>CM056996.1:134308740-134908740 GCA_029891345.1 Dryococelus australis
GTCTGTCAAGTTGTTTGTATGATGGGTCAAGGGTGAGAGAGACATCCGGCCTCTTCACCCCTGCATCTCGTTTCCCTGCTGCTTCTTCGCTGCTTCTTGAATTCTTTGTATATGTGGATTGTTGGGGCATTTGTTATGCCAGTGATATTGCGGTGTGGGACAGTATCGATACGGATGTCACGGTGGCTGATTAGGGTCCTATACACATTATTGCACTCACGGACTGTGATTTGTACCTTGCCTTCCGGTATTCTTTCACTTTGAAACAGCAGCCTATTCACTTGTGGGTGCCTGTAGAAATTTTGTTTAGGTTGGTCGAATGATTTGGGGTTTGATTGTTGCACGGGTGGTGGTGTCGCGTGTCCCCTCATGTCCTGCTCGTGACACCATCTAACTGCTCCCGGATCGCGATGTGGTTGTTCACAGTTGCACCCCAACAATATCGCGGCGTGCATTACATCTTCAACAGTTCCTTTCAGTAGTGGTATTAATACTGTCCTGAAATTCGGTGTTTGCTGTTTCTGCAATTATTTCCAGGATCTCCCTTCGTCAATTGCGGGTGGATCCGGAGAATCAGGTGTGTCTTGCAAGTGATGAAGGAGATTAAGAGCTTGTTTGGTTGTTGCTCTTCTAGGGTGACACGACTCTGTACTTGTATCGAGCTGAACACGCCTCGGAAACGGCTCTGAAAAGCTCGGTGAAACTCCTGCCACTGCAGCCCATAGTGATTAAGGGAGTGCCACCACGACCGTGTGTTTCGTTGGAGCTGCAACAAACATTGCCACCCCATTCCTCCTGACTTACTACATATCTGGTGAGTCTACAGGTACAGTCCTCCAGAAAGGCAGTGGGGTCCTCTGACCATGTTCCTGTGAATGTGGGCAATATCTGAAAATGGCTGGGTGTCCTTTCATGGGTTTGTCCTGGCGGTGGTGGTGTACTGTGTTTAGGCTCCGTGGTTCCAGTTTATCTTGCTGGCTCTATGGATGTCCTCATTGATGATGCTGCTCCTTCTGCATGCGGTTCCATATAGGGAATTGCAGATAGTATGGTCGGGTATTGTATTGTCAGTGGTGGTAATATGGACGGGTACAAATGTGTCGGATACATTGTAGGCATTGTGGAAAGTACATGTTGATTGGTAGGTATGGTAAGGGAGTTGTGTTATTAAGGTGAAGGTACCGTTGCTGACACTAGCATTTTGTTGTATTCCTCCACTCACCACATGCGCACTATTTGCATGTGGCTGTTGCTCTCTCTCCTGCATCTCCGCTGTATATGCGAGGTGTTCCTCCTTGTTTCTCTCCGATCCTGCTTGCTAGATTTCATTCTGCTGGCCAATGAAAATTTTGAAAAATTCTCTCATTACTACCTGCCTGAATATGACACGTCGACAATAAGTCCTGAACTTGCTGTTGTATATTGCACTGAACATCACTGGTGTGATGTACAGGTACCACATGTAAATATCAACCTACTTGTTGTTACTTGCTCCTTTTCACTGAGACATTCCCTATGGAATTTTGTTTTACAGTCCCGACAATGTAGAATGATTGCTCTTTGCTTGTCACAAATAAGGTTGTCACAATAATATGGTACATGATAATTGGGAGCGTCAGATTATGCCTTTAGTGCTTGCGATTATGTAGTTTCAGTTTGCAAAGTTCCACCTAACAGCATTGTCTCTGCTGTGCGCAGTTGCTCGCGGTTGCTGGTGACGTGGTTGTGTGCTGCCAAGTCTGTTCGGCGATTGCAATGGCAACATTGTGTGCCCCATTCAAATTTGTCAACAAAGTTCCTGGGCAGAGATTTTAAGAACTGTAAACATGGCGGTCTAGGTGTTTCTGTGGATGTGGTGCGGCTTGCCATGTTTGTATACCCAGCCATGTGTGTGGCATGGATGGCAGTTCAGGTACACGTGCGCAACACAGAAGGTCACGGCGTGGCTGTCCCAGCTTGAGTATGCGCGAGCACGGGGTAACGAACCAGCAACACTCAGCTGTCTACCAGCAGACGACACGAGTGGCGTGCAGGGGGAAGGAGGGGAACTTCTATTCCCTTCATTCCTCCCACATTTCCTGCTTCACGTGATGTGGCTGGCAGTGGTGGAGGGGGTGACACGGTCATGTCCTCCCTTCCTCTCCTTTGTCCTGTGTTCTGCCTGGTGGCGTGAGTCCTGACATCACGCTTGCTGCACAAATATGGCTGCCTTCTCGCCCTTCTGCTCTGCTTCCCTTACAATGGCGGCAAACCATCTTTTGTATGCCCTTTTTCCTGTATATGACGAGGTTTACTTTCTGGTGTCTCCCAGGCATCTAAAAGGCGTCTCGATGCTGCAGATGGCTTCTACTGCTTCTCCCCGTTGCAGGTAGGTGGATAGACGGGGTTAGGATGGCAAAGATAGTCAAATTGATGTGGAAAAATTAGAAAAAGGTTGATCGAAAATTCATACACAGGTTTTAGCGGGAAAATTGACCACACACGAGGTCGAAAATTTGACGGCTGTCATTGCCTGGGAAAGGAGTTGGTAGTGGTTACAGGGGTGGTAAACATTTTTGGAAGGAAGGTTTTGTTAATTTTTTCCCGGTAGGTGCCAGACGTCGCTGTGGCAGCGTCAATAATGATGGTGCAGTAGAGCTGAGATCTCCATGATGTTTTCGAGGCGCTGTGGGTCATTCACCCAGACCAACATTCCCGCGATGTTCTTGTAGTTAATTTTGTTCGGGGCTTCATTTGTTTGCTAAATGAGGGGCTCTTTGGGCAATCCAATCAATGCATGGTATTGCAAATTAATAAAAATACTTTGATTGCAACAATCATACTCCCTACCTGTGAATTGTTAGGGCCAACCACACTCCCATAAATAGCATACACGAACACTTTGAATATGTTGCAGCACACAAGAAAATAAATAATTACCCTTGTAAAATTGACATAACACTTGTATAGAGAAAGGCAGGTTGAAAAGCCCGTGCCCTGAAATGCCTCTCGGTAGCTGACAAAAAAATGCCCTGGTCAGTTCATGCTATTTATTCGGCGAAATTCCCATTCCCTCCAGATGAACTACTGTCATACATTTGCACAGTTTTGCCTGTGACGAAGGTTTCACTAATTAAAAAGCTCTAGAACTACATGAAAATTATGTGTGCTGTTAAAATAATAAATTCCGCAGGCGATACAATTCCCTAGGAGGCGAGAGGAAGTGTCCTGGGCAGCGGGAAACCTATAGATTACAAAATATTACACTATTGATAACTGATTACCAGTGATGAAAAAGTTGAGGGCCGTCCGGGCTGGAAAACACGACCGTGGTCTCACACACAACCTTCCCCTCTAGGTGCGACATACTGACTAACTTCCTGCCATGATGCGAGGGCTGGCGAGCGTGGGGCCTATGCACCACAGAGGGTCAAACACTTTCACATGTGGAAGAAATTTACTGTTACACTATGCAAAGCGATACTCAAGACACTGCAGAAGTAAATGAAGCAAACATACATTTAGACCCATCTTGCTAACATTATGGAATGAAGTGGGCAAAACCCTGATGGGGGTTAAAATAAACGTTTATTAAAACATACCACTTGAAAAAAAATAATAACTAGAAGCACAAGAGAAGGAAGAGAGCAATAGCACAGTTACTCACAATAGTGGCGACATGACTTCACCCAAGCCCCACATCTCCTCCGGGCAGGTCAGCTGGTACATATGCACATGCACCCGTTATCTACCGGGTATAAGGTATTTTGTGAGGAGGCTTCGGTCTTACCACATCCTGTGGTAAGACCGAAGGGTGGCCACTGCTACATCATAAGTTTGAGCCGATGCTGCATGGTCATCTTCCACAGAGATGCTCTGCTTATTGCAAAGGGTATTCTCGCGATACCAAATGCCCAATCCCCTCTGCCGATGCCGCGGATGAATGCATCAATTACCGCTCTGCCAACACTTTCACCAAGCAGTCGACCAGCAACACGTGCATACAACTGTGATGCCGGATGCAACAATGCTACAGCAACTCCACCTGATGTAAAAACGCACGCACATCGGCAGCATACAGCAACTAGCAAACCATCGACATCTCATGATGTCACAACAGAGACGCCAGAGGGGCCACCTGAGGATGGTCAAGATCGCCAGGTGCGGACTGTACCTGACGGCTTTGTGACGCTATTGAGACGCCAGGTGTCTCCAGCCAACATTTCATCACAGGCAGCTTCGGCGATATTGAGGGGCACAGATACACTGCATGTCGGGGACGCCCATTCCCTTGATCTCCACCACTCACATTCGGCTATGAACAGAGAGAGAAGCAGGGACGAGAGAGGAGAAACAGAATTATCTTTTCCTCTGCACTGCTCTAAAAGAGTTCGCAGCATATGGCAACTGTCCAAACATCGCCACCACCAACGAGGGAACAAGAGTCGCCCGACCCACCAACACCACAGCATCAGTGCCATGGCTATGGCTTGCGGTCACAAGGGACACTTTCGACTGCCGGCTCGATGCTGCAGCTGAACAACGACGGAGCAATGTGTAGGCGAGTGAACAACCTCCGGTTTGTGAAAAGTGAAAAAAGGGGGTGGGGTGGTGTGCGCAGCTAATTGCTAGTCCGTTCACCATTCCTCTACCACAAAACATCGAGTCAACACTTCTACATTAGGCCACTATTATTGGTTTGATGTTGTGCATAAATCATAAATTAGTGTTCAATGTTTGTTTTCTTTTTAAGGGCCCTTTAATTTTAGTCTACAGCATTTGTTTTGTGTAATATTAATTATTTTCAACAGTGCTCCGTTGTTTCCAGTGTCGTGAGCTATGATTCCGCGTTCGAAATTGTGCATGAAGTGCACTAGTGCTACCTGTTCGAATTCAACCTGTTATTTGTTTTCAAGCTCTCTTGTAAACTGTATTATTTTTTAGAGTGAAATTCAGGGTTATGTTTGTGTTGTCCAAGGGCAACACACCACCTGTTTTTCGTTTACATGCTCTCTTGTCAACGGTATTATTTCTAATGGTGAAATAAAATGTTATCTTTGTCGTGGTTGTTCATGATTAATATGCCACATGTTTTATTCGTACATATTATGTTTCCCTTCCTACCGACATAAGTATAAAAAAGGTGTGTGCTAAATGGTGTTCTGTTTTTTATTTGTAATAATATTTAAATGATAAGTTATTCAAATTCAGGATTGCTATGTTTATTTGCAGAGGGCGCAAGTGAAAATACTCAAAATAGATTATGCTCTTTGGAATACTTGACAGTGCAGTGTATAAAATATTAATTTAGAGTCTTTTAGTTGTTTAAATGTCTTGCGCTCACACACACATAAATATTCAGATATGACAACAGTAAGACCAGTATTGGATTACTGTACTTTGCCAGTAACTCAACTCCTTTAAACCAGAACCAACCGGCGCGTATGGCAACAAGGGCTTCCACGTGGAAAGCTAACCTAAAATAATAGTATTTTAAGGTAAGAAGTGATTTTATATATTTGTTATCTTTTTTAATTATTTACACAAGGTTTTGATGTATTTGTTATCTTTTTTAATTAATTACCCAGAGTTTTGATGTGTGTTAGTATAATAATTTTAATATGGGGAAGTGCCCATAACAGCTCCAGCTCCATTTTATGATGTGCAATAATTGAGGATGCCACGACCACACTGCTAATCACAAATACATTTCAATTTTTATATTTGTGATAAAAGGAAACTATGTGACTTAAGAAAAGGGTTTTTATGTTTCGCCCTTAATTTGTGTCACAGTCATCCACTTCATTTACATTATTTTCATTATTTATATTAAATATTATAGCATGATTTGCAGCAGGAGTCTCAGCCAACCAGGGAGCTCCACGCCAACATGACTGTTATGAAGAACTGTATGACCTGAACTAGACTTTATTAAGCAAAAATGTACACAACATTGTAACATACGACACACAGCTGATTCCAACAACAAACTAACAACTCATAGATAAAATGGATAGGTTTATACATTTAAGAAAACACACAGATGTCAAAGATAACCAATCTATATCAATGACGACAGTAGCATCTTTGTCGTCTCGTGGAGTGGGCATGCATGTGACATTCTGTATAACCAATCATGTAGTTTTCAATGGCGTAAAGTAGTATACCGGAACATTTGTTATCATTATTTTATCGGGGAAGTGGGCCACTCTGCTCCCAGGTCATATTTTACGTGACCCGGCTCTAACTTTCACCTAAGTCATGGTGGCCTAGCGCTGTATTTACTGTGTAAGTGGTCCCCCACTATGACTGCGAGCTTTATATTGCAAATGCCTCCTTTGAGAAGGTTTAAGTGAATAAAATTAATCGTCATCAAATTCGCTCTTTTATTTGCTCGGCCGCATCTTGACCACGTTACTGCCAAAAATGTAATTACATAATAATTTAAGGCATCAGATAGTCTTAAAAATCTTCTGGGAGTGAATATCAGCATTTGGAGGTAGCTCTGATAACCCTCACTAGCCTAGGCTTTGTCTGGATATAGTGAGTATTTATTTAATTGACTTCTGCAACAACTACAGATAAGCGGGGGCATCGAGGCGGCCATTTAAGGGCCATCGGTGTCAGCCTATCGGCAAGCAGTACCAAGCCCTATTGACACAGCTATCAAATGCCCACCCATAATAATATGTGTGCTGTGTAATCTCAAATGTAGTACTATAAATTTCAATCCTATACAAAAAGAGGAACCCCTGAATATAGTAGAAAAATAAATTTGGAAGTTTATTTCTGCGTAATTTAGTGCTTGTCACTAACTACTGACTATTGTTACCATCACTGCACTCAAGGCAGCAGAATGTTCAGAATTCATCTTTATTACAGTAATAATCGTCTGATGTATTCACTCTACAGATTTTATTACCTGTTATAATAAAGGTAAGTTTTATTCTCCCATTAATATTTGTGTAGTAGTTCTTCTGTAGCCGCAGTCTCTGACAGTTCCAATTTTTGGACTTCGGCGTCGAGGTAGCGATGTCAATTTGTGTGTGTACCGTATGACCCTTTGGCGAGTTTCTGGACTTAAGATTTTTGGATACTAGGTTTTTTGGAGATTTTGTAATGGTGTTTGTTCACACTTTTCGTTGCTTTTTGAGATTTACTATTTTTCTTGCTGTACATACCTAGAGCCTGTTTCACCAACATGTAATAAACTAGGTTCCAGCAAGGCGACACTTAAGCTTAAGTGGCCCTTAAGGATGTCAAGGTGTTTCACCATTATAAATCTCATTTTGTAAGCGCATCTTATTATCAGTGCCCAGAAGTATTATTTTTCGCAGCAAAAGTTACAACGATCCATATAGGCCTGGGCTGTTATTTACTAGTCAGAATGTTAATTGCTTTATATTTTATATACTCGGGCAATGTTTTAGACTCGTTACATATTTACATGTCTTTTCGTCAAGCATTTATATATTAAATGCTTTATAGAATAATACATTATGTTAATAATAGATTTTAAAATGAAACTGTTGTCTGATTAAATATTCCCTTAACATAATGTATATTCCGTGTAAAAATCGTATTGCCCTCAAAAAACAACACTAGGCCTACATTTATTACAGTCTACAAGACAATCCCGAATTTTTTTAAATTTATTAGGCTCTCTTTAGCTTTCCTAATTCAAAACAAAGTCGAATGTGTGCAAAACTTGTACTGCAAATTTGTCATGTTTGGTAAAACTAAGTGTAAATTCATTATATTTATTTCAAATAAATACTTCCATAGCTTGTGCACAGTCAATAAAATCATATTTTATCAATCAGCTACCTGCCATTATAATCAATTTTCTATGTATATATTGGTTTTACCTCTTGAAAATACATGGAAAATGCACATATGTGCCTGCCACGAGTTTTGTTTTGGACCATCGTCGTAGGTTATTACAGCAAATAAGTACTTGCGCCCAGACTCAATAAACTTTATACATAACAATTTCTTGTTTTTATTTATTAAAAAATCAATTTATAAAATTAAATACTTTATAACACAAACTTTTTTCAGTAACAGCCAATTTCCTTTTAATTTGTTTACAATGATTTAAGTAGTGCTTTAAGAGTTGGGCATCCGATTTCGGCTGCCTAAACTAAGAGCTCCTTAAAACATTTTAAGAAGAGCTTAATGATGGTGAAACTGCACAAGGTGCTACGGACAGCTTACTCAGTGTTTGATGCCCAGTTGCACCACTGTGTTTCAAAACTCGATTCTAGATCGGATGCAAGATTTCCACAGAAAACTGATAATAATTTTCTAATAATTTTCTGTGAAAATCTTACATCCGATCTAAGATCGAGTTTCGAACCACGGTGGTGCAACTGAGCATAAGTGGTGCTTTAATTTTAAGATGTGTTGGTGAAACCGGCCAGAGTAAAATAATAAAAAAAATTGTTATGCAGCGAAATTTTACTAGAGCTGTAGTGAAATCACCTCTATACATATTGGCGACACTGTTTCCAACCAAAAAATTATAATTACTGCTATACAGGACGACCTTTATGAAATAAAAGTATTTCTCTCACGTGCACATTCGTATCAGTCGTTTAATGTGCATTTCATTATAATTATTTTAAATTATATAGGTCATAAATTATGCACATGTTTCACGCGCATCATGAAGCAAATCGTATTTTCGTATTCAAATAACCTACATATAACCAAAACAGTGCCCAAATTTGAGTCTCAAGTGACCTACAATGTTACTACTCTTGTCTATTTTCTTAACATACACTTGTGTTGTTATTCATTTTTAAAATATATGTGGCTACAACACTTACTTAAAACAAACCTATTACTTTTGCGCTGGAGACAGTAGGCCTAAACAATATTTAAATTGTATATTTATCAAAAATGACACACTGGTTTTATACTTATTTTTTATTTGTCCTGTTGATCCCATAGAGAGTAAACCCATATAAAATTCCTAATTATTTTTTCATTTAGCTACACAGGACCATATACAAACCAATACTGTGTACAAATTGTATCTCAAGACATCTCTCGACATTAGTTATGTAAAACGAGATTTATTTTCCTGTCTCTATTGATACTAGTTTTGGTGACTATTAATGAGATGTAGTCTTAAGAGTCGACTATTAAATAGCTAAAACAAGTTTTAAGTGAAAACACTCTCAGATAAGAGCTACATCAAAACTAGTCTCAAAACTAATCTCAAGATTTGTTTATTATATCGTATATGTTCTCAGGAAGAGTCTCAAGTGCTGATACATGACTATTAATACCAGTGGCAGCTGTGACTTTTGAAACTGGGAAGTCTGTAGCGATCCTAACTCATATCATTACAAATATAATTATTTAAATAGACACAGTGATAAATATATTGCGTACTACAGGCTTAAATAAGTGTAGCTTATGTAGCTAAATAAAAAAAAAAAAAAAAAAAAAATGTGTGGTTGTTTGAAGGAAAATGTATCATCGCCCGATTTGTAATGGTCAACATACTGTGGCCGCTGGTTTAGATTTCATTACCACCACTGGTATGTATTTGTTTTAAGTTTGTTTCCAACCAGGGACCTACATGGTGTGGTACATTACACGAGACGACGAGAGATAACAAAATAATACGAATTCTACCATACTAATGACGATAATAACTTAAATATACTAAAACAAATACTTTTAAAACCAAATACTAGTTTACATAACTTACAGTACATACAAAATGCACGTCAAATTTAAATTAGATGAAAGTGGCATATCTTAATTAATATATTTATATTTAAAAAAAACCATTCGTCAACCTTTAAGCGCTATCTAACTGGCAATGTATATTCACCTTACTAAGGAATGAAAATTTTATGGCTTTTTTTTATATGTTGCGAACATGATTTATGTCTTTTAAATTTGTCTCCCAAATGTTTTAAATTTTTTACCCCATTGACAGTCCACGCAAAATCGTTTCATTAGCAAAAAAAAATTAAACAAAACAACACATTTCCAACTTCACGCCCGCATAGCCAGTCTGAGAAATGGCGTGTACTTACAACGAATTTTCTCGTATACGAACCATTTACTACCTTGGCTTTGTTGATGAATAATATTTTACTGTGGCCTTGCCTTGCTGGTCCCAGATTCTATAGTTCTAGTTTATTCTCGAAATTGAAATTTTTTCTCGTAATAAGGTTTAAAATGTTACGTGCCTAATTAACAATTATTTACAAGTTTACACAACACGACATTTAAAACAATTCAACCCTGCTTCTGACCGATGCTCATAGCTCATCATTAATTAACAACAAACTTATTCAGAGTATTACACACTATATTTGAAGCTCACTCGAGTTTGAACGATATCTATACATTAAAAAATAGTGGAAATAAATACAAGCATTGTTAATAAATGTGGTTAACAACTGCAAAACAGTGGTGCGCGAAAGTGTGCTTACAAAACATGTAGTTTAGGTTGCTTTGTCAAGTTCCAGGAAACCATTTTTTTTGTTTGTGTAGGGGTGCGCCCAGCTCTCTCCAATTTACATCATGCGATTGGCTGAAAAGCGCCGAGCCCCTGAAGTCTCCCCTCCCGCACGCACCTATATCCCTACATTACGGTCTCTCTCTCTCTCTCTCTCTACTAGCTCTACCCACTTCGGGGCGAAGAATCTGCCGCCCCACCACTCGACATTTCCAAAAACATTTCTCTCATGACAAGTGTCTCGTCCAGCTCAAAAACGTTGGCTCCGAAATAACCTCCGTTTCGTACGCAGTATTGTTTACTGAGTAACAGATACGTAGAGGTATGCGTTCTCAGATTTTATTAGGAGGGTTGCACTCCACAGCCCTGCCTCAGCATCTGCCATTGATTAATACGGTCCTTTGACACACACCCATGCGAAGAGACTGTCGAGGGCGACGCCTGACTATCAATGCTCACTGGGTTTACACACAGCGCGCTGAGATAGGGTGTCCACTTGAGTCGGCAGCTGCTACACATGGTTGCACACCAGGTAGAACCACACGTTACCTGCAGTCACTTCACGGACGTGAGGTGTGTGACTTAGTCCAGATGACCTATTCCCGTTCTCTCCAAGGATCAACTCCAGATTCCAGTCGAACTTACGATACCTAAGGATCTCTTCGCGGACTCTATCCATCTAAAAGAAGAAACACACCTGTTGTTCATAGCTTTCTTAGCCAGACAGACCAAGTCCTTGGGTCTCGCTAACTTATACTACAGGGGAGTAGAACCAGTGTAACCTAAACAGCCGCCAAGCGCAACCTTTGAGCCTTTGACCATAAGCCAGCCAAGTTTGCACTCTTGTCAGCCAGAGTTGTACCAAACCAAGCCAACACTAGATGTTACATGTCGCCCAGGTGTATCACTGAAAACGAACCCATTAAAGAAAAATATCACTATCACAGAACCCGATTTCATGCCCTGCCGCACAGCTACTAGGCCAGTCCCCTACACTGGACGTGCACCAGTGTCACACTAGGACTAAGAAGGAAACTCCATAATTCCTGCCAGAGGATGTGCCTGACCTGGCACCCGACAAAACCAACCTCCTTAATGTAGTGACGACCATGACAGCCTGAGGTATAATGCATCAAGAGGAGGTAGTAAGAGTTTTTCTGGCACCCATGGCGCAAAGAAACTGCTATAGTACCGATAAGGCAACACAGACAGGTCAAGCCCCGCCCCACCACTTACTTGGCCACGTTCGTCGCAACCAAGAGAGTTTTTCTGGTGTCCGACATGAGGCGTAACTGCGATAGGACTGAGTAGTTCGATCAGGTCAGCCATACTCTAGCCAAGTCAAAAATGGACTTCGGGGAGTCCCCTAAACACTCTGTGGTGTTCAAACCGCAGACAATAATGTCAGTCACCAACATGAGCAAGTACGAGCTCAGCTGCACCATTGCACCCACAACCGGACTCCGCCACTTGTCCAAACCCAATTGTCCTGTCACAGGGCCACAGAATTCAGTGCGGCCATTGTCAACAATGGTTTCACTATACCTGCCTAGGCTGGATATATGAACCGTGTTGTACCAATGACCTTGAATGGCGATGTGGAGAATGTCGAACCCATAACACTGCATTTTGCAATTGGATTACCTGCTCAGGGCATGGTACCCACACAGTGCACTGCATACTGTGTGGGGAGACTCACTACTATGGATGCATATGTTGGCCAAACAAGCGCATAACACGACCAGGAATGGTATACCAATGCGAAGTCTACTGGCAGGCCACCGAATACAGATTGCACAACCCACGGCCGACCGCCCACTTCAGCACCGCTCGGGGCACGGGAGAGCCTCAGTTACTGGAGTTTGTGGTACATCCTCACGAGGACCGGCTAGTGCTAACGACCGAATGTGAAAGGGAATTTCGCATGCACGAAGTGCCAGAAAAACAACGAGTCTCACAAACACAATCCAAACTGAAAGGCGAAGCCCTCAAATGGTGGCAAAAATACAAGAAGTTCATTCATTTCGGAGTGGAGCCGACCCTAATAACAACTCACTGGCAAAGAAGTACTGGCGCACTTCACAACAGAATTTTACAGCCACATTCAGACTCCAGACAAGTAAATTGAGATATTTGTCCGCTGCAAAGTACAGATATACTTCCATATTTTCTCAAACAGAGATGTGGAAAGCTGTGTGTGGTAGGTTACCCGCCTATTGTTACTCAGACTCAGAAACATTTGACTCATCTCCAAGCCACTCACTGTGGACGAACTGGTAGACCATGTGCAGGAAGCAGAGCACAACTTCAAAGCGCGTGCTATCCTCAACCGCCTGAAGCCCACAAAGCAACCGGTGTCAGTCAAGCAGTCAAAACGACATAACATCGCCCCCACCCGCACCGCTCGCTCCCTATTTACCAAAATGTTAGTATTGCCCCGCATACCATTTTAAGAAGGACTGTCCACAGCGGCCAGTGCCAAGGCAAGAACATGCAGAAGAAGGGGACGCAAACTGTGTGCCACATACCACCCAACCCAACACCGGCAACAAAAACATACCATAGAAGGGAAATGCCACCACCAGCAGGCAAAAAGGGGCGAACCCACCAGACAATAAAAGCAAACCGTACAGCTCCTAGACGAAGAAGCCGATTCACCTGTAACTCCACACATCGAAGTTGAAGTCAATGGGAAGAACGTGCTGGCACTGCTCGACTCAGCCGCATCCGGCAATTTCGTCAGACGAGACATCATCAAGAAAGACCAATGGGCATTCCTACGCCTGCAAACCAAAAGTGAAAATGGCAAAAACCAGATTGCATGCTCACCATCGATGGTTGTACAACACTCATTGTAAAGCTTCATAAAATCAAGACTAAAGCGCAGTTCGTCGTGTCACCTGATATCACGGAGGAATAAATACTAGGCAACCCCTAGCTTCAGCAGCAACAATGCATAATGGAACATGGGCAATGTAAAGTATACCTGGGTGACAACCACCATGTAACAGTGAATTGAGAACATCGACCCTACCATGTGAAACCGCAACCCCTCTGGGAAGAATAAGTCAACTGTGAACTTACAGAGATGCATTTCCAACAATTGAAGGAAGTCCTTAACGAACATGCCGGAACTTTAAGATCTGGCAGAACGCTGCATCAAACATCCTGCACGAGATATTACTGAACTCATCCGCACCCAATTATAGCCGACCATTCAAGGTTTCTGCCAGGCGACACTGCCTCATCACGAAACAGTTGAAAGACATGAAACGTCAAGGAATCGTCGAGCCATCATTCTCACATTGTAGTAGTTCCTAAGGGCATACAACTACGATTCTGCATGAACTATTAAGCCCTGAACGACGCTATGCTCCCGATCCCTACACCAATCCTGGATATTGCGAATACTTAACGAGACGTAGGCGAGGCGAAGATCTTCAGCACCTTGGACATGCAATCTGGTTATTGGAAAATAACTGTGCACCGATAGCTGGAAACATACTGCATTCATATCGCCAGGAGCCTGTTCAGAGTCATCCTCTTTGGACTCAAGAATGCATCTGCAACATTTCAATAGTTAATGTCGGCTGAAGTCTTAACTGGCTACATTGGACAGTTTTGCTTTGCCTACCTCGATGACATGATCTATTCCAAATCCTAGGAGGATCACCTTACGCATTTGCAACAGGTATTGGAACATGTGGAACTCCACTGTACGACCACGAAACTTTTGAAGAGCCATTTCGGAAAGACTTCCGGGAATGACTTCCATTGAGTACCTGGGCCACTTCGTTTCAACCAAAGGCAACTACCCTCAAGCAAAATCAATACAGGCTATCAGTTACAGCGGACCTCTCTGTCGTGTATTTTGTATTTTTATGCAGCGCTCTTAGCCTTACAGCTTTATTGCGCTTCGGCCTCCCAATAGGTGGGGAAGAGGAATCACATCCTCTCAACACAAGAAGGCCATACAGGAAGATGAGGAACCCTGCATCAAAAAGAAACTCCATTGCTTTCTCAGTTTGTTAACTGGCTCCAAGACTTCGTACCCAACATTGCCGACCTCGTAGCACCCCTACACCCGCTGTTGGAAAAGGAAGCACGATGGCGGTGGACACCTGAACATTGCACCGCCTTTGACACCTCAAGACTAGCTTCCACAAAATCAAGAACTTGGATCAGCCACAAGGAGAGGGACCCCAGATCCTACAGATAGATTCCTGTCAAAACAGTCTAGGTGCCACCTTATATTACGAGGATCTGGACGGCAAGTCTCATCATAGCATACATCAGTACCCGGTTGAACACCACAGAGCACAAGTACCATATCAACAAGCAAGAATGCCTTGTGGTCATTTGGACTATCCGGAAATATTGCTACTGCCTGGAGGGAACTCATTTCGAGGACCAACAGTATAGCTCTAAAGTGGCCTAGAGATTCGCAGAACAAGGCCAAGCTTGTAAGATAGGACCTCTTTCTCTACGAGTTTGATTTCGAAGTCCACTGCCCAGGCAAGCACAACGACCTTCTAGAAGCCCTGTCACGACAACCAGATCTGGAAGAAAAGGCCAAGCCAAACAAAGATGTGGACCACAGTTTACCTCAACTACCAGAAAGCAGCCCAGAAGAGTAACTCAGGCTTCTTCAGCTCTAGATAAGCCGAAGCCAGATCGGCATCAACAGCAAGACCCTGGCATGAAGGAACTTCTAAGAAAGCACCCATAATGGTTTACGCTATGAGACGACATCATCTGGTCAAGCAACAATCAGCCTGGAGCTAAGTGGAGGATATGGATACCCAAAGGATCTGCGTACCGATATCTGCCAACATTATCACAACCATTTCGATGTGGGCCACCCAGGTACCCGGAAAACTTTCGCTGACATCACAAGATATATCTGGGACAGCATGAGATGAGATGTTCACCAGTACATCCATGGCTGCACCACATGTTGCACAAACAAGGCCTACCATGTGTAACAACCGATGGCCAAACCTCGAAAGCTGCACACCCCATGGATACAGATAGCAGCCGATTTGATGGGACCCTATCCTCGCAGCACCAAGGGAAATAGGTACCTATTGATCATGATGGATTTATTCTCCCAGTGGGTAGAAGCCTTTCCCCTGTCATGTGCAGAAACCCACCACATCTTAGGGAAATTCAACAATGAAATTTCCACGTACTGGGGATCCCACAGATGGGGATACCCACAGAGTATACTGACAGACAACAGGACACAGTTCTCTAGCAAGAAGTGACTACTAGCATGCCAAGAATGGGGAGCTGAGACCTGGACAATTCCACCATACCTCTCTCAAGCCAACCCCACTGAGCAGAGGAACCAGGAGCTTAAGAAAAGCCGCAGACTCAATGTGGGAGACGACCAGAAACACTGGGTTCACCACATTGCCATAATACTGTTCGCTCTGCGACGCCGCACGAACGAAGCGATCAACTCCAGCCCCAGTCAGCCCCTCCTGGGCCAGACACTACCATGCCCAATGGACTGGCAATGGGGACATGAGCCAACCAAGATACCTTACCTCAAAGATATACAACTAACCGCCTTGGCCAGTATAGAGAAAGCACGGGACACCCAAGAGGTGTACATCACAAAGAAGTAAATGCCGTCTTGCACTGATGTACGAGCCGTTGAAATGGGTGAAGCCATCTTACTCCACAGCCACCCCCTGAAGCCGAGGGAATATTCAGTTCAGCACAGGGCTCGCCGAAAAGTGGGAAGGCCCCTAAAGGCTGTTCAAAATAAAGTGAGCACTTTTGAAATCAACCTTAGAAATAAGACACTGCCCTTCCTGCATATGTTTTAACAGGCGAACCGAGCGACATGCGCCCAGTAAAGTTGATAACTAAGAATGGAAAATAGCTCCATCTTAACGTCGAATAAAAATTATCATGTAACCACTTGAAATAACTTTAAATTATCTCTTTCACTTTTCTTTTTAATTTTAATCCATAAAATTGTAAAAATGAGCACATTACAAAATTTTTACGTTTGTGATAATTTCGCAGTTTCACTTGGCCGACACATTAATAATGTGGCGAGGCATATGTTAATGTTAATATTACATAGGGCGGAAGAAGACAAAATGTGCAAGTAGATCTTAATCGGGGTTTTTAAGAGTGTTCATTTTACAGTGAACAGTCTATACAAGGTTATTGGACTCCAAGAAAACATGTATGGGACAGAGGATCGCCGAGGGTGCATATGCAAAGCCACTAGGGGACAGATGAGGCCCTACCCCGGAAAAGCCCTGGAACCCGACGCACACACTCCCGTATCTGTAATCTCCAAACGCCAGACGACATGGAAGAGCCAGCTATCAATGCCACTCTAGAGGAAGGACAGATGTTGTAGCAATGGAGCGAGTGGATGAAGAGCCACCTAGCCAGGGGACTGTATACACTGTGCCAACGCAGGTAGAATTCCTGAAACCCACAGCCAAGGAATCTGAAAGTATGCTGCTTTCAATGCCGTTGGAGTTCAGAAGAAAGTTCACCAACACTACCCAAGAGGTGGACCCCCAGCATGACCGAAGTATCTTGGCGGAGTCTGCAAGATAGACAACCTCTACTCAAGCGGCCTCATCTGAGCTTCGCCACCAAGAGAACTTGGTATGGTAATTCTGTCGAACTGACAGCGCTCCCGAAGCCATCGCCTCGATGAACAACGTACCCCCAGCTCCACCGAGCCATTTCAGCGAGAAGCCTGCAACGCCGGACGTTGTAGCAGCCACCACCAAGACTCCGCCTTCCCCAAGGGAGGCACCTGCAAGAACTACCAGCCCCCACAGGGCCTTCCTCAACACCACCTTCCACTCAGTACCTGCAGCAGCGATCCTAACAGATCGCACAGCCATCCTGGTAGCCGAGTCGTCCCTCAACGTAGAGGCTGCTAGCTTCGGATACCCAGTGCCACCCCGTGCCACGGCCGACTCCCAGGCCCAACTCCACGGACATGAAGGAGGGCCACCTATAGACACTGTCGAGACGGATGTCCTAACCCGACCTCTCTCAAGCATCTCCAGTCGGATGAGAAGGTGAAGAGATCCCTCCACTGCTCCAACGACTGATGCGGTCACGACATCGCCCGATGCAGCAGCTTTTCCCAGGGCCACTCTTCCCAGAAGAGAGGCCATCGCCGAGATCCCACCTCACCTAGCACAATGATCGTTCTCATGACCACCAACCAATCTGTTCAGAGATCACCAGCGCCACCCGATGCCAAAATCATACCAATGGCTGTTCTTCCCAGATGAGAGGAAGTCATTGCCGAGGCGCCCATCGCACCTGCCCTGCATTCCAGGCTGGTTCCACAGCCACTCCTTCCCAACGAGGCAAAACTCCGGTCATTTTTCATGACCACCTCACAATCCTGCCAAGGGAAAACCACTGCCGATTTCATGGCCCCCAGCGAGTTTACAGCTGAAGGGGTAGTACTAGAAGATCAGGCGACTAGTCCCCAGACAGACTTCCAGATTTCAGCCGGAGGGATAGCACAAGGTGATCAGTCGGTAAGACTACTCCAGACGGACTCCCAGTCTACAACCAGAGGGGCTCAACTTGAGAACCAGACATCCAGCCCACCTCAGACAGTCAAACAAGAAAAGAAGAGGAAACACAGCATACCTGCCACCCAGTCTTTGGCCTCAGCTCTAGCACCTGCATCCAAGGGGTGGAGACACCAGCCGAACCAACTCCGTCCACGATGCAGCCTACTGCAGAACCGGACCAAGAGACCAAGGGGGTAGGAGACGCTGTCCCCAAACTACTCCTGATGGCGACAGAGAGCTTCCCGCAGCACGATAGCCGACCTTCCACGTTGAGTTCAGCTGCCCCCACGCCTGCCAGACCAACTTGGTTGCAGGTTGTTACCAAGTGCTCTGGAGACCACCAGCACATTTCAGTTGGATGAACCCGCCCTATACACAGCCACGCGAGGGCGGCCACCGAAGATGAATGAAGGGTATGCCAAAACAGTGAGTGTCAGTGCTACATACTCAAAAACTTAAAGTGATAGTAGTAATTACACTATCTTACTCCAATTAAATTGACACGTATCATTTGCATACGTTGTCAATGGACAGTAGTTACGTAATTACAGACATTATTCTGGATGCTTAACTTAAGCGCAATACTTGCATCAAGCTAGTTTCTCAGGCAACTCGGTTTTTTACAGCCGTATCAGCTGCTCTTAATTCCATAATTATGCAAACCTGACAGTGTAAGAATGGCTTGTTAATTGCCATGAGAACTGCGTAAATATCACGTGAACACTTGGACACGTTTGAGCAGTGCCACGTAAGTTGTGTGAGATAAAACGTATGTGTGGAAACATTCAGACGCTGTTATAATTATTGCTGGAAAGTTTATGAACAGAGACAAAAGTGTAACAAATTTCTGGGACTTTAAAGCTTTCAACATACTTTAGTTTACATTGAGTCACATCGAGAAAACTGTAAATATTTTTTTTGCATTGTGTAGAATCAAGCTTTCGCTCTATTTATAAAAGTTGTTAAAGTCAATTTTAAAAGAATATTACATTTTTAATAATTTGATCTTGAATTGTGTCGAGTCCCTTCAAGAAACCTCAAGCCAAATAAGAAAATTAATCAAGCTTTTTAAAAATCACATTGTGTAGAGTCATAATATCAAAAAACGCAACCTTAAAAGGGCATTCTAAAACAAAGCAAAAAAGGTCGCAAGACAAATGCAAACGGTAAATTTTGAGCCAGTGTTTATATTTTGCTTTGAAGTGCTTTCTTCTTTGTCTTTTATACATTTGGTGCTCCATACATCTTTGTTGTTAACTTCATGCCACCACACTCGTTTTGCCAAGCTTAGCAAGTCAGCTGAGTCTGGAAGCGCTCAGTTTGACTAAACCCCTTAGCTCTTGTTTACACAAGTTGAATGCCTGCTGTGAGACATGTGAGGTTTGGGTAGAAGGCGCTCTTTTACTTTCGCACAGGCGGCCACAGCACGAGAGATAGCCAACACTGCCTAACGAGTGGGGCATTGGGCAATTAATATTATTAATCTAATAATTAACTGCAACAATTACAAACATATTTTTTATTTCCCAAGGGTCGAATACTATTCCGCGTACTGCCCCCCCCCCCCCCAAATGTATTTGTTTATCTCCTTTTTTCCAGTTCATCTGTGCTAAATATTGCTATTGTAAACAACCAAGCCTTAAAGCTCTTTTTGTAGGACGGCACACGTCAATAAAAGAGGCTTGTGTCACACCGTCTTCGGTTCCCTCTGCGACGTTACCTTAACCAAAAATTAAGTAAAAGATTCCTACACGAAGAGCTCATGAAAAACAGACAACGTGAACTTTATCACAGCCCGGCATATCTGCCCGATCACAAGGGGGGGGGGGGGGGGGGGGAGAGAGACAGACAGACGTCTAGCCAGTCCAGTGCTCGAAGAAACTAAATAAAAGTGTGTCACACCACCTGCAGCCACCCCTGCCATTCCTCCAAGCTCAGCTAATTTCTCCACACCACCCAAGGTCAAGAGCAAAGCGATATCAAAGAGCAGAGGCATCTACAGAAGCAAACCAGGAAAGAAAAAACATTGCTGTTGAGAGGACAGATCTGCATTCTCTCCAAGATATATCTTTCTAGACCCATGCCACCCTTCTAAGGAGCCCTACCACTACCAAGATGAAAACAAATTGTTTTCGAGAGTACAGTGCTACATTCCTTCAAAAGAATTTTTTTCCACCTCACTCCATTGAGAATGAACCTTCATCACAGAAGAAGATAAGGGGGGGGATTGATGCACTACATCTTTTCAACACTGGTATAAACAACTATCTCTCATCGGTGAGCAAACCTTGCATCTGATAGCAACGGAGTTTTACTGTTAGATACACAATGAGACGTTAAAAACTTTTACTGCCTACCCTGGCAGGAATGGACGTTCCAGTCAAAGATTGAATTATTCACTAGCCACCAAGGCTATTCATCCAGAGCACAGAATAACACTGCACACCACTAGATGGCTAAACCAGCATGCTTCTCCACATCTAAATCTCCAAGCCTCATAAAAAAGGGAAAGAACCAAGTCATTCACCGCATTCATGCCAAAGGCCGTCTACACACCTAAAAATTGCAGTGTAGTGCTAGTTTAAGTTATTAGAGCTCGTCTACCCCCCAATTGTTAGCATAGAACCAGGGCACCTCTACCTAGATAACGTAGGGTTGAGCTTCCCTAAACTCTTGCCAGCATTAGGAGGTAGTGCAACACCACTTGTTTATTTCCCATCAAAATGAATAAACAACAATTTTGCTGACTCGAGTGTATCCCTTCCCGTAGAGATAGCAGCTCTCCCAATGTACCTCACACCGCTAAGGGGATTGCAGGTGACCTGGGGAAATTACACGAGCCATACCCAACAACTGAGAACCCACACACGCACCTTGGATGGCCACCCATCTGTGCTCCATGGAGTTCAGAACAGTAGAGCCTTGACACTAGGTACTCTGTCTTGTGAGGCCAGCTTGCCTACTCAGTAGCTCACTCTCTTCACCGCATTTAGGCACCAGAGTTAGTGTTCTCTGAGTCTGGGGAGGGGGGGGGGGAGCAGCCCCCTGTAAAACCGTCACCCATAACTGTCAACGACGAGGCATCACTCTCGGTGCTCACCGCGTTTAGGCGCAGAGTACTGAGATAGGGTGTCCATTAAGTCTGCAAATGTTTCCAGTGGTTTACACCAGGTAGGACTACAAGTCACCTACGGTCACCTCACAGACGTGAGAGTGTGTTTTAATCCAAATGCCTCACTCCCGTCGGAGTGTTGAGAGAAAGTAAAACGGTACTAACTGCCTCTGGGAGCTTGCAAGAGCTTAACCCCGCCCTCATCTTCATGCTCAATCAGCTGTCCCCAGAGTATCAAGCCCAGGATTTGCACCGTTTACAGTTACCAGTCACACCCGAGGACCCCAAGAACCTTTTCGAGGCACCCACATGCTTGAATGGGGACACACACCTCTGGATCGCAGCGTATTTAAGCCAGCCAGATCAGCCCTTGGAAGTTCCACATTCCAGTTCCAGACTTGGTTCAGTGGAGCCGACCCCAGCAACTCACACAAGCTTCGAGCACTGGATCTCTAACCCACCTGTAGCTCCTGTACGCCTATTAGAGATGAAGCAGGTCAAACCTCCGTCTGAGGTTAAGCGTCACCCAGGTTTACCACTGAGTCAATACTTTGAATTGAAAGATTACACTAGCCAAGCCTGATTTCGTGCCCTGCCGCAAAGCTACCAGGCCAGTCATCTACACTGGACAGGCACCAGCATCACGTAGAGACTAACAGAATTCAGAACCCTCCGCAAAAAGGAGTGCCTGCCCCAACACCCGACAAAACCAGCCTCCTTAAAGTAGTGACAACCTTGTCAGCCTCCAGGCATCACACGTCATTCTTTATTCTAAAAATAGTCATGCTTTTACTCACATTTCATAACAGTATAAAACATAACGGATAAAGATAGAGACTTTAGATTCTTATCTACTTGTTTAATAAAATGAGAATCTTGTAAAAAAAAAAAAAAAAAAAAAAAAAGAATTTTAATGAAATTTTTTTTTTTGGTGCATCTGAGAAACATTTTGCTCAACTTGCTGTGGCCACTCGTAACAACTGTGAACTAGGCAACAGCGCACAGCTGAGATAAGCTACTGGCCCTAGCTAGCAGGAGGAGTGCTGCTGATCTACTATCTTTGAGCAGCCAAGAAGATCTGTTTCGAATGTAGTATTACAATCCAGTCTATTAGTTGGAAACTCAAAATACACCCACATAATAAAAATGTCTTATATAACTCTCTTCTATATCAAGGATCTTAACTGTCCAAGTCCAAGACCTGTCATCTTTATTGACATCCTTAGTTGTGAATGCCACGAGGTGTTTAGAAGACTCTCGAAGTCTGGCTAATCAGTTCCGGTTAATTTCTCTTACTTGCAGGCCGTTCTGACCTGGTCCCAGGTTCACTGGTTAACAGATTATTATGCTAACGCCCCACGTTGGGCACCAGAAAAGTCCTTGATGCGTGTCGCTTAAACCCCGGTCGACAAGAGACTTTTGTTCTGCCCTAGATCAGTCATGCTACAATAGGGACTCAGTTCCCTTTTATGCTGGACACCAATGTCTGCCTAGTAGGCTGTTTACTGGGTATGTAAGGTGAGTTTTGACTGTAAAAACAACTTCCACAGCTGGAAATGGAGCAGAAAGCAAATAAAACACCAACATTTTCAACATTTTATAATTCCCATGATTTACTTTACAAAAATTATATACAAAAATAAATTCAATAGCTCATCACCAAGAGTGTCCAAGCTCTGCAAGAATTATTCTCTACATTCAAACCTGCATTTTCTTCATGCATGCACAAATAAAAGCTGACACAATTTCCATCCACACATCTAACTGCACATTTAAGTTACAATTATTTACAAACCATATTCAAATGTATTTTTAAAACTATTAATTCCACAATCTTTACTGCTTTAACAGCATCTCAAGCAGTCACCACAGACAAACTGAAACATTCATACCCGTACATAGTAAATGCATGCAAGCATACTCAGTTTGGTTCAGAGTGAGGCTGCTGAACCATGCCTAAATAGTGAGCAAACAGGGAGGAGTTGTAGGAATAAACCTACATACTCCTTCCGGGGACAGCCGTGCTACCTGGACTGTAGATCAGCTCACACAAGCCATTGGTGCTCGTACAGGTGAGATGTCCAGCTTCACACACTTACAAATGATACAAGGGCACACCCTACAAAATGTACATCCTATAGCAGATCAGAAGTTCCCAACCAGTGTGCCATGAAGCCTCTGCAGGTGCGTCACAAATTTTAGGGAATACAGAAGAACCTTTCCGAAAGACTGTTACCAGAAATTAAGTCATTATGAAAAGAAGACCATTATAAATATCCCGGGAAATTTTTGATCGATTTCGACACACCCCCAGCCCCCACACATCAAAATTTGAAATTTTTTGATAACATCCATGTTCAATTGTCTTTGGCGCAAAAATTACTTTTTATAAATTAATTTTAATATGCACACATCTGAAAAAAGATTATACCTGAATGGCTTATACTTAGCCTACCCTTGTCTCTTAAAATGTTAAAAACATTGAGTGGCACAAGGATTTACTGAGCATAGTAAGTTCATGTTCAATCATCTATGGTGTAAAATAATATAAGGATGTGCAAAAATTCGAGAATTCAAATTGTTGCGAATAGTAATTTACGAATTATTCACATTCAAACTTTGAATATATTATGCAAAAATTGTGAATAATTTACATACCCATTTTGAGTGGTTGTAGAGCTGTAACAATTTCAGATAATTTTCGACCTATTTGAAAAACATAAACACTGCTTTATTCTTCAGCATAAATAACTGATGTTTTGCCTACATAATCACTGTAAGTTTTCCCATGTAACGAAGTGCATCAGGAAACAGAAGCGTCAATGGAAAAGATGCTCAACTTCCACTGTTTGTATTTTTATCCAAGCTCCACCCTACTGAGATAATCTACCCAGCTTGACACTGACAAAGAAGCAGCAAGGGATGAGAGTGTTTCACAGCCACACTCAGTACCGGTCAAGGCGAAGGAGTAAAGCAGCCTATTCATTTTCTCCCCCCCCCCCCCCCTCCCCTACGCCCTGCTCATTTAGAAAGCAAGACTTCTGAGCAACATGTTGTCACAGTTGGAGTGCCTGTTAAACAGCAGGCTGTGGAAACTGTGCCCTGTTCTGGAGATCAAAGACCCAGAAACTCATTTTCCCAGCCCGAAGACACAACAGTGGAAACAGCTGCCTGTGTATAGAGCATTGGCATGTCACTCATTGCTTGCACACACACCAGTGGAAAGGCCGCTTAAGAGAAGGAAGATAATGACTGACCATAAGATAACACAAATACAATGTTGATTATCTGACTCGAAAATTCTTGAAATTTTGCCTTTCTAATATTAACATGGTTATTTGTCTTTATGTCATTATTTTCTGTGACATTTTGCACCCACCAACACCAGCAAACCAGATTTCGAAGTCTGGATGAAGATTAGTCTACATGCATTGCTTGTCAACATGCCTCAGTATTTTATTTTTTGAAAATTTATTCATATAGTTTACAATGTATTCCAGTTTGAATTAGGTTTATATTCAAATTTTTTATTTCATTTTTTCATTTTTTTAAATGTGTTCCTATGGGTTATTAAGATTATAAAGTACTCTGCACACATAAATTTGGTATATCAGTTTTATAGATTATTTCAAGACATATGTACCCATGAAGTTTCTCCTAAATAGTGAACATAGAAAGTGTTTCTTTCAGATTCATTATAAAAAAAGGTACTAGTGTATTAATTTGTACTTAACATTTTCATGTCAAAAATTAACCCTGTGACATGCATTTATTTGAATCTTTTTGTTCATAAACATATGTGTAGCAAAGCACCCAAGCAAAAATCATCTATTAGCATACATTTTGTTTTTTTGGAAGAACCAGGATGAAGAGTACATGTTTTGCAAGTAGCAATCTTGTTTATTGTAAAACCAATACATATAAAAAAACAATCCACCATTTTTGTTTCAAGTCTATAACTTGACTGTAAACAGCAACAAAAATTGTAAACAACCTTACACATGCTTACTGTTTTCTGAGTTCACAATTAAGTATTTATATGAATATAGACTAACATATAGGAATTAATTTTTTAATTTTAGTCTTCACTTGAACTTAGATGGTATGTTGTATTACTCTATTTACTTTTTGAATACTGTAAACTGAAATAAGTTAAAACTTGTTTTCAATTGTGCTGCACTTTACCAATACCATTGTTAAAAGTATTATAATAACCTACATCCATTTTAAATATAAGCCAAAAGCTTTTACATACATTGACAGCACATCAGTTAATCAGTGTTACAGAATTGGCACATCGGCACAATTTTGTGAATTGGTACAACTCGAGTCATTTGCTTGACTTTTCATTCCTACTCATTAGAAAATGTTCATTTAAACTTGTATTCCATAGTTAAAAGAGCTGGACAGTTACTGATCATGAAAACTGCAGTTGACTCTTGGCGTATTGTTATCGCATTTACTGATAAATAACACACAGACAATTTTTTGTGGTCCCAGCGAAATTCCTATTTAAATAATGTTAATATAACCCGCTTTGATAGTTTATCGCATGGTGCATCACTAAGTATATTTTAGGCCCAGTCATCTAACATTTCCTGCAACTATCGTTTTTAAGCTGGTTGTTAATGCAAATGTCTAGTAACTGGATGCAAAAACGTCTCGTGCACCGCCATTTATCACAGCTCTGCAGAATGTTGTCTGTCTTCCCAACATGTCTGTCTGACACTGCGGCATGGTTCGACGTGCGAGACTGGCTTGCTACTTCCTCTTACATGCCTATGAGAGGGGGAGTGATTACTTAGCAACCAGCGTGGCGACCTAGCATCCTCTCTCTCATTCCTTTTTCTGTCTCTCTCAGCCACGCACCTTCCTTCTTCCCCTTATATGCCATTGAGAGGGAAAGCTGTTGTATAGAAATAAGAAGAAGAAGAAAAAAGTCTACTGCACGTGCTCGTCTTCACACGCCAACGGACACAGAGCAAATGTGTGCCTGCCGAACATAGAAATTTTATCAAGATTATGCGTCGCTCAAAATAGTTCACCTATCAGCACATTTTAACGAGGAATTACTGTTTGCAAAGATGTTTTCTTTAGTGATTAAAGGTTGTTTTATCCCGTAAGGTTGGTGTTTCATTGTATCTGGCGTAAAATTATCATGATTCTAAAATGTAATATTTATTTAACTCACGGGGCAGCATCTTCGCGAGTAAAATTATATGCCCAGACATATATATTACCCTCTCTTGTCACCAAAAATTGTTTGAACAAATAGATATTTGCATCATAAGTATAAAGTTAATTTTCAGTAACTTCATGCAGGAAAATCCTAGGATTTATATTGATTTATTTCAATAAACACACGTATTTTGAATAAACTGATAAAATTTAAGGGCCTATTCTAAACCTTTTGCCATCTAATAATGAGTAGGTAAGCACCGAGCAGAGTGCAGGTAACTCATGAGACGAAAAATCAGAGGACGTGGTTTTGAATAATTAATTATTAAAGACAGTGAAGAAATCAATTATAATTGCCTTATTTATTTATTTCTGTCTCAAAATTACAACTTTCCTTTGCAGGAACATATAATTACTTTAACAGACAGATATTTGCCACGGGTGCAAGGTGTTGGCAACATGTAGCAGCGTGGAAGGGTAATCCTCCCACCGCCATCCATCCTTCTCCAGCTGCTGTGAACACATTGTCCGATCCATAACTTCTCCTTGCACTTTCAGCTGATTGAGTGAACACGGGACATTCAAAATTTGACTTACATTCAGTGTCATATTATTTTCATTTTTAGAAGGTTTGAAAGTTTTAGGTCAGCTTGCATTTGGTGTCAGATTACAATCAATTATATATGGTATTTTGAGACTTTATTTTCTTTATTTAAACAAATTTAGGTGAAATGTTTTTTAATGTATTATTTACAGTAATACTATTTATAAAATTCCCATTTTGATTGTGTTTATTAAATAAACTTTATTCACAGATAATGTACAGCTCTTACTATACTCAACATAAAGTTTTATAAGGTTAGAAGTTGTATTTCATTTGACACGCGCTCCTATCTTGGTGATAGGTGGTTAAGGCGCTGACCACCCTCCCTAGTTCATCAGGTAAACCTACCGCGGTGTGTTAGTGGATGTACTGGCCTGGTGGGCCATGGCAGATTCCGTGGGAGGCCGCTTAGTGGGAGGGTACCGTCGGAAGAGAGGGGAGCCAAACCCCAGAGTGAGGTGGAACGAGATTGTTTCCCATCCAGTGAGTTCAATTTTCCTCACTATGTACTAAAATTGCCAATTGTCCCAGGGTGTATGAGATATGAAGACGGTTTAAACGATCATGTAGGTGGGGGTGAACAATCTGGCTGGAGAGATTGAGGTTATTCGTAGTGGCTGCGTAGGCCGACGTGCGGGCACGTAGTTCATAGGGGAAGACACTACGCAAGGCTTGGGGACTACCTTCGGTGGGAGTCAAACCCGGACTGTCTTCTCCGAAGCCAACTTGATTAAGCATGTATTCTGTTCATCCTTCAGTGGGGCTACTTTGGGTAGGGTAACACTTGGTGGTGGAGTCTCCTGCTGAGTAGGATGTGTACACTCCGGATCGTATTCCGGTCAACAGGCACCTAAATACTTATTTAAAGGTGACCAGAGATTGAGGAGGATGAAAGGTGATATGGGCCTAGGTATGAATTCAGGTTCCAAAGGAGGAGACTCGACTTCACTCCTGCCTTTGTTATTGGGGTTAGAATTTAAAGCTCTCTATAAGGCACTGCGTTCTCTACGCCGTATGAGACACTTAGTTCCACCCTTCTTATGATGCATCTGTACTGTCCCCTGACCCTTCCGCAGATGTGCAGTCCATGGGTCCTGACTTGTTCAGTCACATCCAAGGCCCTGACGTACAGACATACAGTCCGGTATCAGGACGTCACTGAAGGTAGACGCAGGAACAACGGAAACCCAGGAGCAGCGGTGTGTCTTGTGCAGACTAAGACTTTCTGCAAGTTCCGTCTCCTGTAGAGTTCAGTGCGCCTCACGGCTAGTCTTCGGTGGGGTTTTGCTAATGCACCTGTCACAAGATATAATGCCATACAAAAAGAATATTAAAAATAATTGTGATCCAGGAACTAAAGTTAAAATGACGGTAAGCAAAACAATTTAAATTCAAGTAAGGTTTATTATGTTACTAGGAAAATGGGAAATTCCCGGTTAATTTATAAACTAGTTAAACAAATTATAAAATGAGTTACGCAAGTACACAGGCGAAGGTGAGCCTGATAAGAATGATAATAAAAATTCTAGATTTTAAATTTTACCAAAGTACGCTCTTTACAGAGTCTCCAAATTTACGGGGTTTATCCAGAAGGGTAAATTAAGTCGCAACGACCTGCTACCGCGCAGTCATGGAAGTTGACTGGAGTAAAGGGATGTAGGGTATAGGATGTTGGATTACCTCTGGAGGTGAACCGCCCTAGCGATCGGCTGGTGCAGTTGTGTACGAGCCTTCTTCAAGCTGCAGGGATGGTGCAATCTTCTCAGTTTGCAGAGGAGGTTGAAGCCGTGTTACAGGGTACTGGAGAGATTGAGCCGTATCGCAGGCTGAGGAGAGGAGAGAGAGGTCTTCCGCAGACCACGGAGTTTTCACTGACCTACGCGGCCGGTGAGCCCGGCATCTCTGCCAGGGCGTGCTCTCGGACTTCCATATATAGTGAAAAACGCAATGGTCAGCGATTTTCTGAGGGTGCGGGGTAGGGTAGCCTTCCAGCGCAGGGGTAGGTTTTTCAGGGTTGCAGCGGCGCTGCTCATTTCTCATCTCCCTGCATGGAGGCGATGACGAATTTAAACACCTCGTCCTAAGGCTTGCGGGATGTAACGTCACAGGGCAGCAGAGGTGCTGCTATCTCGTATTGTCACAGGAACTTCTTCCTTCCACAGCTAAATGTAGGGTAGCGGTTCATCGAAAATATCTTATTTATTCCCGGGAGTCGCGAATACATGCCGGGTTCTGGGCGGGCCGTACATTTCATAATTAATAGCGTTAATCATCTTTACATCCGAGGCTGTCCAACGGGTGGAGTTCCTTTGGCCGGTACATGAAATTACTTTGCCACTGTCTCTGACTTGCCCCAAGCTCTCGTTGGCTCGAGATGGGGCGAAGTTGCCTGTAGAGAGCACAAGCGCGCTGCGCAGCATGTTGGCCTGCTTCATAATGATGCACATGTCAGAAACCTCATCTACTGAAATCCCGCATGTATAGTAATTCTTAGGCAGTCCCCTGAATAGTGATACATCGAGAGTCGACTGTAGGTAGTAATTTTTATGAATGTATGCCATTTCATGCGGTGGCAAATAAACAATCATTTGATTTTAACACTGGTATATTATAGAATAACTAATTTAGAGATGAGATAAAAATTATAATTATTAAGAAAAACCATTACAAATTTATTTTCACTACAGCATTTACAGAAATTGGACACATTTATCCTTTATTGTTTGCAGCCAAAGATATAGGTATGTGGACCTAAAGGTGGATTGGAATGGCGCAATGGTGCCAGTAGAGTGAGTGGAGTGGAATAGAGCCAGTAGAATGAGAGCAGTGGAATGGCATGAAGGTGCATGAGCAAGGGGAATGGAGAGAGTGCATGTGTGTGTCTGTGTATAAATATTATTTTCACATGTTACAGTAGATACCAGAGGCATTAAGTGTTGAGATTGAAAAAAACCCTGCAAAAATCCTGATGAGTAGCATGTGACTCACAATAGCGAAAAGCTGGACATTTCACCACATTTGGCAGAACACCCTACTGCTGAAGGATAGCAGCTGTATGATACAGATCAACTACAGTAATTGCTCTGATCAACCAGATCACTAATTTCTTACTTCTAGTTTTATATGCACAACCCAAACCATGTTAATGACACCACTTCCTGCTTGCATACACAAGACTAACACTTTATAGCTCACAGCTATTCAAATATATTAAAATGGAAACCATATATATTACTTTGCATACAAAACCAAATGGTGATGTACTCTACCAAAGACAGTCAAATACAACAGCACGAACATCTATCTCTGAAAATATCATGACACAAAGCAGTTTCTCCCTTACAATTATTGAACTTACCCTGCTACATTTTAACATTACGAAAATACAATTACAAATACAAGTCTGTGGAGGTAGGGATGTTTGAATGGTTTGCAAAAGCAACTGTTAACAACTAAAAACAAAGCAAGCAAACAAAATCCACACAAATTAAATAAAATACACCTATCTTTTGGCTTCAATAAAATGTAAAATTTCTACTTTACAATATTGTCTCTGGACAGTCATATTTGATAATGAAAATACCAGATAATAGTTGAAACTAAAAAAATTTCTCCACATTTCCCAAACACAGCAGAACAGAACAGAACACTGTTACGGATACATTTATATTCCCACAAAGCATAAAAACAGTATCTAACTTCCCCAAAAGACACTAAGCTTACACATCCATTTACCAACAGACATTAAGGACAAACCACAAACACCTGTTGCTACAAATAAGTTACACTTTAGATCTACTGGATTTCTTCAGACACAATAATTTGCAGTATTCCAAATCTCTACAACAACAAATTCACTTGGTGTGCGAGTGCATGTTACAAAACTACATACACAGCAGGTCGTGCTACAAAGTGGTGTTAGGTTCCTCAAAAATTACAAGTTTAGAGAACAATGTTGCAAAAGTTACATTTTCCTGTAAAGACAATGCTCAATTTAGGTGCTCCAAAATAATGTGAAGTTTTGTACTGCATTAACCATGCACTGTATGTGGAAAAAGTTGTTCACATCAGTTGTTACCAGTAAAGGAGAAAACCAAGGATTCATACCTTCGTACCACTGGTTTCAATTTTCAATACTGTATTACTACAGAATAGTCAACAATGTGTACATTGCTATGTTTGGTCTGAAGAATGTGTCATGCTGTAATATGCAAGATGTATGAATTCTTCGAAGAGCAGGAAAATCAATGTTACAGCAAGAGGCTAACATTGTAATTATTAAAATAAAATAAAATAAAAAACTTTATAGCAGGACTTTGTACATTAAATACAATTAACAGTATGTCACAGTACATTTCATGTTCTGTATACACAAAATATTACACATAAACATTAGAGTACATACCAACAAGTTCACAAATACTGTAATGGCAGAAGTTAAAGTAATTATTAATTGTTCCACACATTCTTGGAATGGTAGTGACATGCATACAGGAATAACCATGCAAGAAAGAAACACTTTGAAGTTGCACGTGGACCAAGTAATGTCTGAGTGCAAGAATCCACTATGCATGAATGTCTCCCCTTGACAACACACATTTTTGTTTACCATCTCCCTCAAATAATTTGAGAATGTTAATCAGTATGGAAAACCACCCAAAGGAAAGAAAATTAACTAAATTTCCTCAAAAAATAATTTAAAAATCTACTGGAATGCAGCTACAAAAAACGCCCAATGCTAATAAACTAAACCAGCAAGTCCTTAACACAGAAATATAAACTGAACAAGATCAACCAGTGTCGATTGGCAGATATAAAAATGTTCCTACTTCAGAATGTCAGCAGACTTGTAGGGGTCTGCAAGCACAGATTTCTGGATCTGAGTCGAGTTCAAGTAATTTTTTTGAAAAGCCTACGAGTTCGCATGGATCTTGAGTTTTATAGAACAGTTCTTTGAATTATTTTCAGCATTTAATGAGTAACAATTTGCACAACAATTTTCTATGTTCTTCCAGAATTGTGTAGCACAGTTGGTATCAAAGAAGCCTTAGGCCATTATCAACTGCTATTTGAAGAAATAATGAGTGTTGATGCTGTTAACACTTTGGAGAAAGTCAGTGTAATGATGTTTAAAAATTACAACCATTAATGTAACTTCTGTATGTATATTTACAAGTTACATCATTCTAGTATGTACCACATTTTGTTTTAACTGTCACAATTGTTAATGCTGCTTCAACATGTGTGTTTACTTGTACTTGCCATTCTAATACTGCACTTAGTTTCATAAATTTTCATTTGTATAACGTGTGCAGTTTCACTAATGTGTTTACAATTTATGAAACAGAAAAAAACCACCTACAGTAATTGTAAAATCCCCTCCCTTCGCATCAGTGTGTTTATATGTCAATGTCTAAAATAAAAATGTGAAGGTGTCGAACTGGGTCAAATTTAAAGCTGACAAAAAAGACTGCCTTGCAGAATTTCCCAGCGCAGGTGGACTTTGTGCTTGCTAAAAATGTACTTCATACACAGAATGTGTGCATCACTATGTTAATACTATTTTGTTTGGGACACCGAAAGGCTGCATATACTTCTTCTGGCATATCATTTTATTCAGAATATGTCTGACTATAAAATACATAAATATTCCAGCAATAAATCCCTTGATTTTCCCACAAGAAACCACCAAAAATGAACTTTGTGTTCGCTAACAATAAAAGGCACTCTGTTTAAACTTACTATTTGGTACTGAGAGGTGGTATGGATATTTCTGGGTTATCATTTCACTGTGAAGAAATTGGCACACTGAAATAAATTTATATATGTTGAGCAAAACTGCTTGTTTTCTTGCAAGAAACTATTAAAAATGAACTTTGGAGTTGCTGAAAGTTACGAGATGATCAATGATAATTTTTTTTGGTGACAAGGGGAGTTGCACACCTTTCTAAGTAATCATTTAATTTGGAAAATGCTTGCCCATTAAATAAATTAATATTTCATAGAAAAAAAAAAAAAAACATGTTATTTTTGTTCCACAGATGACAAAACATAGATTGTACCAGAAAAAATTAAACAAAGACTTCACCTCAAAATCATACTTTTACCACACAATTCTTGTGTTACAAGGGGGGTTAAATTTGGACTGTCTTGATTTTATGAATTCTTCTCGGAAACCACGATGCTTCATAAAAATTGGGTTCTATTGAATACAGAAACGCAGATGTGATGAGGATGAATTTCACATGAAGCATGATCAGGAGAGTTTGAATAAGGAATGAGGTGGTACGAGAATATATTGGTAAAAATAGAGATGTTTACTGAGATTACTGTAAAGAATACTGGACTGAAATATGCTGATAAAAATCCCTTAAAAAACCAAGAAACATATGGGAGAAGCAGATAAATGACAGAGCACCGAGCAAAAAGACTAGAATAGAGTAACTTACATGGCCAACATCGTTGTGGAGGATGATGCTGATTAGGTGGGGTTGTCTACGTGACGTGGTGGCAGCACCATCGCCAACAGATAGTTAACAAGTGTGGAACACTAGCACCGTGCGGCAACCTCTTAGCCAGCTTGGATTCTGAGCCTACCTCCTTTCTGATTCCCTAACCTACCTCCCTCCCTCTTATGTACCAACTTTTAACTCTTCAGTGAGTCATGAACATTTGGTGTGCTGGTTTGACAGGCATATTTTGGTAATGGCTGTTGTTAGTAGCGCCATTGTGTAGGGGTGTACGCTTTAATCATTTTCGAAATTATGATTGGACGCATATTCAACATTCCTTTTAGAATAGTGTTTGATGTTTGAGCTGTAGCTCGTATATTTTTTAAATTTGTTTGGTGTTAATGATACTGCTTTGCGTTGTCCCGTTTGGCTGTGCCCAAGGCGAGTACGTTAATTGTGTTCTCATCATCATGGCTTACCGACGAGAGGTATTTTACATGTCTGTATAGTTATTTTTATGATTGAGTACTTTGTAAGGGTTGTTAATATTTCAGCTGCTACTCATTCAATGAAAATTTTAGTAGGTTTTAAGCACATTTTAAAATGTTTCTTTTAGTTCATGAAGTGCATTGACGGGCGTAATGCCACCACTTCATGCTTTCTATAATCCTGGTGTAATTGATTTATACCCATACAAATAGTATAAAGAGGTTGTGAGTCTGTTTCTGTGTTTATTTGTTTATATCTCTCTAGTAATCTCGGAAACTACACTCTGATTCTTATAATTCTTTCACTATTAGAAAGCTACATTCTTCCAGATGGTCATATGCTATGTTTAATAATAATAATAAGTCCTTGAGGAATTTAAAACCAAGTCGGAGAAAAATGAGCTACTTGTCTGCTTTCCAAAACTACAGGACCAATTCTTATAATTCTTTCACAGCTGAAAAGCTACATTATTCCAGATGGATATAGGCATATATCAAGTGGGGCCACAGAGGCCAGTGGGTAGAGTAATGCCAAGTGGAGCTGCAGCGCCCCAGTGAGTTGAGTGATCCCAAGTGGGGATGCAGTGGCTAAGTGGCAAGAGCACTCTCAAGTGGGGTCGCAGTGGCTCAGTGGATAGAAATATATAAAGTGGGGCCGCAGTGTCTCAGTGGATAGAAATATATCAAGTGGTGCCACAGAGGCCCAGTTGGTAGAGTAATTCAAAGTTGGGCCGCAGTGGCCCGGTGACTAGAGCGATTCCAAGTGGGGATGCAGTGGCTCAGTGGCTAGAGTGATCTCAAGTGGAGCCACAGTGGCTCAGTGGATAGAAATATATTAAGTGGGGCCACAGAGGTCCAGTGGCTAGAACAATCCCAAGTGGGGCCGCAGTGGCTCAGTGGATAGAAATATATCAAGTGGGGCTTCAGAGGCCCAGTGGCTACAGCGATCACAAGTGGGGCCACAGAGGCCCAGTGGGTAGAGTAATGCCAAGTAGGGCCACAGTTTCCCAGTTGCTAGAGCACTCTCAAGTGAGGCTGCAGTGGCTCAATGGATAGAAATATTTCAGGTGGGGATGGAGTGGTCCAGTGACTAGCGCAATCCCAAGTGGTGATGCAGTGGCTCAGTGACTAGAGCAATCTCAAGTGGGGCCACAGTGGCTCAGTGGATAGAAATATTTTAAGTGGGGCCACAGAGGCCCAGTAGCTAAAACAATCCCAAGTGGGGCCACAGTGGCTCAGCAGATAGAAATATATTAAGTGGGGCCACATAGTGCCACGTGGGACGCAGTGGTTCAGTGGACTTCATTATCATCTTAATATTATAAATTCGCAAGTGGTTGCAAGTAGTCACAAATAGTCATGGGTAGTCGCAAATAGTCACAGGTAATCACAAGTAGTCATGGGTAGTCACAGGTAGTCACGGGTAGTCGCAAATATATAGGTATGTATTTTAATAACTCCATAAAACCTGAGCGAAGCAATGTCGGTCTGCTAGTATAAACATACATAACTGGGCATGGTTTATTGGGCCCTCATAGCCTCCATATTTGAGATATCAATGGAGCATCTTAAAGAGTTAATCATCAAAGGAGTAGTTGTTTGTGAGAGCTAAATAAAACAGTTTAATTCAGTTATATTTTAATTGTGCATTTTTTGGAACAGTTGGATGTAATGACACATATTTTTAATGATTGTGAAACATTGAGTCGGAGCAAGGAGCAAACACTAGTGTAGTCTGGGAAGGGGGATAATTATCATTAGGGCAAGTAATCCACTTGAAGTTACGACGTATTTAATAGTGTCAAGTTTGGCTATTTAGAACAGCTGATTATCAATGATTTCCATGTTCATATGAGTATTGTACACGTTGAGATTAATACTTCAGAAGTAAATAAATTAAATGTTCACTTCATTAGTAACATACCCAAGAGTACGGTAAAATTGTACACTGGAGATAACATTTAACACTGTTAAACTGGCTTGCTTAGAATTGCTACTAAGGTTTTCTATGTCAGTAATGAGATTTGAATACCATGAGACAATTATTTCAAATACAAATAATTTGATACTTTATGAAAAGGTTACGTACCTAGGAGTACGGTATTTTATGCACTGCTAGTGTGGTGATTTGTATCTGTAATATTTGCTATTCTCTGTGATAACCTCTTATTATTTCACCTATTGTTTGGTCAAGGTAACCTATCTACTGAAAGCACACATACCTACGAGTATGATGAACACACGCCTGTAAGTGTGGTGCGGTATATTTGTAATTCTTTTATAATATTGTGTAGTTACCTTAATCTTATGCTCAGTTTGTTGTGATTAGCACAAGCTTTTACTATCTGGTAGTTTATAATATTAGGTAGTTTTTTGAGCCATTGTGTGGTAATCATTTATAATAATCATTTGGCTGTGATACACGAATCCAGGTTCCATACTTTTTAATGCACCTTAATGAATTAAAAAAGTGACTCAATGAAAATGTTTTGAAAGATTGCAGTTGTACCTGAATATATTTTACGTCTTGAATGGCGTAACGTGTTATGGAGATATTTTTTAGAAAATATTATTTGTTTACTGCAATATTTTCAGTATTTTTGTTCATGAATTTGTACCCTTTCTGTACACCTATTCTAATCCTAGAGCGAACTCAGCTTGTTCCCTGTACCTTTTTTTTTGTATCTAACAACATATTTTAAAACTGCATCAAATCAGAACATGAACCAGCTACCAAGTACCACAGACTTTAGCTTCTTTGCAAGTACTCATGTGACATACAACTAAATGCAACCCAATAACGACACACTTCTTGCACCCAGTCACAACCCCAATAATCCCCTCAAAAATTCCCTTTCCTCAAATTTTTTTTAGATTATTTTTTACACATATTAATCCAGTTGATTACATCACTTGTTGCTTTCACATCTCAACATATACACACAGAACATTACATACAACCATAATACACAAAACACAAACTGTATACATTACATGCATACTTAACCTGTGTTCACATGTAATTAACTCTATGGTTGAGCCATACAACAGTGTCACGTATGGCAACGTGTTGACGAGCTACTTCATCAGTGCTGTGTGTCATAACATAAGTGCCAGAAACCATTTGCCAGTGAAAATGTGTGTCACTTATTTTGATAATTTTACACCAATATTTAATGTCAGCACTTCAGCAACATGAAATGTATGGATATTTTACTATTGTTAATACCTAACACCCACTTGTGATTTGGAAATTGTAGTAAAATTAGAATAAAATAAAATTTTAATTTATTACAACATAATTCCACTGTGAATAAACCCGTGTTGTACAGAATGGGGAAGAAGTGCGGTACTGAATGTGACATGTGTTACTTGTTAGTACATATACTATACGTAAGTTGCCAGTTCTTCTGCCAGTCACCCCACCTGAGATAAAAGGAAAATCTTGGGACTGAATGACCCTAAGCAGTAGGGTATCTGCTGCCACCTCACACTGTCTCTGAACCCAGGACACACACTTCTGTGTATTTCATGCACTACCTCCTACACCTACCACCCTCTTATGAAACCACCAAAACAAGATGAGCACTACATGACTAGCACCAGTTGTTAATAATTCATTACATTATTAATAATTATTTTAGAAGTCAAAAAGACAAAGCACAGTTACTCATAGGTACACATTGGCAGAGAGAGTGTGTGTATATATCTGTGTGTGTGTGTGTCTATATATATATCAGTACAAGAAAATGTGAAGTATAACAATGTGTGTGTTTCTATCCAGGTGCACCAACACATAAGTAACTTGACTTACAGTTTTTTCTTTTCAAAATTATAGGGCTGTGATAGCTAATTTCCTGCTGTAACTTTGGTAACCATCATGCCACGAATGAGCATCTGGCATCATAAAACCCCAATACACACCAATGAACAGCTGTGTAAAGACCGCTGTCATCAAAAAACACAATTCTAAAAGTGGACAACCTGTGGTCGAAATTGTGACCTACTATTCTGTCCCCTTCTGGACATCTGTTGTGGTGGTCACATTGCAGTCTGCAAGCATACTCTCACACCTGAAACAACTACGCTACCAACCTACTTTAAACCTCTGATGTTCTATCGTCACAGTGCACACCTTTGCAAGTCAGACATTCATTTCCCTCTCAACCACAAGTTGAATGGGCTTCGTTTGGCATGTTGCAACACGTGGATGATATATTTTAGGTGGTATTTTGTCTAAAGGTAGCAGTACACCATCTATCACTTACTTCTCTTGAAGTTCTGCATGTTGTGTCAATGTCGTTTTCATTCAGTTCTTGCATCCACAACAAGGATGGCTGGTATGGCTTGAGGGGTTGTTCAATATGGTTTTCAGCAGTTGTTTATTAAAATATGCAACGATGTTCTTGATGTGAATGTATATGACTTTTTTTTTTTGTCAAAATACCTATGGGTATTTGAAGTGTGCATGTATTAAGAGGGTCCAAGCCTGGTATTCTTGTAAGTTCGTTTTCTAATTGTTCTTGACAATTCAGTTTTAGGTGCATCAGGTGGGGATGAATTTGTAATGATAGCACTATGATGATCTGACCAGTTTCGAGATATTCCTAACTGTATTTATTCTGTGATATCCAGTGATGAGGACTTTAATTCTGGTATGAATTAGGAAAAGCAGTTCCACATAAACTACACAGTGGCAAATTAATTCTGTATATTTTTAGTTTATATACAGTGAACGAGAAAAAAAATTTTCATTTATGTAACAAATTTATTGCAACAACTGCACAGTGTAGCTTGGTCGATGTGGTATGACATCTACAAAGGATGTGGGTCCATAGGGGTGTTGATTTACATATTTAGCAGAAACAAATAGTGGGCTGACAGATAAATCTAGGCAGGGCTTTCAAAAGTGTTCCATTAACTACGAATTGCCTGCATTATGGCAATGGTGAAGCAACTCACCTGCAGTTCTTACTTGCTACATCCACTTGGAAGATACAACCTTTTATCAGTACATCCGCCCTATTTTATGTTTGCTTTGTATGAATAAAATTATATTCAAACCTAGTTAAGAACAAGCGATGGAAGTCATAGCCTCAGGCGATGGAAGTCATAGATATACAGAACGAGATTCACAAAATTCAGCTACCTGTCGCTAGGTGGCAGCCATGTCAAAGCAGGTATGGCGCCAGTTTGTCGCTGGTGCCATAAGCCATTCGCAGTGTTACCTGCTCTCTCTCCCGCTAAACCTTCAGTCATTAATTAATGGCCTTTCGAAAGTTTGAATGGTCAGATGGCAGATACCATCCCAGCACACTGTCTGGCTATACTGACCTGTACCCATTGTGTTTACTGCTTGTAACCAATAATAAATTAACAATAGATACAGTTTTTCAAATGAAAATGTTTATAAAATTCAGCAGAGATTTTTGAGAGGAAAAGAAGGTTCATGATAAATAGAATTTAAATTTTAAAAGGGATACTAGGGCGCCATTTTACTAGCCTTTAAAAAATGTCTGAAGTTTTAATTAACTCAGAAATGGGCAGTTGAATCTGTTAAAGTGATGATTTATTTTGCATACTAGTCAATAAATATGTGCTTACATAGGATAGTGCAGTATTAATTCAAACAAACTACCATAATTCGGCGTGTATAGGTTGCACTTTTTTATTTTAAAAATTACTACAAAAAAGGTGGGGTACGGCTTACATGCAAGATATTGGCATAACATTTTTTTTTTCCCCCAAAACATTTTTAGAAATTTGTCATCATACAGTACATTTAAATATTTTAATGAAGGAAGGGAAGGGAAGAAAAAGACAAGGGGAAAAAAAAACTTTCCGCTTATGCCATTATTTGTTCACTGGCGTTCATAAACACAATAACCATCTTGCACGTGTAAATTGTAAATGTGTTGTTGCGTTACCATCTGTGGAATAGTAATCGCACAATGTATATTTGTAAACATTGCAACATAATACAAATTTTCTGTCACAAATGTTTTGTAGAGGAGAAATTAAGTTGGAATTTATTGTCTTTGTACGGAATTGTGACTTAACAATACTTACAAAAATAACAAAATTCAGAGCGGCCTAGACTTGCAATATTAATTATCCCTAATTTTTCATCAAAAACTTCTGGTGTGGCCTATACATACACGTGGCCTAACACGCCAAAATACGGTACTACAATTAAAAAATGGAGATATATTTAGCACATAATGGCTGACAAATCTATTAATTCCAGGGATTGTTTCCTTCAGTTATAAATCCTACAGTTACCGTATGTACATTACTGTGCGAGGCATGATGATACACTAGTGCATCGACTCAATGCTCCAACACATTTATTACTCTTAGGGCAGGTATTACCACCTCTTATCTTCCAAATTAGCCACTGGTTAGCACTAAAATTAATTTTACCACTTCAAATCCACATCTAGCAGTGACATTAGCTCCAATTCGTTGGTTACCAATGATGAGCCAGTAGCTAGCTGTTCTAACTGGAGGTTAGGGAGAAAGTAAATGATGCCATATTTGGAGTGCATGGTAAAAATACGATAACTAGTATTCTCTGTTTCATATAACTTCAGTAAAACTTAACACACCTTGTGACCAACCTACACAGCATTTAACATTAAAAACCCCCATTTGCAAAGTAATGTGTCAGCTGATAGTTGTTGTGGGATGTGTCTTATTATGTTGGTGGTCTTTGCGATAATTGTAAAAGAAAATAGTTCTCTGCATTAAAAATTATAATGCAGAAATTTAATAATAATTACAACTCTTATGGTTAAAATTATACTCATAAACTTGATGCATGTAACACTGTTGCACACACTACGGACCAACTTTGCCCCATCAGTGAGCGCTAAGAGCCTTGGGGCAAGTCCTAAGTGGCTACGGAATTGATCCACGAGCTAGACAATTACAGACACGGAAGTTAATTAATGTGATTAATTATTTAAATTATACTGCCCGCCCAAACTTCGACATGCGGTTGCCACCCACTCGACAGAAATTGTTTTACCTGATGAGCCACGGACATGCTGGCAGCCAACAAGGAAGTTATAAGAGTCACCACAGGATCGCAGCACCCCTGCGCCCAATGACATCACAGCAGCAGAGCCTCGAGCAGAGATAGTAAACCTGTCATCAGCCTCAACCCAGGGTGATAAGGAATGCGCAGCGGCGCCCACTACTCTGAGATAATTAGCCCCTGCGGTGAAAGGCTAGCATCACCCGCAACCCTGTGAGAGCCACAAAGTGAAGATTTTGGACTATATAAAGAATCTCGAAAACACTCTCGCGACAGTTCATCGGCCCGCCGACTGCAACAATTGGGGGGGGTCTCCCCTGGGTCTGGGCAAAACCTCCTCCTCTCCCAGCCTGAAGAAGACAGCCATCCAGCTCCAGCAGCTCGAAAAGGCTACACCAGCAGCTTGCATAAGGCTCATCAGTAGTAACCTCGATGTCCTCACCCTGCACCCTTTACCCAAAGTCTTTTCCTTGACTCCGCAGTAGCAGGTCGTCGCGACGTACCCTCTGAACGTCTTAGGAAAATAACTCGCTGTAAATTGCGAATTTTTCTAGGAATAGATTATTGTGGATAATTTTCAGCCCAGGTTTGCCTTCTCTTGGGGTTAATACATAATTCAAAGTAAGATTTTAAATTATACAAGAGCCGGGATTCCCCAGTGTTTTCTTTAGTGTGAATAAACACTGTCAAGATTGTATACTGGTTGAATTCATTCATACTTACCCATTCTCATTAAAAATATAAGTGAAAGTGTTTATAGTTGGGCTCATTAACGTAAATAAATTCCTCACTGCAGGATAGGTGTGTGGACCGATCCCTCAGGATCCAGGGCTTGAAGAAGGTGGTAGTCTGAAAACACATACTGAGATTCCTAGGAGCATCCCGTATGCCCACGCTTGTCGGCAGTTTCATTCAAACTCCAGCTTGCCATTTCTCCCAGTCAGTGCCTTGGGAGTAACTGAATAATCCACTTTCAGTAGGACTGAGCACCGGCAGCAATGGGGAAGAGTGCAAACCGTAACTAGGAAATTATTATACAGCCTCTTTTGAAAAGAGTAAAACCTTTTCTTAGGTTAATAAAATGGTATATCCTCCCTAAGCTTTTCAGATGACTAAGAAGGGAGGTGGACTACCTAGTAGAAATGGGAATCAAACACGACAAGTCCTTCAGCTGAAATTATCACAGCTTGATATCATCTCACTAGTTGACCCTCCTCATGATGTTGCACCCCCGTCCACTGTACCTGAAATCACGGCCCCAGCACAACAACCCATCTCGCAGTTTATAGTGTGTGAACACGAATCAGAACTTTAGTCCATTCCCGATTGGAAGCGACTTATGAAAATCAACCTTTGAAAAAACACTCTAGGCATAACATGTCAACCTGTTTTTACAATAACCTGTATTCCACAAATATATAACACTGTGATTAACTTTAGAGTACTGTATTATTGAATAAACGAACCTTTACCTTAATCAGTTCTACAACTTGTAATATTTTATTTCTTTTTTAAATATGAATTAACAGTGAGTGCAGCGACGTGTTGGCAACGACCGGTAAAAAATAGTTCACAGTTAAAATATTATTTTAACCTCGTTTTTTAGTAAACTATTTGTAAATTAAATGGTGCCTATAAAATTATTTAAATATTTAAGTATCACCGATGGCAACATATCTCGTTTTTACAGTTTAAAATAACTGCGGAAAATATAGTGACTAGGCCGTAATGGTACAGTATTGTTTTATCGAGCGACAAAGCAATTGAAAAACTGTATGCTGACAAGGCTTGTTGCCCGCTTTCTCTTTCTTCGTCTCTTTCACACTCCGGAAATTTCACTTCGCTATTAAGTACTACTTCGCTATTAAGTACTGCAATTATACATGTTTTCAGTTGTAGCATATTTCATACTTATTAAAGCAAAATAATGATTTTTGAATTTAAAATTTACAACTGAAAAGAGATTTTAATGTTTGAATACGTATTTTAATATATTTAGATATGATGGCATAGTAATTACATAGTGAAGTTGGCAGACGTGGCGAGCCATGACATGGCGTGTTGCTTTATGTCAAACAAAATGTAAATTATTCTTACTCCGAAAAATACTCCAAATTAATACATCACGTATGTAGACGTTGTGTTTTTTAAACTTACCTAGACAAGTTACAATGTTGTAATAAATATGTGTTTCCACTACAGTAATAAATATACTGTGACATGTGTTTCGTTAATCATTGCATCTGTTAAATGGTGTGCCTTTGTGCATCGTGGTCGATACGCTGGCCCTGCGTGTGGATGATTTCAAATATTTGTTTAGCATATTTAAACGTTTTAAATGTGAACTGTTTTTATGACAAAGTTATTTACTTACATCCACATCTGTTTATTTATCACAACGTTGTACCTTTGCCCTAAGGGGTTAGAAACACAGTCGTGTAACGTAATTTGCCACAATCCCAGAATAAAAATACTAAGCCCAGCTCGATAAATTTCAATAAACCTAATAAACAGCAAGTAGCAATACATAGATATATGAGCAGAATAAAAGTTATTGTAGGCTTATTTGTGTGCATGTTCACTACTATCTTTTAGAGTTTGTATGACAAAAATGAGCAACACGAGTTGCGTGCTTGGATTTAATGTGCCTTTTTCACTGGTTGTTCCTTCGTTTCAATACTTATTCCAACTGAGGCAGTCCTTTTAGAGGAATGACCCAACAAATATCAATAACAAAAGGATAATTACAATTAGTACAGCCCTTTACCTCACAGTTGTAACAGTGTTAAACACAGTCGCAGCAAAATACTAACGTACATTATATGTATTGAGCTATGTCGTGGAAAACAAATATGTTAATGTAAAATAACCGTAAGAACTGTCGTCAATACAGGCATTTTTAAAACGTCATAAAGCTGACCTAAATAATGTTAGAGGCCTAGTCTGTGAATGTTCATACGGAATGCTTTTTGGAATATGACAGAATTCTTTGAAAAGCTGTAAACAGTAAACAACACATTTGACAGGTATAAAAGTAGAAGTCATATTTCAATGTCTATTTTTAGGTGTAGTGAAAGTATACGAACATATGTACATACACAATGGAATGTAAACATTGATTTTGACAGATGCTACATGGCAGTCACATGGCAATGTTTGTTTACATTTGGCGGAAGGATGCAAAATGGGCCTGCAAGTAGATATTTAGCAGGGCTCCGAGAAAGTTGCTTCCAATGGGGAATGGACTATAGACTCTAAATTAGGTATCTGCTGGCCATGGCCCAGCTACGAGTACGTGAGTTAGTACAACCCACCTAAATCTGTACCAGTAGTAAAACTGTCTACCCCAACCCTGGTTGTCAACGCTAAACCACCCACTACATGTACAATCCGTATGGCAGCAGACAGAGTGATCAAAATTGCTATACCTGCCAAAACCACCCTGGAAGTTTGGATAGCTTCCTTTGGACACCTGGGTAGCGAACGGGATCCTGTGTAAGACCTATCCGCCAGAGTATGATCCATCTCCATTTCACTACCATACTCGCCATCACACATGTCAATCTAGTAAATTCTTCCGTTAATTGGGGCAGCTGGTGTCCCATTTATTGGCAGCCTTCACGGTGAGTAAGATTGCACTCCCGAGGAGGGAGACATTTGCAATCAATCTCACCCTAGAGTTTGATTCCCCCCAAACCACTCTAACCCTCCGACTAGGCGGTACCCAAACAACTACCCCAACGTGGGCAAACCACAACCCGCCAAACAGGAGGGAAACATGGCGAGAAATGAATACGCAGCCGAAGGGTTAAAATTAATATTCCGGAGGGTAATCAACACTCACAGTGTCTTGTGATGGACAGAAGTACCTTCCCCACCACAAAGACATAAGAAAGGAGATAAGCAGGAGTGAGTCAGAGTAATGTACAGTTTTTCTGAGTCATAGAGCAAGGGCTTTAGAACATTTAGAAATATTATGGTGGAGCATGCGAACATTACGGTTGTGTGAAAGGTCTCCACCAAGCTCCCTTATCTACGGTCTCCATCCACCCAGTGAAATGCCATTGCCATTGTGTTCTCTTCTGTCGTAATTTATCTATATGTGAAAATTCTTTGCTCGTGATGTCAGAATATTTTATATATATATATATATATATATATATATATATATATATATATATATATATATATGCAGTTAATTATGTTCGTATTTGTGTATTTCATTAAATGTTGTTCGTTTTAGGTGCCTATTTATAACTATTTCCTTGGTGAAATGAATTATTGACATGTGTCTGCAGTTTTGTAAAAGTGTTTGTTATGTAATGTGGGCCGCCATTTTCTTTGACCATCGTGAAGCATGAGTGAAAAAGTATTTACGTTGTGAAGTTTAAATTTGTTGGTTTCAAGAAATAGCTCAAATGTTTTGTTAATTGAATAACTCAGCACATAGATTATTTCATATCAGTGGCTGAGAAAGTGATTTTTAGTGAATATTCATCCAAATCTCACCATGTGTTTAGAAATTATGAAGTGAACAATAATTTTGTGTTTTGTAAATGTTTTCTTAAATTGTTGTTAAAATATTTAAACTGTATTTGGCCTCTTAGAAAATCTTGTTTAACCCTAATTTATTTTATTTAAACTCTAACAATTTTTACGTGGGAAGTAAAAATTGCTGAAAATGTTTACATTGTGCATTTCGTACATCAGCATAACAGTGACGTATTTATTGAGTTTTGTTATTGCGGGAGAAATTTTCAAATGTAAGTGGCCTAAATAATTGCCCATTTAGTGTAGTTCATTATATTGAAAAAAAATCCAACAATTTTTGTATGTTGAGTATTTCTCACATCTGTACGAATAGCGACACATTTATCGCATTTAGTTCTTTCGATGAAGTTAAAACTAGGAGTTATTGAAGGTTTTTTCTGTATGAACAAGATTTTCCATTGCATCATCAAAACAGTGTAAGTTCCAATCACCAATCTATCATAAGAAGAACCGCAAAAATATCACGTCGTCCTTAAAATAAACAGAACCCTAACTGGTATATCATTTGGTCATAACAAAAATAAAACAGTTGGAAATGGCAACCAGCTATAGTAGCCTGGGCTGATGTCAGTCTTTCAATGCCTGCCATTGGATTCGTAGTTTGTTGACAAAGATAGTTTTTTTCACAGACAGAACAGCTGTGGTGGAGGGAAACATTGTGCAATTATTTCCGAGAACTGGAATTTACTGAAGTTATAGGAAATGGGGAATATTTATATAATAATATGTAGGGATACGAGTTTTCTGCACACTAAATACCACAAATTCTGCAATAGGAGAAAGAAAATACTGCGACTGAGAAAACAAGATTCTGCTACAGTGTCAGTGAATTGTACTGTCTACCCAAGGCAAAGGACAGACGCTCCACGCCAGATTGTACAGTTCACTGGCAGAGCCACCGAGACTATGCTTCGAGATTATCCATGTATTATAGCGTGCTACCAGATTGCCCTATTAGTACGATTGGCAAGCCATACTCCTGGATCCAGTGCCGGCCACTGACATCACACGCCCAGACAACCTATACCACATCTATCCCCTCTCCACCTCAAGCAAGGGTGCGCCAGCCAGAGTATAAATAGTGTGCGATGTCCCGTGTAATGCCAGTCTGTTCTGTTCCTTCACAGCCTTGCCTGGTGCTGAAGGAACCACCAGCTCCTCTCCTGGTGCCTTAACATTTCTTCTACCTTCGTATTCACCGCACTCCTGGTGCAGAAGATGTCCATTGCTTTACCAATCCTTACCAGTCATCGTCTACGTCGTTAAACACTAGACACTTCTGGCCTCTTCAGGGCAACTTTGTAGCGTTGCCAAGTTTAAGTTATTTTCATAGCACTCGTCTACCTAACCTTGTTAGTCTAGGAACAGGTCGTCTTCACCTGTCTCACGTAGGTCAGCTTCTGTAAGCTCCAGCTGGTAGGAGCTAGTGCTACACAACCATTTATTTACTTCATTGGAATAAACAAGTTTTATTCACAGTAGCCATAGCACCTTTCCCATAAACATAAGTCCTGTCAGAGGGACAGCAGGTGACGGGCAGATTTTGCTATAACCACTACACATGTTAGTAGAGCATACACACACATCTTGGACAGCCACCCTTTCAGTGTACAACAGTGTACAGAATGGTAGAGCCCCAACATTAGGTACTCTCTATCTCTCTCTTGGGATCAGCTTGTCGGTTTGGTGCTTGCTCTCTCCACCACGCTTCTGGTGTTGGAAGGGGCATTTCCTGAGTTGCGAAGACTGGTATGTACTCAGGAGAGGCTCACTCATATATTGAGACAGTCAGCCAATGAGACCTGACTCTCCGTATCCACTGCGCTTCTGGTGCTGGATGCAGATATAGTGAAACCGCAGTGTGTTGGCAGAGCCGGTACATGGTTTGACACCCGAGTAGGACCACAGCGACACCTGCTCTACTTCTGCGAGGTTCGATAGTAGTGTTTTCTATCTCAAACCTCATACCATACTCATGTCGCAGTGGTATCCATAAGAGGATAAAATGGACTGAGACTCTTTCTAAATACCAGCCGGAGCCTAGTCCAATCCCACCGGACTCAAGCACCTCAGTCCCCAGGAGCATGCAGCAGCCCTCCACCAGAGACAGACCACGCCTGACTACGAGCTCAACCTCTTCACTCCACTAACCAAGCCCAACGGAGACACACACCTCATTCTCAAAGCCTATTTGAGTGGCCGGGACATGGCCACCGGCCTTTCCTACTTGATGTTTTTAGGGAACCCCATTCCTTCAGTCAACACCTGCGGCAACACCCAGCAATCACGAGCACTTGCACACCAGCCGGCAGGAAACCGAAGCACACCCCAGTGTATCATGGCCCGAAACACAGCCAGCCCAACCAGTAAAGTGTCGCCCACATATACCAGTAAGGGGGATCCACCCAAGTGCAAAATAGCTTTGGCCACACCAGACTTTGTGGCCTGCAGAAAGCCCACTCGGCCAGTCAGCTCCTAGACGAGGAAGCAGAAGCACCAAAAGTCCCACATATCAACATCAATTGGTAAAGAGTTCTCGCTCTGCTTGACTCAGCAGCAACCAGCAATTTTGTATGCGGCAACTTTTTGACTGATGGCCAAGCCCGACTGCACACTCATAGTCAATGGACGAACCACTCTCGTTGTTGAACTTCACAAAAACTCAGGAATTCATTGTCTTACCAGAAATCCACGAGGCTGTGATACTGGGACACCCCTGGCTCCGCCAGCAAAAATGTGTTGTGGATCATGGGCAACGTAAGGTATACCTGGGCGACAAAAACCACGTATCCATCAACTGAGAACTCTGCCTTGACGCCGTTGTTCCTCCGACTTTCAAAGAAGAGGAGGTCAACCACAAACTCAATGAAGAACAGTTGCAACATTTGAAGAAAGTTCTCAACGAGCACACCAGTGCTTTCAGATTTGGAGCAACTCTGACAAACGAGAACCATACAGCATGAAATATGGCTGAATGCAACCACAACAGTTTACAACAGACCAAACAGAGTGTCCACCAGATGTCACTGTCTCATCATGGAGCAACTAGAAGAAATGAAACAAGGAATCGTCGAACCCTCCGATTACCCATACAACTCGCACGTGGTACTGGTTCGTAAAAAGAACAAACAACTGTGATTCTGTGTAAACTACAAGGTGCTAAACGACATACCCTAGACATGCAGTCAGGGTACTGGCAAATCGCCATACACCCAGACTGCAGGAAATACACCGAATTCACAAGCCTACAGGGAGAAACCCTCCAATTTCGAGTCATGCCTTTCGGACTCAAAAATGCTCCTGCAACTTACCAATGGCTCATATCAGCTGAGGTACTGACTACATTGGGCAATATTGCTGTCGTCCGAGGCTGCAGCGTTGGTTACGACTTCTACTGCCTTTACACTTTTCTCGGGTGCTGATGTGGTCGTACTGGAACTCTGTTGCTGGATAGATTTGGGAAATTCCTTCTCTAATGCACTGATCTTCTGTCTCAAATCATTCTCAACACTGTCCATTCTTCCACTGACACTGTCCATTTTTTCATTTACACTATTCACTATTGCAGTTATACTGTCCATTCTTTCAGTTACACTGTCAATTTTTCCATCCACAAAGTCAATTCTCGTGTTAACTAACCCGCTAACGCCTCTATTTTCCTTTGTGACGTGTGAGTCGTCACTTAAGAAAGGTATGCAGCGATTGGTAATTTTGAATTGGGAGCTCGCTTATGAGTGGTTACTATGTTATTAAATATATGGTTAGGCCAGCAAGTCATTTTTAATATGTGTTGTATTATACTTATATTTAGTATTTCTATTTTAGCATTGTGTAATATTTTAAGAGTTTAGTTAGTAATTTTATACGGTTTTTGTATGGCTACTTAGAGCTGTAGAAAACAAGTTGAGCATGCGTGGATGACATCTGTATTTTTTCCAAGAATGTTGATGAGCATTTGGTCTATATAAGGGAAGTATTAGGAAAGTTCAGAGAGCTAGGCTTTACAGTGAACCCCAACAAAGTGTCTTGGGCAAAATCTTAAATTAAATTTTTGGGTTTTATACTGTCTGGAGGAAATTCAACTATGGACCCATGGAAAATCTCCTTTATAGTAAATTTTATGAAACCAAAGAATATTACGGGGATAAAGAGGTTTATGGGTATGTTAGGGTACTTTGCACGTCTTATTGATAATCACGCAGAAATGGGTGCACCCCTAAATAATTTACATAGGAAAAATGTCACATTTGTGTGGGGAGAGCAACAGGAGAAGACTTTCAACGACCTGAAATTTGATATTTCACAACCTCCCGTGCTCACCTTTCCCGACTTCAATAAACTTTTGTATTACAAGTAGATGCCTCCTCCGTCGCGTTAGGCTTAGTTCTACTTCAAGACCAGGGAGGACAGAAAAGGATAGCGTTTGCCAGTTGAATGCTTTCTGGCAATCAAAGGAATTTAAATGCTTATGAAAAGGAAGCATAGGCGTGTATGTGGGGTGTAGAGAAATTTAGTGCGTACCTTGAACATCAGGAGTTCGATTTGATGAGTGATAACCAAGCTTTAACATGGTTGTATACGCACCCCAAGCAGGTCGGCAAGATAGGTAGTTGGATCGCACTGCTGAATTGTTTCCGTTTCAAGATCGCACACGTAAAGGGCAAAGATAACACCATTGCAGATTGCCTGTCCAGAATCTATGATGAACAAGATTATGAAGTTCAGAAACAGGAAGGCGTTGTTGGAACGGAAGGTCAGGTTGAACACGTGGAAGAGTGTGGTGCGATTATTAAATCTATCCCCGAAGCGTTTACGGACATGGTTGATTGGCAGGCTGGAGACGTTGAGTGTCAGAATATTATCAAAAATCTAGGAACCTTCCAAAATAAGAACTACAAGTTGTAAAAGGGATTAATGCTTTTCCAAAAGGGGAAAGGCAATAAGAAAATAGTAGTCCCGGAGAAAGCCCAGAAAATGTTAATGAAATATTTTCACGATTCCGTAGTACGCGGGCATATGGGAATAACAAAAACACAAGCCCAAATTAAGAGAGAATTTTTTTGGCCCAATATGAAAACTGATATTCGTCAGTACGTAGGAGGGTGTGCTGAATGTCAGTTAGCGAAACAGCCTCACAATAGTTGGATCGGTCAACATTCTGTAGAACTCCCTGTTCACCCATGGGAGAACGTATTTGTTTATATCTACGGCCCTTTACCTCGGTCCCGTTGCATATTAAATTTGATTGATGCTTTTAGTAAGTTCATGGTCATGTTGCCACTATGGGATATGAAAACCACTAACACAACTAAAGCCCTTATTGATTGCATTTGGAACATGTTTGGGAGTCCTGAACAGTTAGTTTCAGACAGTGCATCGTATTTCATATCAAAACTGTTTAAGGACATGTGCTTTGAGTGGGGAATAAAACATATTACTACAAGCCCGTATTATCCCTGCCAAAATTTAGTAGAAAGGGTAAATATAAATGTCCAAGGTGGCATTAAGCATTTTTCATAATCACGACCACCGCAGTTGGGACGAAAATATGGCAGAGTTAAATCTAGCTTTTAACTCTGTTCCGCACTCAACAACTGGTTTTTCTCCCAGTAAAGTGTTTTTAGGGCGTGAACATCCGTCACCCCTTTTAAATATTTGGGGTATCCCTCCAGAGACGTTCAACACAACAGACCAGGGAACTTTATATACGTTATGGGATCAAACTTAAGTGAATTTACAGAAAGCTATGAGGAGTGTGGCCAAGAAGTATAATCAGGGCTGCATTACAAAAGTATTTAATTGCGGTGACCTGGTGATGTGTCAACAAGTGGTACTGAGTAACAAAGTAAATTATGTCTCTTCAAAATTGGCAATGGCCTACAATGGTGTTAAAATATTTAACACCAGTAACTGTAATTTTGGAAGTTACATGGAACAATTATAGTTTAAAACTTGCCCACGTAACACACTTGAAACCATTCTGTGCAAGGACGTCAGAGTAGTATGCTAGGAGTAGTGAGTGTAGAGTGGAAGATTGTGATAGAGTTTATGTGCATTCACACTGTGTTTCTAGGTTCTTATAACTGTTGTCACATGTGAAGCTTTTCTCTAAGTCTGTACTGAATGTTATTGTGATTTTTCCTCTTCTTCAGTTGCTTCTTTTTATTTGTGATTTCTTGGGGGCTGTAAACACGTTTATGAATGTTGTTATTTGTGAATATTTCTACCCAGCATATTCATGTGGTAATAGGAAGGGATACGAAATCTACATTGAACTCTATCATGTTTGAAAGTTTGTTGAACAGTGCTCTTTGTATTACGTTGGATAATGTGTGTTTATAAGGGGGTGGTTGTGACGAGTGAGTCGCCACTTAAGAAAGGTATGTAGCGGTTGGTAATTTTGAATGGGGCACTTGCTTATGAGTTGTTACTATGTTATTAAATATATGGTTGGGCCGGCCAGCCATTTTTAATATTTTTTGTATTATACTTATATTTAGTACTTTAATTTTAGCATTGTGTAATATGATAGAGTTTAGTTAGTAATTTTATAGGGTTTTTGTATGGTTACATAGTGCTGTACAAAGCCAGCTGAGCACGCGTGCATCACCAGCATTGCCACTCGTGGTAGCGGCCACACGGGGCTGCGAGAGTCATGTAGCAGCAGCAGGCGAGTAACATGTGCGAAGTTGTTGCACACCCAGTTCTGCCTAGTGGGCCTCAGTACGAGTTTGGGTTTTTAGTCTTGCGTTCAAAATTGTATGCCACGTGATTGTTGTAAAACACGTGGAAATAATTGTAGAAATTAGTCTGCTTGCTCGTTCTAAATGCTCACTTCTTGTGTGTCGAGCTTGGTTGGAAAACGCTGCTGAACTTCTGTGGAGCCCTATTTTTCTGCTGTGGGTTATCACCACAAAATTCGCCTGGGAGCTGCCTACGTGATCAGCAGGGAGTTTCCCCTTTGCATTTCCAGGATGGCGGTTTGCAGTTCATATATGTCCGCAAGCTGCGGACGCTTGTGTGGAGGCGTGCTATGTCTGCAAAATTCTCTGCGTCCTCATATTTGAAGGTACTGTCCAGCTGTTCTTTTATGTGGGGGCAAATTGCGCTCGATGCCCCTTACTACTTGGATAATGTTGGCGATAGTGCTGTTCAGCTGGCCAAAAGAATATTGACATTATCTTAATGTACTGACTTTTTGTGGCAAGAAAAAACTGTTCGTAGAAATAAAAATATACAGAAAATTAGGCACATAACTTTTCTTTAATTAAATGAAATTCCTAGCCACAGGTGTAAGGGGAAGTGAAAATTGATTTATCATGATTGTAAAACACTGTACGGGTGAGGTCGCTTTGACCCTCCCCAGTCACCTCGCGCTTGGGGGTTCCACTATCAACAGAGTCAATTTTCCTGTCTACATTCTTATTTACAGAGTCAATTTTGGTACTTACATTCTCATTTACACTTACAATTACTGAACTAATTTGGTTATTTATAGTTTCATTCACGCAACTGATTTAGGTATTTACGATGTCATGTACACTTTCTTTCATACTACTAACTTGGTTATTTACATCTTCTTTCAAGCTATTTACACTTGCGCTCACACCAAACTGGCTACCCCTCAATTAATACTCACAGTGCTTCCAGTTTTGCAGACATTTTGATTGTTAACATTCCCTGTGTCAGTGGTACAAAACAGTCTTAATTATTTTCACACAATTAATGTGTTTCAAAATCACTATCTACTGTACTATAGTTTACCGTATTTTGGCGTGTATAGGCTGCACTGAATTTTCGCATTCCTGTAAATATTGTTAAATCATGATTCCGTACAAACATAATAAATTCAAACTTAATTTCTCTCCTGCCAAATATTTGTGAAAGAAAATTTATATTATGTTGTAATGTTTACATATATACATTATGCTATTACTATTCCACAGATGGTAACGTTACTTGAGAAAGCAAAACCATGGCAACATGTTACACAAAATGGCATCTATCTATCTGTACATGTGACATGGCAGCGGGCGTGCAAACTACATAAGATATCTTTCTCTTGTACAGTAGCAAAATTATTTTCTCGTGTACTTTGACATCGCCCTCACTCTGTGCTCCACTCGGAGAACAGACCGATAGTGCTAGTTGCTACATCAATTGCAAAATGTGCATCAGTGTGACTTGTGTAGCATGCTGTTCACGCAGGAATGCGACAGTGAAACGTTCAGTGTCCAAAAGACTCACTTACCAAGAGTAACCAGCTGCCTGCTTACTTATTTTTGTGTTTACGTGTGACCCCCATAAAACAGAGTCTAATGCTTTCCCGAGGTAGTGTTATCTGCTCCTTCCATCCCTGCATTAAAACGTAATTTAATAGTTAGTGCTCACCTACGTGGTTCACACAAACACAATTTGGAACACTCATAATTATTTTTTACAATTTTACAAGTGTTTTGTATTGCACTGTTTTGTTTTTAAATCGCAGATAAAGATTTCACATTTTAACACAATATACAGTCAAAGACGCTAGTAGTTCTGCAGTCACATTGCCAAGCTCACAGAGCAAATTTCGAACAGTTTGAATATTAAATTTTGCTTTATTTAATAGCACTGTTCTTTAAGAGGTTTTTGGTGTAATTTGTTTTCTTAATTTAATCTGAAGTGTATTTATATCTTTTGCTTGCCTGTCCCGGCATTTAACAGAGAAACGTATAATTGCAAAATGCTTAGCAGCAGCTATAAAAGACTTTCCTGAAGATTTTAACAGCCAAGAATTACTTAAAATAATTTCCTGCCTGCAACTGATCTTGTTTTTAAAGTGTTTGTTTTTTGCATTTTGTGAACATTTCCCTCGAGATGCTGGCGGGAAGGTGTCCGTTGCTAACAGTACCTACACGCCACCATCTTTAGTCTGGTCTAGTGGGTCATTGAGGGCGAATGTACACCGCTCCGTGCACCACGGGAGCTTCATCGTGTTACTGATCATGTAGGGTGTCAATAGTTTAAACTTGTAATTTACCAGAACTTTTTATCTCTCTTGCTCTTCCGTGTGCCAACCCTCCTCTCCGCCAACTCACGACTCCAAATAGTTTCACCAACATAATTTCTTTGCGCTGTTAAGCCATTTCGCCACATAGTTCCCTGGAAGGCATCATGTTCCAAGCCTGCTTCAGACACGGGAGGTATATATTGCCACGTGTAGTTCTTTCTAGTAATAAATCTCGTTTCATTAAAACTCGTGTCTTATTAATAATTTTATTCAAATTCCACCTCGGGAACTGGCCCTATCCAGTGAGTGTAACACGTGGTCGCCGACCAAATGTTGAATCGTGTACATTAAAACCATAACTCTCTAGCTAATTCATAATAGACATGCGCTGCGATGGGATGCCGCCACAGGCTGTCGACCTATAAACAACCCTGTGAACAAAAGTCGTGCTTCTCTGGGCCTGCAGAGACGCTGGTGCCCTGGGAATTTCAACAACTGGAAAGTCTGTAAGGTAATCTGGCATTGTTCGCCCCTCGCAAGCCCCAAGCCACATCACATGGCGCCGCAACTTAGTGGCCGAAGACAGGCATCGCAAAAATACCGAGCACATTGTGGAAATTTGTGTGTACCGGAAGTCCGCCATTGTTCCCGGATGCACGTGGGATAGTAAGCTGGCCACCATCTTGTACGTTTATCAAACCCCCTTTTGTCTCATAGGGCAGAGATACCTGTGACGTCCTCACATACTGGGACTTTCCTTCGATGTCACCGTGTGCCTGCAACCTGGCGTGCGTGGTACGGTCCAGCCGCACGCTGACAACCGCAAATTTTACTTTATTTAATAACGCTATTCTTAAAGGGTTTTTATGTGCAACTAGTTTTTCTCATTTAATTTAACGTGTATTTGTGTCTTTTGCTTGCCTGTCCCGGCATTTAACAATGAAACATATATATTTACAAGATGCTTGGCAACGGCTATAAAAGACTTTCCCGAAGACATTTAACAGCAGGGAATTACGTAAAATAATCTCCTGATTATTATATTATATTAATTTCAACACCTGTATCTGCATCCATCGATGATCTGGAAAGTCTGTAATGTAATCTGGCATAGTTCGCCCTTCGCAAGCAAGCCCCAAGCCACATCATCATCTTGAATATTGTTATTGATAAAGTGCACTGAATAGGGTTTCCTTAAGTTCGTGTTGCCTTTTTGTAACATTCAAAGCATATTTATTAGAGTTACGTTTTGTAACGTCTGAGAATTTGTGTATGTTTTGTTCGCTTGTATCAGCAACATAACGTATATTAATTAACTATTTTTTTTTGTTTAGTCTGGCCAACTAGATAATTCACATTAACCTTGCAGTGCATGTGTTAATGTCAGAATTGCTATTCTGAAAAGAATTTGGTTTATGTGTATATTTTATTTTGCTTAGCTTTCTCCTTGCCAGTGAAACTACAGTTTTTGATTATGTTTTATAGTAATTATTAGGGAAATTTTATTCTAAGTATCGATATTTAATGAAATATGTTATGGTCTGGTATATATTGTTTTGAAACCTCTTTTTAATTTGTACAAGGCAAGACACTACTCGTGCCAATCAGAGCAGAGAAACAGTGAAACTTTTGTCAGATATGGAACTTTTGTTTCGCTGTTAGGAATGTTTCGTAAAAAAAACATAATAAGGATTCTGTTAATGAAATAAAACATTGTAAGACCATATAAGAAGTCAGACGTGTGGTACTGAGCAAATATTAATTTAATAGTTAATATTCAGAAGAGTCGGAAGACTGTTTATATATTGTTACAAAGACATTTTTGAGAGTTTATTTATTTTTGTTAGTGTGCCCTTAATTTTTCTGTGAAGCTCTTTTTTTTATTATGATGCATTAGGTTATTTTATTATTTATTGTTGGATTTTAGGATTTTTGAATTATGTTGTTTTGGTTAGGCTTATTACTATATTTTGTTCAGATCGATCCTAGGCCCGGTTCAGTTAGTTGTTGTCATTTTGGGGTTAGATTTGCCCTTCTCTTATTTGTTGGGATGCGAGTCCTTGTTGGTGTTTTCATAATGATTTAATAATTTTTTTTTAATTTGGGTTTTTTGTTACAATTTTGGAAGTCATTTTGTTTCTGTTTTGATGTTCATGTATTTAGGGTCTTTGGTCCTTAACATTATAGTCATGGTTTGTTTAAATTTGAATTTGTAATACTTTTATAAATTATTTTTATTAATTTTCTATACAGAGGATTTAATTTATTTTAATTGGAAGTCATTTATAATTGGTTTTATTCTTTTTACTTTTTGTGAAGTGTTCAGGTTATATAATTTCATCTTGTGCAGGATGGGTTTCAATTATTTTAAAAAGGATTGGACTATAAGATTGTAAGGTTGTAAGGTTGCTCACATTGTCTTTCCAAGAATACTCCTTAAGTTACCTGTGGATAGTTCTAGAGTAAGTGTTGGACATGTTTGTCTTCTTTCAGAGCTAAGTTCAGCCTCAGCACTCTTGGTACCGGCCGCAGCTGTGCATGTTTGCCTTTGCCACTGTGTCGGTAAAGCCACCATCATCACTACCCCGAATTGTTTTGTGCCGTTCTGTGGTGATTGCGGACGTTCCCTAAGCTATTAGCTGAAGATGACATTTTGCTTCAACCGCTGTGCTATAGCGAATGATATAAGAGGAACATTTTCATGCTGCGGGCAGTGAACGGAGTATAGGCAGCTCAGGGGACAAGGGAAGTTTGCTTCGTGCTAAGCATATGTTTTCTGGCAACTGCACGTGTGCGCGGAGAGCTGTGATTGGCTGAAGGCCGGGTGGCGCAAGTGATGACGCCAGGTACGGCTTTGTTGATGAAAGCCAGCTGTGAAGAGGTGACGTTTTTAAATAGTAGTAGTAGAGACGGCACGATGGGGGCTAAGTCGGAGAGCAGAGGAAGAAGTCTAAGGGGGCTAAGTCAGAGAGCAGAGCAGAGTCGAGAGCCATACAGGACTCAGAATGGCGCAGTCGTAGCAGAAGAAGTCTCTTGACGAGGTCGCAGACAGGCTGGAGGAACCTCATGTGGCCATACAACATGTACACCATTAAAACTATATGTAATCTTGGTTATGTAGTTGTAGTTTTATTGTAGGGGCTCCATTAGGCAGCATCAAGTTAAAATAAAATTTTTAGGACGGTATGATTTAATGTAACTTCAGTGAGGACGACTTATTGTGTGTGTGTGTGTGTTTTTTTTTTTTTTTGCCAATAAAATTTTAGTCGGAAATTTATATCTTCCTCCACAATCATCTGTTAACGAAGTTTTAGATTATTTTAAATTTATGGAGTTAAAATTGGCAGTTTATCATTATCAAATAATTATTGTTGGTGATTTCAATTTACCGGGAATTGATTGGACTAACTTTCATACGCAGAAAATTGCTTATTATTATAATAAACCTAAAGGTCAAGATCTCTTACAATTAATGAGTTCATTAAATTTGGAACAGCATAATTTTACTAAATCTTCTTGGGAATTATTAGACTTAGTTTTTTCAAATTTTCATATTAATATTGAAAAATCTGTAGACCCAATTGTTGAGTAAGATGTTTATCATCCTGCATTAGTCTGCAAAAATATGGTTAACTTTACTAAAGGTGTGAACAATTCTTCCTACACTAAGAATTATAAAAAAGATGACTACTTATCTTTGTACCTAGCATTAAATGAACTTGATTGGATCCCTATCCATTCTATGAACGATGTAAATCATATGGTGGATCACTTAACAAGTCAAACCCAAGTTATACTCACCCAGTTTATTTCTAAAAGTAAAAGTAACAAAAGTAAATATCCCATCTGGTTTTTTTTCATGATTTGATAAAATTGTTGAAAAAGAAAGTTCACTACTTCTGACTATACAAAAAAAACCAAATCTGACTATAATTATTCTCACTTTTCTGACCCCAGGAAGACAGTGAAAGATAAAATAAAAGTTGATAAAAGTAAGTGGCAAGCCAAAATCAATGATGATTTGAAACATACACCGAACAGATTTTGTAATTATGTTAAAACTATGAAAAATGGGTACAGTGAAACCAAAACTCTAATATTCAATGGTAAAATGGTTCAAGATCCTAAAGCTGTAGCAAATATGTTTGGTAAACATTCGCTGTAGTTTATGTAGTCATCTCAGAACTTCAATTGGCAGAGTAAATGTTTTTTGCTTGTATCAACTCCTCCTATTAGTCAAGGAATGGTTCACTGGGCTATTAAAAAACTTAAAAGTGGCAAGGCCACTGGAATTGATGAAATACCTAATTTCATAATAAAAGGCTGTTCTAATATCTTTACTCCTATATTAATTTTCATTTTTAACTATAGTCTGTCTTGTAGTATCTATCCTGGTCTCTGGAAACAGGCAATTGCCGTTCCTATTTTTAAGAAAGGCAACAAACATGATGTGAACAATTTTAGGCCAATTTCTCTTTTATGCAGTTTTCCTAGTATAGTCGAGAAAGTCATACATAGAGACTTACATTTTCATACCGAAAATATAATAACTAATTAGGTAAAACGACATCCACAAATCTATTCAATTTTGTAAATGATTTACATGGTTCTGTTACTTCTAGAAATCAAATTGACGCCATATACTTAAGACTTACAGAAAGCGTTTGATACCTGCCAACACCCAGTAATACTTTAAAAAACTACAATATTTTAGTTTTGACAACTTATATATTAATTGGATTGATAATTATCTTTCTGATAGGAAATTAATTGGATTGGCAATTATCTTTCGGATAGGAAATTTGTTGTTAAAATTGAAAACTTTTTCTTCCTTCTATCATGCATCATCTGGTGTTCCACAAGGTGGTACCTTATCATCATTACTTCTTAGCATCTTCATTCATGATATTGTCAATGACCTTAAAACATACAAAAACATCAAAGAAAGTATGGACTGTGTTCATCTGCAGAATTACATTTTTGCAATTAAAAATTGGTGTACTGATAAACTAATGTCAATAAATTTTAATAAAATTATGTGTATTTCCTTTACCAGGAAGATAAATCAAACAGATTAGAATATGTACAAAAAAAAATTTTCAAAATTATTTTTAAAAGATTTTCAAGTAAATTGAATTTCAACTATAATAATGAGCTTCATAGATTCCACACATTTAACACTTAAAGAACGTTGTGATATAAATGATGCTTTGTTTCTAGTCAATGTGCAGTCATATTTCTATTATTCTGCTATTATTAATAATGTTTGTTTAAAAATTCCAAATTTATATACATTGAGTTACACATATTTTTTTGACGTTATAAAACAGAAAGAATTTTGTTAGTAGACACGTTATTAATTTTAATAAATCTTTATATAACTTTGATCCCTTCAAGGATAATAAAGTAAACTTTTTGGAGCTTTATAAGCATTTATTTAGTCAGTAGTGTGTTTTATTTCCTAGCCTAATGTCTATTACGTTGTTAATTTTTAAATCTTTTTATAGCTTTTATTGCTTCAAGGTAAGTTACTTGTTTGGAGCTTTGCGAGCATTTAATTAATCACTAATCCTGCATTATTCTTAGTCCAATGTTATTATGTTTATGTTTGTCTTTATGTTGTGTTTGTCCTGTATTTGTGTGTCTTGTTTTTGTGTGATGTAATGTAGAGTTAGTTTTCTATGTATCAGTGCCATCCTATTATTGGGTTATGCTGTTGGCTGGCACTTAAAACAGTAAATAAATAAATTTAAAAAAATTATTATAGTATACTGACTTTGTATGCCTTGGTGAGTCCAGCTGATTCTTGCACTCTTTTGTTAATACTTAATTGTTTAATTATCGGAGCATGTAATTTTCCGCAATGCTACAGAAATTTTTTGTTTGGTAGATGCAGTAAAAATTAAATTTTGAGTTTGGCTAAAACTGATGTACATGGTTATAAATAATCACACTTAATACAATTTTTGGGGGGTAAAATTTTTTTTATTGCAATATCTTGTAAATAAGCATTGCCCCACTTTTAATAGTCATTTTTTTGTAAAAATGTGCAACCTATATACGTTAGAATATGGGAACTTTCTATACAATTGATTAATTTTGCCTCCATCTCACTTCTGACACCAGTGTTACATGTGAGGACGACTGAGGGGCGTATTTCAGTTCGCAAGGGATGGAGGTCTTAATAGAAAAATACATAAAAGAAACTAAATTTGATTTATGTTTTATTAACTCTGCTATTATCTACAGCATTAAATTAGCTGTTTCCACATTTATTCTTTTTATTTAGCAGTGAGCGCAATATTTAATTTCTATTTCAACTCCAATCAACATCCTTCTTAATTGTCTGTGTTGGTTACAGACAATTACCTAACTCATTCTCATTAATAGCACATGTTCAGTCTATCTGTTTCCATAATTTATAATGTCTTTCACTCACTCATTTACACCAATAGTCCAGCATGCCAGCTGCGTCCTTCGCCACTCGCTCTTCTATCGCTCGGAACTCAGCCACTCATTCATTCATCAATTCCAATGCCACTCTCGGCTCAGAGGCCTGCTGCGATATTTATAGAGCTCGCAGTGACATCTGGAATGTTCAATGCACCCAGAGTTGCACTGTGAGAACGAGGTCAGTAATCCAGAGCCTTCTTTAGATATTAGCCGAAAACAATACAACCAGAGTCCGTGGTGCCAATCTGTAATACGAAATCCGCCATTGCCTGACCTTCCTCCATCGCTATCGTATACAACTCTCTGTCGTTCTCTTCCTCACTCGATTACAGCCAGCGAGCCAACGCCAGCAGCGCGGACCAGCAACACAAAACAATATGTTAAATAAATATGTTAATATTTAAATACAGCTGGAAGATTAAATTACATAAAGATTTTTCAAAAAGCATTGATCGCATGGAAAATTGTGGAGCTGAGTATTAGGTTTGTTGGCATTTTTTTTTTCTTGGCCATTATGGATACAAAGCCACAAGGACATGTATTTTCTGTGGTTATAATCATTTTTGGTTTAATAAACATGCACACATGACTTGACAATAGTATTTAAACAGTGTTAAACACAGTAAAAAATATAAAAAATGAGGTGTGTGTATTATGAATTTAATATCAGTAATTTGCAACAGCCGAGTATTTTTGATTCTGTAAGTTGCAGCACCTTACATTTTGGAGGATTGTAAAATAGCTGAAATGCATCGTGATTTGTCCACTCATTCCGTTTATGTGTTTTGGTTCAATTTCTTATGCACCATGTATTGTAGAATGTGCACCTAGGTGCAAAATGACTACTCCGCTTTTCTCAGACTGAGCTTAATCACACAATTTGAAAATGTAAAAAGGTTCTTTCTTCACTTATGCATCTTTTAATCATTGTATAACATTATTTGTTTTTGGATCTTATAACTACAATTCTAACAATAAACATCCATACAAAAGCTAAAAACATTTTTTTAAACGGTATAATTGGAAATGTGTACCGACAAATAATACCTTACAAGAAGGGGGGAGTAGAGGGGAGAAAATACTTCAATTTATGACTGTGATTACAGTTCATGCCTGCAGCTGTGTATCACCCACGAAACTGGTCTAAAATTGTCAATGCTTTGATGCTGCTCTAGTATCAATGGTATGAAGATGTAGGGGTATCAAATTCCCACTTATAAAACAAATATAACCACAAACAAATAGACTACAATGTGATTAAATAAAACTGTCTACTTACATGAACAAATTTTAATTTGATGAATATTCTGTCCATTTTGAGAACGGTTCCATTGGCTTTAAATAGGGTATTTTCTAATTTGTAGTATGGTTTTCCATGGTGTGATACTAAAATTATTCATAAGCAATGGGAGAAGTCTAATCAATTTCAGAATGGGATTTAGATACAGCACAAACTTTCACTGGAACTTACATGTTTCACAACACCACATCAAGACTATAAGTGCCATTCTGTACTGTGAAACCATGCTAAACCTCTGCAAATGTTTGTACCAAATACAGCAAAACATTAACCAATCTAGTGATGATGTGTTCTATTGTTGGATCAAAATTTATATGCAAAAGACAAATATACTCCATTCACGGTTTACTTCCAACTGTTCTGAAGTCCTGCTAAAATCTACTTCCATGATATTACTCCTCCACAAACAAACAAACCTTAAATCTTTACACTAGAAGGCCACTCAGTGTAATAATACTTTGCATAAGAACTATTTCTTACTAGGCATTACCAACACACTTATGTTCCATCTGTCTTTATTAATATTAGTTAAATATTATAATTTACTGATAAAATATAAGTAAAATTTTAAATTACCCAAAAATAAGGTACTTTTAGGTTAACAAAAGTAAGAAATGCTTGTGATATATGACATATTTAGGAAAAGATCAAACACATAACAAATAGGGTGATTTTTCTAAGATTTGATTCAAAAAGCAAGAAGAAACCATGAATAGACTAAAGTAAGAAATGTAAATATAAAATATAAAAACAGTAAAATTTTAAATAAGGTTTAAAATAAATACTGCGTACTTCCTCTACACTACACATAAATAACGGCCCGTATGTATTCCAATGATTAAAATGTTAAAAACGTGAAAATTGTTTAAAAAATTTCTTGGAAAATGTGGAGAATACCAGTCACGTAACAACTCATGCTACACTGTATACATGGTACAAATGGCAGTGAGTGAAGTACAAAACACTGAAAAACACCTGTTCTTTCAGCAAACCATTGTTCTGTGAACAGCGTTTCCCCAAATGTACAATCACTGACCTACAGAACACTAGCTACCCAACCCCACACCATTAGTGCTACGTCTTTCTTCGCTTGCCTGCACTAGCGCCAAGCGTCCGCACATCACTCAGGTCCATGCTGTCACTAGTGTCACTTGCCCAGTCGTTGACATCGCAAGCCCAGCTAGGGCCAGGCTGTGGGTTACTGGGGCACCTGGAGGTGCCAGGGGCAGGGAGGTGAGAAGACCCTACCTGATGTACCACTTTACGCAGTTGACAAGTGGACATCTTCGACATTATGTTGATGCGGTTGGGGGACTCCCGCAGCGCAGTTTCCGTCATGCTGTTCTGGAGTTGCACTGTGTTCTGGCTTGCTGCTGGTGCAGCCTTCTTACGTTTGCGACTCCTTAAAACACACACACAAGCTACACTGCACCCACTGTAGTTTTAACCTTCCCATTAAAAACAAGTCTACTACGAAGAAAATTGTTACTTTTATTTACTGTTTACACTAAGGAACTAAAATTTTTTTAAAAATAAAAACATTTAATCAATGTGTTTAAAAAAATTTAAAGTAACAAATTTTATGCCCATTGTTTTTATTTTGTACATGCAAAAGACATTTGTTTGTATTGCAGAGATGACACAACATCTTCCTAGAAAGGCAAGGTGTTTCAAATTTCCACTGGAAACATGACTGTTGCCCTTACCTGTCTGATAGTTCTTGTATAATAACCCAGAGAGTGACAATGAACACTCAATAGAAGGAAATAAGATGCTCACAATAGCTATGGAAAAATTTTTCAGTACTGTAAACATAAGAACCTGATGTATTAGAAGTCCAGGGTTGAACTGATCTAGAATCCTGGATGTCTGGCAAACTAATCACTTGACATGTGAGCCTTCATTACATTTATGTACCATTAATCAGTTAAATTTCTTATCAAGCTGAGATTTAATTTAACATGTGCCCTCAAAGCATTCTCCTCTTGGACACACGCGTGAAACTGTTGTAGGTCCTTTCTCCCTGGAACAACCTTGCTCAATGTGGTGTGGCAGGGGTTGCCTACACACGTGATGCACATATGCTGCTGGCCGATCTGCCAGCACTGCCTTACTCACCAGAGTACAGTTGCAGTGAAGGAGGATTGAGGATGTGCCGGCCTTCGGGCCATATAACCTGTCCTATTTGCTGAGGAAACCCTGAGAGGGATCACTTTGCAGCACCTAGTGCCTTGAGTTTTCCCAGTCTGAGCCTCACAGTCTCGGCAGTCAGTCGTGCTGACTTGACATCCTGGTGGCAATGCTTTTAACCAGGTCAAAAAGTATGTATCCTGCATCTGAAGGTAATCTTGGAGCCTGAATACCAGGAAGGCTGCGGATACAACACAAGTTTTATTCCGAGCTTTTTCAGTCTCCACAACTGCGTAATCACGACACTGAACTAAAGATTTCCTGCTCTCCATGTGCCAGTGCACTCCCTCCTTTCCAAAACACATCCTAATTGATTCCTGCCTGAATGTGTCTGAAATCTACAATATTACCTCTCCCAACATTTGAGACTGCACCCGTGATAACTTAATCACTAGAAATGGAAAATTTTTAAATTCTGGAAATATTAAAAATGTGATATAATCACACATATTAATATTATTCAAAAAGTCTATACACCTACTGACATTACTAAACCTTAAAATGAAATAACTTGCTGTTTGAAAGATCAAGCACTAAGGAAACAAAATATTTACATTAAAAACTGCACGCGGTAGAGCAGGTTAGCTGACTTTGGGTGACGCTAAGACTGCTCAGCGGCTACAGGGTTACACCTTGTCAGGTCTGGCATTCCAACCCGCGAATTGCACGTGGTGGATGGAGTAGGTTAGCTGACTCGGGTAGTCCAATTGCTTCCTTGTGGAGTGTACCTAGTAGGGGGCTCTACCATACGTGCGCGCCAAGTGCCTTTGCGCACTGGGTGCACAATATGAGAGGCCTGCGTTTACGTGGGGATTGAGAGGTACAAATCACCCTTGGAATTAAAACGCAGTGTATCTACTTGATTATATTTATTCTCGGGAGAATAAACATGGTGACCAGTACTAACTCCCCCCAGGCTTTCGTAGTTACCAAGTGGCAGAAGTTATATTACGAACAGGTGAAGGGGACCTGTTAAAGCAAGAGCAAACCTAGAGCAATCAAGTAGTCGTGAGAACAACTCAAACACAACTGTCATCTAGTGGGATACTGAAGGGATGGGGTGTGACACTCCCAAGTGTGGAGTGCGTATCTCTGGGGTTGATGCAAGCTTTACTGGTAGTAGATTGGGTTGCTGAGTTTCCAAGGCAGAGGAAGCCAATGCGATGACAACTCAACATCAAATGGTGTTCTGGGGGCTCGTCCAGCCGTAAATACAGAATGGTGTCCTCCTTTGGCTTCCTTCGGGTATCTTCGGCCTGCCGGCTCCTCCTTAAGTGGGTGGCGTCACCCTTTGCTGCTCTCTTTTGGCGAGGGATGGAAGTGGGGTAGCTCTGTGTTGCAGGTGGTATCACGGCGCTCACTTAGAGGCAGGCCTGTTCTGTTCAAGTGGCGAGGTGGGGCACATAACTGATGTGCGTATATGATTGTTACTGGCAATGAGGGTGGTATTCATCTCTCGGGTGCAGCAATCCAGAATTATCTCCTGGTAAGGGTGTCGTGGCTTCCAACAGGCTGAGTTAGAGTCGTAGATGTAGTGCATTGCCAGCTATGTGACATGCAGCATGTATGTATACAGGATGCTTAATAAATAGTAAATCCCGTGAAAAGTTAAACGAGGAGAAAAAAGGGAACCCCCAAATTGTCAGCACCACAAGTTTCTATTTATGTACCATGTTTCTTTTCACAGAGAAGTGCAAATGTGTTTTCTCTTGCACCAAAGACTTAGTAAAAAATCAAATAAATTATAATATATACTTGTAACCCATGTCATGTGTATGCAGCATTAAGTATTTACTTTTAAGAGAGAGCTAGATTTTCTTTTTCCTACAATAACGCTCCTCAAGTCAGGGGAAGTTGACGTGTGCCGATGTTCTTACCTTAGGCCTATCCAAATATATATCACATTGCACCATAGGGGTTATGTGTGTAAAGCCAGCGGACAGTGTTTGTATTGATGCATTACATATTTCTGCATCTTTTTGCGCACTATATTTTTGACTTTGCCACATTTTGGACGCAATGTTCAACCCTTTGGGTAGATCATTACTCCTTAACAGTACTGAAGTGGCTGAGCAGGTGCTTACAGGATACACCGGAGCAATGTTGGGTACGATCACAGACACGCCAGAGCCAGTTTGTACTGTTCACCAAGAGTCTCCAAAAAATGTCACGTTAACACCCCTGACGCAAGATTGTACTGCCTGACTGAGCCACTGCTCACTTCAACCAAGACCACGAAGTTCCACAGCGAGCCAAGAGAGGGCAGCACCCATTCTACTTGAAACCTGTGCCGTTTCAAATACGTCACTACTTTTTTTACATACATCACTCTATTTTTATATGCATTTTCTAATACGAAATTAAGTTTTTAATGTATGTCCCTACAATTATTTTTAATGCGACAATTTTATTTTTAATTATGTCACCATATTTTGTCTCTTAAGGATGCCTCTACGATTTTCTGAAATATGCATCACTGCCAATTTATTATTGTGTCAATTGAACTTTATTAAAAATATTTTGAAAACTTAATTTTAATTCTTTTCATCAGTTACTGCTATAATGAGTATTATAATTATCTCTCTGCTAATTAATGTTATTTTTTATTATTGTCAGTATTCAAGTGAATTGCCTATATTTCGAGTTTTTAATCAAATGTCTTGTTGCATTTATTATTTTTATTATGACAGTAATTAATAACTTCATTCTCAATTTTGAACTACATATTTATGAGTTGTTTTATTAATAAGTAAAGTCTATTTCTCCAATTATTATTTACATCAGTTTTCGTTTTAGTAAAATTATCTTATAACTGTGTTAATTTTCTCGTTAAATTTAATTTTCAATTCTGATCAGGTTTGGGAATTTCAAAGCTTTGTTCTCAATCTTGTTAGCGACTCCTAGACCTGCATTTCATACTTTGTTTTTCATTGTCTCCGGAGGTGCTGTACTATGTAGTACATTCCTTTGTCTCTCCATCCGTAGCTCCCTTTTACACACTTTTTTTTGCTGTAACTGTTTCTGCAGTTTTTTTTCCTGTGATCACGCAGTCAGTTCATGACTTTGTATAAAAAGCTCTGTTTTATCACGTGCCAGTGACCATCAATGCAGTACTTTAGTCCCTTTGGTACACCTTATGCCATCTAATGGCGATTCCTGTACCAAGTTTCTGTACCCTTTCCTCAACCTTCGTATGCCACAGAAAGGTTTGGCAGCTTACACTTGGTCTTGACTTGTTGCCGACATGGAGCGTTTGCGGAGTGCAGCAACCGGGATGGTTTTCTTTAGCACATAAGTGCCACTTTTAAAGTTTTCCTGTGTTAACATCCCGTAGAGTAGTAGTCAAGATGTACAGTTTGTGGTGTTGTGAATTTTTTATTCATTTATTTATTTATTTTGTGTTGGTGCTTCAGCTCTCCACTTCAACACGTAAGGATATTTTATTCTACCCTCCTCTGATGAGTACCGTTTTTAGTTCTTTTCGCTTTGTCACATGCTTTAGTAATTTTTTACTCACTATTTCGTACCTTAACCTCAGTTGTGTGACCTGAATGAACTCTGTGCTTCTCTGAGCTCTGCCGATTTGTACGAGTCCAATTTTTCAAGAGACTTAATTTCTCCTTTGAGTTCTCTCAGCTCAGACTACCGCTTATTCTACAAGCAGTTTTGGTCATTATTCTACGCATTGCGATGCCTTGAAATTAAGCGACTACAAACTCTTATTTTTCTACTTTTGCATTTGTATTAATGAACATTTTACACAACATGACACTATAATTTTCAAACTTTTTTTTTTTTTTAAATCAATTTAATTTTACTATGTAGTTCCAAGTAACCTTTTGTATAGGCTGTTCATGGCAAAGTGAGCACTTTTGAGGCCCTAGTTACTTTTTCCTTTCCACCATTTTTTATCCTTTAACAGCCTTTTTAAAATAAATATTGCCATGTAAGTAATAAACAGAGTGTGTATATTCTACCACACTCGTAAGTTAACGTCTAAGGCTAAAATAAAATATATTTAATGATTATTATTCCAAATGAGAGGACTTTCAAAAGTGCTCACTTTACCGTGAATAGCCTATAGTAATACTCGTTACAGTTTAACATGAACGGATTTATGAGATATTGATCATTTAATGTTTTTTTCATATTATATTCTCTTGTTAACTTAAAAATGATTTTGTTTAGTTTGATGCTGGATTATTGATGTGTTGTCCAGACTGATGATTTAATTTATTTGGTGTTTTCAAGTAATATTTTAAAGCTTTATAGTTAACAGAAAGAATGAACTCTATAACAGAACATTTGTGTTTCTCGTTTATAGTTCAATAGCATTTTATAAGTTTAACCTTTATTTCATATTTCCTTTTGCATATTGTACGATCCCCAGCATGTATGTCTCTACACCACTTCTTTTATTGATATATATTGTTTCTTATTCAGTTATTTATTATATACACCAGTAACCACATTTTTCTACTAATTTCTGTGGTGAATTTATTTTAAAGGACTGATTTTTTCTGGATATTATTATTATATTTTCTTATCATAGTACAATTAGCACAAACCTGTGGCCGAGATAAGAGAAGATAGCGCTGCAGCATAAGCAACTTGAAGTTTTGGCTCTTGCGACCAACGCTATTACCCTCCCGCACCCCAGGCCTCTGAAAATCCTGTACGAGATTAGTATAACAGAGCTAGCACGGCCAGTAAAGACAGTCTCTGCTCCTCCACCACTCTCATACAGGGTCGGAGGAAGCCACTGGCGGTTCGCGCTTGGATTGTACGTCCACAGATTCCATTGCTCTTCTTGGGCCGTAATTTCTACCAGTTGAAGACAACCCCTCTAGAAGCCACTTCTGCAGCAGCCACAGAACTGGTAATGGTCACGACTAAGTGCCTTCAGGACCATCTTGCCCACTGGACGGTGCTGGCATTGTTGACACTACTCATCTGGTAGCTGTCACCATTTTGCTGTTCCTTCAGAACAACAGTTTGATTATTTAGAAGCAGGTTGTAAAGTACTTATTCTAGCAGTCTTTCTCGCCTAATCCCCAATCAGATTAGAACTAGGTCCACCTGGAATTGAGCAGGTTAAGAACTTCCATGTCAAAGTAAGTTAGTATAGGAGGCAGTACAGGGCCACCGTGTTATTATTACTACTTTAATATAACACATGAATTCATACTGTTAATTCTGTGTGTTAATTTCTTGTGTGTCACTGTTGTTTTCCTATGCAGTTTTAGCCTACTAAAGTGAAGATGGCAGACCACCAAATACAGACACATTAAATGACCACCAGAGCTCTGCTGCTTGGTAGAAATTTGTAGAGCCTATACCACTAGTAACTCCTCCAGCAGGTGAATCAAACAACTCAGCTCTTCCATACTCCACCACTGCTCTTTATGGGGCCAGAAGGGAGTTGGAATTAGCCTGGATTGATCAACCCTCTGTGGATCACACCTGGATTGATCAACCCCCTGTGGATCACACCTGGATATTCCTGTTAAAGCAGCTTGAATCAACCTACACTATGTTCACTGCTCTCTATAGGGATGGGCAAAAGGAGCAGGAGGTATAGATCCAGTCTATGATGCAGAATATTCAGAAGTACAGTTTAGGGAAATGCGGCGCGGCTCTACTTTCGTAAGGCCAGGTTGTACTCATTTTCCCATGCTGTACACCCGGAAGGGAGGTACCGGTAGGTAGAGAAAATTAAGAAGGGCAGCTTGTGCCCCAGAGACTAGCTTACCTTGCAAACCATAAGCCTAAGTAGCTCTTTAAACTTCCACTTCCACCGAGCGGTAGAGATCATACCTCCCACCCTACTAAGGAGCCTCATCCCTCAAAATTGCAGACACCTCTATTTCCTCTCCCTTAGTCAAGCTCCAAGGCCCCATTCATAGAGTGGTCAAGGCCTTCATTAAGAGGTGAAGAACCTCCGCTACAAATCGCAAACCCTTGGTTTTGTGGTCACCTTCATCAGTCTCCAGCAGATAGCAGTACTCTGCAGACCCAGAACGATTCACCATACACGAGCACCCAAGGCAACCATCAGCCCTCGCCAGGTCAGGGTAAGAGTCTCTAGCCGAGGCCACACAAGCTGCAGCCCAGCATACCACCAGGTAAAAGTATGATCAAGGGTCAGCCAGCTCGTAGGGCTATAACAGCTTCAGAGAAGCCACTCTTTACACTGGCCATATGCCAGTTAAATCCTAAAACATCCCTATGAATATTGTGATTCTGGCTTCACGAGTTATAACTGTTAAATTGACCACAATGTCATCGCCCTATATTAAACATTATGTGACCAGAGTAAACATAACTCTTAACCCAAACATCTTAGGTCCTTCTTTGACATAACTAGCCTCAATAAATAATTATTGTTATAATTTCTACTCCCCTGGGCACACGTTAGTATTAACAATGTGTAGAGCAGATGAGCACCCCTGGGAAAACCCCCGCACGTAACAGAGAACTCTAACACTTAATAATTTACGACTAGGAATTCAGTAATACTGATACATTTAATCATGTAGCAAGTAGGCCTAGTAAATTTTCCTTAGAAGGAAACCTTAAGTAATCCCTAGAATTTAAGTTAGTAGACGTGTTTTTCTTGTAGCATATTGTATACGTTAGGTTAGATTTTGTGTATTTGAGAATTCTGTAACTTCAGAGATGTACTCTCAAAATCTCTAGCCTGTGTACCGCCGCCGGTACGGCCAGCATAATCTCTCTACTCAGTGCGAGTTAGAAATCTCATACGCTACAAACCACGAGAAAGTGAAATCTCGTCCCCAGACAGTCAGGCTGCTCCATGCGTAGAAATTATGGAATTCATTACGCATGACCTTCAACTTGTATATAGAGTCAACTCACATTCACGTAACCAAGTACAAAAGTAAGAGAGTCCACCCCGAATGTAACCTCAATAGGAGAACAGGGAAAGTGTAAAGTAGCATTTGTAAATGCGAGGAATATATAACATCCCTATTCATGTATGTCACTGTAGAGCGCTTAGCATGTAAGAGTATTTTATTCTTGTCATTACACCTATATTCATGAAAGGGAAAAATTTTAGGTACTTTTATTGTGTAATTTGTAGGTTAGGAAAATATTGTGAACCTAGATGTCACAACTTCCACGTAAGAAATGTGTTTAAAAGTGCCCGTGTCTTAGTTATTTAAGAATGTATTTGTGTTTTGAGTCTCACCCCCGATGCGCACGTAAAATTTTTTTCACGCCTGTGTGAAAGCCCCTTAATGCATTGTGATTGTAATTAAGGTGAACGCCAATAATATTCCACAACCCCACTAAGCTTACGTACCTGACTTCACCTTCATATAACGTAAACGGAGGCACACGCCTACCTATTACATGAACCATCTGCCCTAGTGCAGACTCTCTTAACTTAGGTGCGTATCAAACTGTAATCTTTGCTTAAGAGTAGTAACTCAAGCATAAATTGTAAACTATTCCAAATCCCACTATACAAGGGAAATCTTTTATTCTAGAACATAAGAGTGTCAAGCCATGTAATTATTGTAAACAAAGAAAGTGCATTTTATGTTAACCTCACTTATTAGAAGTGTAATCTTGTTAAATTAAATGATTGTAGATAACCTAGCTTAGATTTGTAACCTAGTGTTCATGTCCAGAAAAATTGCTACAACTAATGGTAAGATTGTTTTAACGAACAAATGGTGTGAACATAACCTACCTCAAGATTTCAAGGATTTGGTACTAAAACTAAATGAGTGCTCGAGTGTTCAAAATTATCATGTCTCATGTTTAACAGTCTGTAGGAGAGCATCTTGGAAAGTAGGATGTGTAAAAATTATTTTTGTCACCGCATGCTTTTCAGATACTGTGTGACCCCACTGGTTAGAGTACCAGTATAGTTAACTTCATCAATTTTTTTTATCGCAAATAGGAAAAAAATTAACGTAAAAATAAACTTTGTGCAAACCACATTTGTACACGCTCCGTATAAAATGCTTGTGTGATTCTCCTCTTGAACTAGGAAGGCCAAGGTTCGTTAAAACAAACGGCTTGATCCCCCAATCTCTCTTCCAAAGCTCTTCCTCCCTTGGTAAGTAAGCGAGCGAAGGAAATGTGACGAGAAGGCTGTTGCTGCAGCGCTGAGAAGCAGAGGGCTACACACACCCGGTACCTAACCACTACCAAGGAAGAAGGAGCGAGAGCGAAGATGGAAAGAAAAGGGAAGATGGTTAACCCTGCCGCAGATAGTAACCGGATTCCGCGCAAGCCAGACACGGGTACCCAGGACTCATTCACGAGCAACACTGAACACAGAGCAGGCACCTGCCCAGAACTGTAACCCACTCAAGGCAGCGAATACACAGATGAGGCGCTAGCCTAAAAGACCATCCAAAGTAAGCCGATTGAGGCAACCACCTTCCAGACCTGAAGCAACGTAGTAGAAACTTCAAATGGCTTACTTCGCTCAGGGGGTGCCCGATTGACAAATGCCAACATGCTGCGCTGTGCGGATGCGCACTTTAAGGACAACTTTGCCCCATCTACGAGCCACCTGCGCTCAGGTGGACTGGAGCTCTCTTCTCCCCCTGGTTGGCGCGAGGCTTGGTGACGGCAGGCATTGAGGTTCAGGCAATGCTGGCGGCATGGAAGGAGATGCGACCCGTAGGTGAGGTGGAACGGGGCTCGTAGCAGGTGCCGTGCTGTCTGCCGAATCGCATATAGTGGTTCGGGCAGCGTGTTTGGCTGTGTCCCTTCTTCAATTTCTCACCCGACTGCTCTCTTCACCTGGGTCACATCCATCTTGCATGTTGGCCCCGCCGAGGGTTCTCTCCAGTGACCGATCTATGTGGTTGGACTTGTGCTGGCAGTGGTTAACCCTGCATGCTGGAGGTCTGGAGAAATTCCCACTCTCATTGAAAGACCAGGCGGTGAGGCGGCAACCTCCTCCGGTTGTGCCCTGGAGAGGCACTAGGGTGGGCCCGGATGTGTGCACGTACCAGGTTTGGGCTTCAGAGTTGGTCAACGTAGGCATTAATCTGTGGCCGGCTTGCATTGAGAAGGCGTGATCCCTCTTCCCTGCAGATTGGGTGGCCGAAGCACGGTAAGGCCTTTGGCTAAGAACGCTGCGATAAAATATACAAGTATGGCGATTGAGAGGTCATTGTATACATACGTAACTGTCATTCTGTACCCACAGCGCACTTCCACGCTTTTCTGCTACTGCATAGAAGTGGGTGGCCTTGCAGCTAAGAGGCCACATTTTTACCCATAAGTGTTATCTTCGGTTATCACTCTTGCTGGTGGTAGGGTAGAAATGGGGTATTTGTTTGATGTACCTGTCCTGGTTTCTGCGAGTCGCTTCTGCATGTTTCATGCTTTGTCTATGTTGTTACTGTTCAGCAAAGTTGACACAACTTGTTCGAACCTTCAGAAGTTACACATACCTTTTTAGTTTTCCCTCCTGGCGAGGAGTGGTTTCAGGTGGAAGCATCCTTTCCCAGTCTTCCATGATGCCTGTTACTTGGGGGGGTTCGGAACTTGAGTGTGTCGGGTAGCTCATTCTGCTTCCCTGGGTAAAGTTGAATGGTCTGGTTTGGCCTTCCCACAGCTTTCCCTTGTAGCTGGTGGTTCGATTCTTTTCCAGTATTAGGCTGGTAATCACTGTGATGCAAGGAAGTTTGTGTATGACAGCCTTTATTTCTAATGACTACGACTCTTAGGGCCTGGGTGGTCCTGCCTGTAGTATGGGGCAGTCATGGTGGAAATACGGCGGGGCAATGCCAGCATTTTGGCAGTGTGGTTCCTGGAGAGTGGCTGTCGATTCTATTGGATTGCCTTGTACTGGGATGTCGGAGGGTACTGCTCTCCCCATAGATGTGGCGGAAGCCCTGGTCATCGCTTGCTTCTGCCGAATGTTGGCCAGATCAATCTCACAAATGTGTGCTCTCTTGACGAGCTCTTCAATTATCTGTGGCTCTGGGTTGCAGAGATATGATCTGATCACAGGACACAGTAGGTGAGTAATTGGTTCGCCGGCATCTAGCTCCTCTCCGCCTAGATGCAAGTGCTGAAATATCAGTACTTTGTGGCAATAAGTTGGGCGACCACGCAAAGTCCTAAAACATACGCTATGAACCTTTCTGAAAGCTGGTCCCAGTTAGTTATGTATTCCCCATACCGTCGCCACCATTTCTCTGCTTCTCCTTGTAGCTGGGCCTTGGCCATGAGGACCCACAAGGTATCCAGCACTCTGGTTCTCTCGAACTGGGTATGGCAGGCTTGCAGGAATTTTTGGGGATCTTCCTTCATTCTCCCAGCATATTCCAGTAGTGGTAGGGGTTCGTGTACTGCTGGCATCCCGAGCACAATAGCTTCAGGTTGATGCTGTGCTTGTTCTGGTGTAATGCGGCAAGTTGGACACTTAAAAATAAGGCCGCCCACGTCTCATGTCTTGCCTTCCCATCCTAAACAGAGATGGTGAAACGCGCATGGACATTCATGGCATGCGATACTGTAGATTCCTATTCCTGGGCAGTTAGTGAATTGCACCTGCGATGTTGGTCCTGACAGTCAAGGCAGCGGTACTCTAGTCCTTCTGTATCTCTTTCACAATCCTCCCATCCTAGACAGGTATAGTGGTACGCAGCACCACAGTGTACGCAGGTGAAGGAGTGTCGGCCCATATTATGGCATTTGTCTGCTGCACAGACTTGACCAGCATTGTCCTCCGTATTTTTGTGGGTAGCCATTTCAACTTTTGTGCATGGGTGCAACAGGGTATTTTTCTCGACTATCCAAAGTCGGTTCTGTGGTCTGACTGTAGATACACAAGGCTTGTGTCAGGGGCTTTCTGGTCTTGAGTGTTAAATGCTCAAACTGCCCCATGTTGGGCATCAAGAAAATAAAGCATTTGACGCCTCACCTTGTGAGCGTTACTAGTGTTGGGCTGGCATCTATAATTCCCCCCCTCCCCGATCTCAGAGAGTAAGGAAGCTTGCACCGCTGACGTGACTGTGTTTATACACGAGGCAAGACGGGCTGGTTTTGGCAATTCTATGATAGCTCGCTGGACACGTGGAGGTGTTGTTCTGATTTTATTTGAGCTGGTGTATAGCTGGGTACTATATCCAGACAGCGGACTACTTGGTCGGTGGATGAAGGCCATGTGAAGGTGACTGTCTTCTTTGGTGGTGTTGGCGGCAGTGATGAAATGGCTTGTGGGGTATGCTAGCACCTGCTTGGCCGCCTTATCTCGCCCAACCCTGTGGCAAGGCATTAGAATTAGTACAGAAGGGTAAGAGACAGCGGGTTTTCCGTGGAGGCGAGCATGACCATAAGGAAACAGGAGTAAGTAGGTGGGACAGTTGGTTACGCTTAGCTGTAGGCCTCCCAGCAAGAGACTTGGGGCAGGAAGTCGCAGACAGACTCAAGCACCTTTCCTGTACAGCAGAGAAATTATTTTCTAGTATACGGTATCTATGGCCGAGCTCCAACATGTTTACATTTTACATATGCGGATGTAGGTTATTTTGTTTATTAACGCAGATGAACAAATAATTGCATGAGTGGAAAGTTTTTTGTCTCTCTCTCTCTCTCTCTTCTTCTTCCCTTCCCTTCCTTCCTTCGAAACTAAGTTAAAACATTAAAATGTACTGAATGTTGACAAATTTCTAAACATGTTTTGGGGGAAATTTTTTTTTTGCCAATATCTTGTCATTTTTTTGTAAAAATGTGCGGCCTATACACACCAAAATACAGTATTTTCTTGCTTTGTATAGAATCATTTTTGCACTCTATAAAAATTTAATTCAAAAAGTCAATTTTAATATTGCATTTTTAATAATTTTATCTTGAATTGTGTTGAGCCTCTTCAAGAAACTTCAAGGAAAATATGTAATAATTAATCACATTTTCCTTAATAACTATATGTTGATGTGTATCTAGTCATAACCTCAAGAAACGCAACCTCAAAGAAAAAAAATTATATATATATATATATATATATATTTTTTTTTTAAAGTGTTTCTTCATGTCTGTGTGTCTTTACTGTGTAGTGGTGTATAGTACGTCATTGTTGATAGTTAACCTCATGCCACAACGCTCGTTTTGCCCAGCTTAGTGGTTGGCTGAATCTGGAGGGGCTCTGTTTGACTAAACCCCCTTAGTTTTTCTAATTACATAAGTTGTTTGCCTGCTGTGAGATATGTAGGAGGCTCCAGGTAGCAACCGCTCTTTTTACTTTTACACAGGTGATCACAGCAAAGCACAGCTGACACTGCCTAATGAGTACAGCATTTGGCAATTTTTTTTTTATTTATTTAATGTTTAACTGCATATTTCACTAATAATATTTTTATTCCCCACTGGTAGTTACTATTCTGCGTGCCGCCCACCATGTATTTGCTTATCCCTTTTCTCGCAGTACAAACATGTTAAACCCCCCCCCCCCCACACACACACACGCACGCACACCCCCCCCGTAAACCTAACGCCCCACAAAACCAGCCCTTTCTGGACGTAGTGTACGTCCGGTCAGCATGAGGCATTACGCGTCAACCAGTTATCATAACCAGTAACACTTCAGCTCCAATAACTATGGAATAAATGTTTAAATGAATTACTACAAATGAGTATGCATCGAATGTTAGGCAAATAAAAAATACTTGAGAATTGAACATAAATTATTCACAATTTTTGCAGAAGATATTCAATGTTTGAATTCAAATAATTTGTAAATTACTATTGACGCATGCCAACATGCTGCGAGGTGCGGATACGCACTCTACAGATGACTTCGCCCCATCTATGAGCCACCCGCGCTCAGGGGTAAATATATAAGCAGCAAATTGACTGAAAAGTATTGAGCTAGGAAAGCCCACAAGTCTGGGTAGCCAAATACATAATTGTAAATTATGTGCGCAATTACAATCATCCCCTTTGCCCGTCCGAATTTAAGCATGCAAAAGGCACCCCTGCAAAATAAATTAAGATTTGTGAATTTCTACTACTCGACGCTTGGCCCTGGAAGAAGTTCCAGCAACAACAAGAGATGGGAGCACCCCTGTGGCTTTGCAACATCGCGACCAGCCGTCCTTGATGACAGGGGTTTTAATTTGTCATCATCTCCACATGGGGTGATAAGAAATGAGCGGCACTCCTGCACCCCTGATATAACCTGCTACCGTATGTAAGGCTATGCTACATCCCCGCACTCCGAAGAACTGCAATACGAGAAAATTTAGTATAAATACGACTCCAGCTTCCAGCTCCAGCAGATCCGCCAGGCTCACCAGCCGAAGAGGACGCGAGCCTTCCTCAGCCTGCAAAGACTTCCCACCTTCAGTCTGCTAAGACTCACCTCTCCTTAGTCTGCTCAAGACTCTCCTGTCTCAGTCCGACAAGGACTCTCGAGTCTGCTCAAAGACTTTCCTCAGCTTGATGCAAGGCTCTCTTCAGTCTACGAGGACTCTCTCTCCTCTCCATGACCTGCAACACGGTGCTCTCCACTGCCTCTTTCAACAGCTTGAGAGACAGCTCCATCGTCAGCTAAACATCACCTTGACCTCGGTATCCTATACCCCAGTCAACTTCCCGTGACTCCGTGGTAACGAGCCGGCGCATCATAGTTTACCTCCCTGAGTAACTTCCAGTTAATTAGACATGCTGTAAAGATTGCGTTGCTATATCCGAGGTAAATTTTCTAGTCGCTGTAAAGCGTGTTGCTATAGATTTTTGCCAGAGGATTTGCGAGTCATTCTATTATTGTTCTCTAGGCTTGCTTTCGCCTAAAATTTATTACGTTCACGTAATTTCTCATAATCTATAAAGGGTTCTAGCCAGGTAGATTAACTGATTTCCAATTTTGTATTTTTATGGAATAGCCGGGACTCTCCAGGGTGAACCACGTAATAAATATTACAACATATTTTAATTGACTGTGTACCGTCTCTTAGATACCCTGAGTCCTTCAGTGTTTTATATATTTTTGGTGTATATTGATTGTGTGTATATTCCAGTAGTGTAAATGTTCAGTAAGAGGGGAGGATTCAAAGTAGGCAGCGTTGTAGAGAATGTCACGCATTAGCACAAGCCAACAGGACTAAAATTCCAGTAAGTTCAACGTCTGAGGACGTACACTGCCTACCGTGCGACGACTTCATCCCGTGGCCTAACTCCCCATTAATTCCACTAGAGGTCTCCACCCTGCTTGATCACCATCTGGGTGCTTGCTGGCCCGGATATCCTACTAGCAGTTAGGAGGACCAAGTCAAGCAGTTACAACAGGTAGCCAATCCTACTCCAGTGGACACCGCAGCTAGGCAGCCTCCCACAATGACTAGCATAGTCAAGCTCAACTCGGGCCGATTGATCTTGGTTACACACCCGGAAGGCACAGAGCTCCCGAGGTTTTGTGCAGTCAAGCTAGCATCTGGGAAGGTTGTACAGGTTCGACTCCTGTCACAGTCAGATATCAAACCCCGTGTTACAACCCTTTCCCACGACTTCGTCCCCTCATGCCAACCCACCCAACCAACCAAGTTCTCCCCGGCCAGAATGTTCACCCCCACCTCCACAATCAATTAATTGGGATCGCTGGTATCCAACATATTGGCGACCCTGATAGTGAGCAAAATGCTCCCTGGTTGGGAAGCTAAGTCCATTTGCCTCACTCTGGGGTTTGTTTCCCCTCAAGCCTGAAGTAAACCTACCCCTAAACAGTCCCATACTGGTCACCGTGGTAGGTTCAACTAGGCTCAGAGAGGGTAGTCAACGATATAGGCTGTTCACAATAAAGTGAGCACTTTTTAAGACCCTCCCAACAGGTAATAACAGCTAATAAAAATATCTTATTGCAGCCTCAGGCACTAAATTATGATGATGGTGAAATGTATACAATGTGTTTATTGCTCCATTGCAATGTTTATATTCAAAAGCAGCAGGAAGATGGAAATTGGACAAAAGGAAAAATTTATAAGGGCCTTAAATGGTGCTCACTTTAGCGTGAACAGCCTATAGTAGCATCAGCAGCAACACGTGTCACTACTAGCAACTATTCGAATTCTCAAATATTTGCACACCCCCAGAAGTTAGTCATCCTTACATGAGTTGCAAAACACAGTTAAAATACTTGCTGCCTTTTTGTGCAATGAAAAGTGTTAAGTATTTATAAAAATTTCTTATAAAAAATATGTGTATATGCACATTGTGTTTATCACAAGTCAGAAATGTACTAGCATTTAAACAGCCATTATGATTCAGTTACATTTGAGTGCAACAAAATTGAGTAACTGCAAGTTAGTGTATGCACATACATTAACAAAGCAGATTAGAGTGGCTAATAGGGTGATACCATGAGACTGCAGATAAGCAGCAAACACTGTGGCATGGTGTGTGCAGGTATGTGGTATGCAGGAGGTCAAAAGTACTTGACGATTGCAAAAATAATTTTTAAAGTATATTAAAATTTTTTTAAACCACGGTTGGTTAAACTGTTGATGCCAAGTATGCGAATAATGTAAACTGACTGTACAGATGTATTCAATTTGACACTTGTATTTGGTAACAGAAAATTGGGTAATGTGTGATGAACATAATAACAAAATAAAATATTTATTACCAGAGCCAAAAAATTAAAATTATGTGTATTTATGCATGCCATTTATAATTTAGCAAATAATGGTTATATGTGATATGTTGTATGCCAGGAAAAACAAAAATTATGGCAAAAATACATTGAAAAGTAAAATAGTTATACACAGAGAATGAACACAAAATGCGGTAAAAACCACTTTCTGGGGCATACCGCATTATATCACACAGTCCTTAACAAACAATAGTATTTTTATAGGGACCACGGTGGTGTAGTGGTTACACTACTCGCCTCCACCAACGCGAAATGAATTTGATTCACGGCGGGATCACTCCTGGATTTTCACATGTGGGAATCACGCAAGGGCAATGCCACTGGTTAGCAGATTTTCTCGGGGAGCTCCCATTTCCCTGGGCCCTTCATTCTGGCACTGCTCCACATTCAATTGTCTCACCCTCATCAGCTCTCACGACCTCGATGTTAAGAACCATCCTTATCTTTTCACTCACTCACGACATTTTCATGTTGATTAAATATTCATAAATATTGAAACTCTAACAATCTATATTGAAGCAACTAAAGGAAGTGTAATAAACTTCTACAATAGAATTATTAATCTTAAAATTCAGCAAAAAGACCAATGTTTACTTTTCTTTATACAAATCTTTGACCTACTAAAATGAGCAGTACTTTCAAGAGTTTGATGCTCTTGAATTCAAAGTGAACAAAATAACATGAAAGGAAGGACAAAATGTGATGGAGCAAGAATGTGATAATAGTAGGGAAGTGCAGATGAATGAGCGAAGAGAAGAAACAAGCTGACGAAAGGCAGACAAAAGCTAAGGCTAGATGAGCAGGGCAAGTGTAGGAGACAGATAGGAGGGACAAGAGGAGAAAGGAAAATGGGTACAGACCTGTCGCTGGTAGTGATGGTTGCACACTCTTCCTCCATGAGTTCTTGCTTACGAGACCTTTTCAGCAGAGTCAGTTCCATGCAGTCCATTGCCAGCTCCGAGTCATCGTTCTTAGAAATCCTCACATTGCAATCGTTTGCCTGGAAACAGAGCAACAACCATCTAGGCACCCCTCCACAATCGCCAGAGGAAACTACTGGGTCCCAAAGACACTTTCACAACTTAGCAGAACTGGTAATGCACAGAAATTCCAAGCTAAGTTTATAGTGCTTGTACATTGAAACTTTTTACTTCACAATTTAAGTACACCTAAATGTTACTTATCATCAATACTCCACAAAAAAACTGCCAGCCATGTCAATAATATAAACACAGCAGGCAAATTGAACTTAAAACCAAACAAAATTTACACAGTGAACGTGTGCTATATGATGTACTATAAGCTCCTCCATCAATTACAATAAACATGCTTACTTTGTGTGTCTCTCTGCAGCAAGGAGCACTAACTATATCAAACAATTGCAGTAATAATGTGATTTTCTTGTGAATTATGTTCTTGTATTTAATTGAGGGAGGAAAAAAACACCTGTGGATAAGCAGGAATAAATAAAACCTAGGAAATAAATACATTTCTTCTACTTCAGCCATTATTATACATGCGTCAATAGTTACCTGATCTGTTTTAGAACATACAGTATAATATTGACACTTGATGCCTTGGGCTAACTGGAAGTTAACTACGTCAAGAAGGGGCTGGTTTTGTGGGGAGCTAGGTCAGACGCACCCTCTGGTGGGGTTTACAGGTTTTTACTTAATCCCTACGGGGTACTGGTGCACATCCAGTGTAGAGGACTGGCCTGGTAGCTTTCCAGCAGGGCAGATAATCGGGTTCAACTAGTGTGATCTTTTGCTTCAGAATGTTGACTTTCGGGGGGATACATGGGCAACGTGTAACCTTGGACGACGGCTTGACCAGATTCATCTTTGAAGAGCGTACGGGTGCTGGACGTCCAGTTCTCTAAGTCTTTAGGGGCAGCTGGAGGTTCGTGGGCATCCTCTATCACGGTTCCTACTGGGTGCCTTCTGATAGGGGTCCTATCTGCTGTACTTCGCCAAGATACTTTGTTTATTGTACTCTGTTTTCCCGTACGGGATCTAGAGGAGTAAGCTACGTATGAACTGGGGGTGGAAGGTAGTACCCTCTAGAGTACCCCTTTGTGAACGAACAGTCTAAGTACTGCAATGTATGACTGGGCTTGGGAGGGGGGGAGTCTGTCCTTCCGAGTCATACATATCGGCTTCAACGATCAGGGATTGGGACGCATATCTCGCCCGCCTCTTGGGGGGCCGAGGTACGGTTCTATCTCGGGTTTCTGTCCTGAAAATGTTCATTTTGTGGGACTTGATCTAAGAATCCTGGGTTCAGGTCCTGATGCGGACTCAGCCATACTTCGATTTGTCGGACATTGGGTCGGATATTAGCCGAGGTTGGAGACCTTTCGGCAGACCCATTTCCCCGGTGTGCAAGGCATGTTTCGCGATTACGAGTCTGCGAGCTCTGCGGGCAGGAAGGAGGGATTCTAGTCTCAGTATTTTGCCACGTGGGGCAGTCTCAGTTTAAATGCTGGCCCGGGCAATACCAGCATCATGGCACAGGGGTGACTGGTGGAGGAAGGGTCGTGTTCCACTTTGCGGGCAGTCGGGGGAAGAGGACTGGCCCGGCGTTCTTGGCGGCATGTGCCAGCGTGACCATTCCGGGATGGGGGCAGCTATTTATCTCAATTTCCCCCACCCTTCCTGCCAACTCCTCAAATGTCTGTGGCTACGGGTTTAGCAGGAGGTTTTTGAACTCTGGAAGAAGGGTGCGAGTGATACTTTGAACGCGCTGTCGCTCATTGAGATGGGGATAAATCCTTATGGACTTACTCCTTTGGTATAATTAACAAGTTCTACCTCTTCATCCCTGGTTTGCGTGCGGGAATGAAAGTCGGTTGTCAAACCTGATAGCACTTTGTCTCTGGTGAAGTGGGTAGATAGCTGGGTTCGAAACTGGGGCCATCCTTCAACGAATTCCCCATATTTTCCCCACCATTTCCGGGCTTGGCTGCCCAGTTGGTGGTGTACTTGTCCTACCCATTGCTTAATGGGAATTATGTGTTCCCTTAATTATTTTTCACATTCGCGTATGAAGCCCTCTGTGTCTTCATACGGTCTACCGTGGAATTTCGGTTATCATCATTTCTGCGGGTGTTCTGGAAGTGCTGGGACTGGATCGGGTTATTGGGTTTGAGGACTGGTGCGTGTGCTCCCTTCGGCATACGTCGCATTGGTAGACTTGCCTAGGGTTGCATACTCATTCATCTACCCACCTGATGCATTGATGGTGATATTCTCTATGGCAGAGAATACACCGTATCATGTACACTCCTTGGCCTGGGCACTCATGCCGTTCGCATAATTGGACTGGTACTTGTCTACATTCGAGAAATCAGAAGTCGAGACCATTGGTGTACCTAGGGGCATCTTCCCAACCTAGGCACCAGTAGTGATACCGTCTGGTGCAGTAGATGCTGTGTATCTCATTTACGCATGTTCCTGGGCATGGCAGTATGGGGCAGTGGTTGGTTCGTGTCTCTTCGACAGTAGTCTGCACTGTTTCTATCTGGGGGTCATGTAGGCTGTCTCCTGAGCTGTACATGATGGTGATGATGTTAAGTGCCATGGAGTGTTTATCTCGACTCTCCAAAGTCAATGCTGTGGCTCCTCGGCAAGGAGTCTTATTAGGAGGGGAAGGGGGGATGAATGGTGAGGTCACAGGTCCCAAGGCTGAGCTTCTTGGAGCTTATGGTCCCACATTGGGCGCCAATTTGACACACTCTCCAACCCTTATCGCTCCCCTTTTCTCTTGGTCGCTAAATGCTTTCGAGAAAGAGGGAGTGGATGGAGGGGGGATAAATTTAATTCTCTGTACCTTTGACAACTTTATTCTGTAATTCTTTCGAGTGCAGATTCCCTTCTAGCGGATGTGATAGTCCCTTCGGTGGTGATTCCTTGTAAATGACGTGCCTGGCGGGTTGGGGTTTGCCCAACTTGGGGGTTCTTGGTAATGAAAGGTCTATCTGAAGAGTGCGGGGAAGGTAGAGGGGAATCGAACCCCAGGGTAAGCTTAACGATACATGTCTCTTTTCCAAGGAGCACGATCTTACCATGAAGGTTGCCAAGAATCTAGATGCTAGCTGTCCAAGGGTGAATTAAAAATAATTAATTTGAACGGGTGATGAGTTCTGAGTGATTGGTAGATTGATTGGTGTGGGATGAGAGAGGGTGATCCTGGCTATCCCTACTCCATGTTTTGTTGGTGATATAGTCACCCAAGCGGGGACGGCCTGGTGGACTTTTGCACAGGGATGTAAGTGGAGAGGGGGGTAGCAATCTTACGTCTTTGAATGGGAGGTGGGATTACCACCTTGATTACCTTCCCAGCGGCCGTGCGTACTATACACGTTTTTGGACTCAGGGTTTCTACTGAGGCATTGAGGGTTCGTGACCTGGGTAGGTGGAGGTGCACACAGGTAACTAATGTCCTCATAACATGGCCACAGCCAGTATGTTCCCACCCAGGGATTGAGCTTGGACTGATGTGTGGGGATCACCATAGACGAGATTCGATGAGGTATGTGCATGATCTTGGGTGCAGGCGGTGGAGGAGTGATATCCTTTGGGATGTCAGTTGCAGGAAGGGTTGCAGATTTATCTAGTTCGCATTGTAACACACGTCGGTCCTTGCGACGTAGTCTACTGGGGGGGCCACCACCCTTCCATGTCATCTGAATAAACTACTAGTGCACAGTTATTATTGGATGAAAGTACTCTTCTTACACTAGGCTCGCAAATTATACCACTGGTCACGCCTTCCCTAATCGTTGTCCAGTATTCCTTTTTGATTGACTTTTCAGCCGCTCTGAGGTTTTACTGGTATGAGTCCGCAGAGGGGGGTAGGATTTCCGAGCTTATCCAGATGTCAGAGTATGTCCTCTTGGACTAGAGAACCCTTTTGGACCCTCTGACACTACGAAACTCGGTCCACTCACACTTATCCAGCAGAGAATATTTAAAAGGGTATTTGAGCCGAACTACGTTTAATACGCAATCAAAAGAAACCAACTTAATTCTATATGTGAGAAGGAGAAAAATAAAATAATTACTTACGCAATTCTTAAGATTTTTATTTAAGCATTTTATTTACATTTAGGAAAGTACTGGGGAAAACCGATTAATACAGACTTCTAAGTGAATGCTTTTCCTTTTAAAGTACGCTACGCCAGATGAAGGAGAGCCTGGGAACCTCCAACTTCAAAGTCAACTTCCAAAAATTTATCTCGCACTTTACAGCGACGGCTTCTGAGGGGACCTAGGATGTCACGATGGCCTGCTACCGCAGAGTGAAGGATGACTGGGGTAGGGGTGCAGGGTGCCGACGTAGAGGTTACCTCTGGAGAGTGAGCTTTGTCAAGCTGCTGGAGCTGATGTGGGAAGTTGAGCCTCTGCAAGCTGCTGGAGCCAGTGTTGGAGTTTGAGCATTGGCAGGCTGCTGGAACTAGAGAACCTTCTTCAAGCTGTTGGCTGGGAGAGGAGAAGGTTCTTCCGGACCCAGGAGAGCTCGCTGACCGGTGCAGTCTGTGAGCAGACGAACTCTGGCAAAGGCGGTTTGAAGCTTCCTTATATAGTCCTAGCTTCCTCTTCATGGCTTTACCAGGGGTGCGGGGGTCACAAGCCTCTCGACATGGGGGTTGGTTATCTCTGGTAGTGGGCGGCGTAGCGTATTTTCTTATCTGCCTTGATTGAGGCTAACGACAGTTTTACGTCCTCTGCCTGAGGATTGGCATTAGTGACATCACTGGGCGCAGGGGTGCTGCGATCTTGTGGGTATCTTTCCAACTTCTTTATCTAAGCTGACGGGTTCCCGGCTCGTCGGGTAAAACAATCATGGGTTGAGGAGGTGGTGACTGCATGTCGGCATTTGGGCGGCCAGTACAATTGAATAATTAATCTTTTAAGTATAGGCATGACCGTGGTTGTCCAAGCTCGTGGAATCAACTTTGTCGGCACTGGAATTTCGTATGCCACTGTTTTGACTTGCCCCAAGCTCTATAACGCTTGTTGATGGGGCAAAGTTGCCCGTAGAGTATGCAGGCGCACTGTGCAGCAGTGTGGTATGCGCCAAGATGATTCTATTAAAATTGTTTGCCACATTAAAAAAATAACAGATGTTAGATGAAATGGTGGCTCCTTGATCACATATGGACTGTAAAATTCCAGCTGTAATTTAACATGATCAAATTTTACTCCAGCTATTAATTTGATTGTTGCCAATTTCTATCATTTTCTGGTTCATTAATACTGGAAAACATATATCTGCTTACATAGGGCTGCAAATTTTGCCCTTTTCCTGTGTAACCTGAACAGCCGTTACCCATTTACAAATTAAGTCATTACTTATCTTTGCTGCCAACAACCCAGGAATTTGTTGATCTCCTCAAAGAAGGCTGATTCCCGGGTATTTATAAACAGAAATGCCGTTGGGCCCCCTCTTAACCTGGGGGTATTCAAATTCTCAACCAATCATATCACATAGAATATACAATGATATCCTACACAAGTCTCAAAATTCGTTGAGCACCAACTTCCACTACGCTGGCGATCAAGATTTCTGGCACCACGTGTTCTTCAGGCGAGGCACGCTTTGGTGACGTTAGCTACACCAGCGCCGCTATGCGCCAGTGGAGCACACTACACGAACCAAGCAGGCCCTGCCGCAGTATGGCGAACTGTCTGGTAACGAGCGGAGGCTATGTTGGAGTCCATCTTCACGTGCCGGGCTACACCTTGTCGTTACAAAGCATTGACGTGTTCTTTGTGTATGTGTGTGGCAGAAGGTAAGAAATCATAGTTCATAAACACATAGCAGGTTAACACACAATTTGTAAAATGTCTTTTATATACGGGAATCCAGTGTTAAACTTTTGAACAGACCTGCTGTGTAGTTGGTGATCAAGCATAGTAGGAGAGTTAGAGTGGGTAGTCCGCTCGGAGCACAAAATTGTGACAGTGGTCACAAATTTTTCCTCTTTTATTTCATGGTTGACAGTTTTCCACCTGTATCTGGTACTTAATTAACTCTTTTTTATTGATTGAAATTCTATTGGATTATATAAAGCGTTTCTTATTTAACTTAATTTAATGCTCTTTATCGAATAACCCTGCATCACATCTCTCTCACCCTCAAAAGATTCATTAAGGTACTCTCAAGCTTGCCAAGATGAGTGTTCCCATACTGATGTGTGCTCTACCATGATACATGAAGATAGTAGTGAAGGGTATCTAGGCGACCCAGAACAGCCTGGTGGTGGAAGCCCCCATGTGTAGCAGATGAGACATTTATTAGGGATGTTGTGAGGAGCATCAAGGTCGTACAAATAACACAAGTCTGCGTGATATCAGATGACTGAAAACTGATAGGTGACATTACCTCACTTTTATGCAGATTCCAGAACTGTTCTTAGTGTTGTTCTATCATGTACAGCAGTTTCAAAATGTACTTCAAAGATACATTGCTGTGCCAGTAGATAATGATTAATGTTGGAAGGGAATTTCTCAATACTTGGAGAGACCTTACTCACGATAGGCCTGGAAACCCTTAGGGTGACACAAATGTTTCTGCTAGTTGTTATTGTGCGACGTTGGAAGTGTTGTTTATCTCAAACGCTTACATTACCAGTGTTGGTCTAATGTTATTTCTCTATTGTGATTGCAGGTACTACTATGTCTACACGCAAGTGTGTGAACAATCCAAATGTGTTCTGTTACATTTGTGGGAATAATACAGTGCTTACGCAAAGAACGGATATAACAGACTTTGTGAAAAAAGCTTATTATGCCTATTTTAAAGTGAAACTTGGTGACCAGGATAAAGAATGGGCGCCAAAGAAAGTTGCTGCTAATGTGTTGAGAGGTTGAGATTGTGAACAAAAGGAAAGAAAATGTGCATGCCATTTGCAATTCCTATAGTGTGGAGGGAGCCTAAGGACCACCTTAATGATTGTTACTACTGTTTAGTTAATGTTAAGGGATGCAATTCCAAAAATAAGAACCAAATTATGTATCCAAGCATTCATTTAGCCACTAGGCTAGTTCCACATGGACAAGACCTGCCTGCTCGCGCCTCTTCCTCTAGCTGTTTTAAATACGTTGGTAGAAGATGATGATGAAAGTGAACCTGACGCAATCACTGAAGACAATACAGATGATTTCTATCAGCCTGAATATGACGTTACTCCACAACGGTTCTCTCAGAGTGAACTTAATGATATATTACGTGATTTGAATTTGCCTAAGGAATCAGCAGAACTACTTGGCTCCCGGCTTAAGTAAGAATCTTCTGGAACCAGGAACACATTACTCATGGTACACACACAGAGAAAAATAACTACTTCCTTTATTCTCACAGAACAATTCCTTGGTTTACTGCAATAACATAAATGAGTTAATGCACTTCTATGACACTGAACATGATCCTACTCAATGGAGACTTTTTATAGACTCATCAAAGAGGCGTCACAAAGGCGTGTTACTGCATAATGGGAATGTGCACGTGTCCATTCCTGTGGCCCATTCAGTTCAAATGAAAGAGATATTCGAGAACATGAACGTACTTTTAACAAGTATCAAGTATGAGGAACACAAACAGATGACTTCAAAGTTATAGGAATAATATTAGGACAACAATCTGGATTTAAAAAAAATGCATTGTTTTCTATGTGAATGGGACAGTCGGGCGAAGCAAAGACATTGGAGTGTGAGAGTTTGGCAAGAGTGGAGCAATTTTGTGCCTGGAACTAAAAACATCCTACATGAACCTCTTGTAAACACACAAAAAGTCCTGCTTCCACCACTACACATCAAATTGGGCTTAATGAAACAGTTTGTACAGGCTTTACCACAGGATGGGCCGTCCTTCAAGTACATTTCTATGAAATTTCTCTTCATCACACAAGACAAATTGAAAGCTAGGATTTTTGTTGGTCCTCAAATAAAAAAACTGATGAAGGATGAAGATTTTGAGAAAATAACGAATGAGAGAGAAAAAGAACCGCCTTCTGTTCTGTTACCAAAAACTTCCTCGGGAATAACAAAGATCCTAATTACTGGGCCATTGTTGAAACAATGTTAGAGGCGTTCAAGAACTTGGGTTGTATCATGAGTGTAAAAGTCCACTTTCTACATTCTCATATCGACTACTTTCTGAAAAATTTGGGACATTACAGTGAAGAGTAAGGTGAACGTTTTCACCAGCACCTTTCCAGCCTCTGCAGAAGCAGTGGCAGATTATGGAATACCTAGTCTGATCGATTCCTCTGGTGGAGGAGTTCCTAGTGCTTTGGACTCCATCGAACTTTACCAGTTTGGCAAAGCTCAAGTGGCCTCTTAAGATATGTGCATTTAGCTTTTCCTCAAGGGGCTGCGTTCACGTAAGGTTGACTAGTACTGTCAAGAAAATTAGAATACAGAGAACAAATTGAAAAACGTGTATTGTATTAAAAAAGTAATAAACACAGTGGCTCTGCACTACTGCCTAAGCTAATACAACTTGCTTACTGAAGTTATCTAAAGTGAATGGCCAGGTGAAAGTGACCTGGAGAAAAGCTAAATGAATTATGAAGGTGATTATTTCTGGCTAGAAAAGTTACTGTTATGTTAACGTATTCAACAATGTATAACTAACAGGGGATGTTTTAAAGGAACATTAGGAGGGGACAGCTACCAGAAAGGTCATTGTCAATGTTGCCACACGGTTTGGTGGGCGAAGGGAGGTCCTGAAGAGAGGTCGACGTGACCTGCTACCAGGAGTTCTGGCTTCAACACCAGGAGAGGGTGGTAAGGGAGGAACAAAATTTTCAAGAGCCTCTGGAAGGGGTACAGTCTCCCAGACGGTGTGGGATTTGCGGTGGCTGCCGAAAGAGGGATGGGAGGGGGAGGGGGGGTCAGCGGCTGCTGAAGAAGTGTTGAGCTTCTGGTCGGCGATGTCTTCTGCTGGGTTGTTGAGATTTCGACCCTTGCAAGCGGTGGAGGTGCAAAGACTGAAAGATTCTGGCCATACCAGACCATATATACTTATCTACCATCTCTCCAGCATAGCCACCGTGAACACACTACCCGATTGATAACTACTCCGTGCACTCTTAGCGAATGAGTGAACGCAGGACATTCAAAGTTTGACTTGCATTCTGTGTCATATTATTTTCACTTTCAGATGGTTTGAAAGTTTTAAGATCAGCTTGCATTCGGTGATTGATTACAATCAATTACATACAGTATTTTGAGACGTTATTTTCTCCATTTAAATGAGTTTAGGTGAAATGTTTTTAATGTATTATTTGAAATAATACTTTTTGTAAAATTCCCATTTTTATTGTGTCTATTAGCTAAACTTTATTCAAAGATAATGTATAGCTCTTACTATACTCAACATAAAGTTTTATAAGGTTAGAAGTTGTATTTTATTGATGCACGTGTCAGAAACCTCATCTACTGAAATCCTGCATATATGGATAACGATAGATTGATAGTCGACTGTATTAGTTTATAAGAATTATTTTTCTACAATATGTTAACGTGTTTATTAAGTATGTATTAGTTTGTAAGATTTTCTATAATATGTTAACAAGTTCAACAAGAATGTTATGGAAAGCTCACAATGTGTTGGTTTGTAAGATTTATGATACTGTTGAGTAACCATTTATCATAGTACCACTAAAGAAGCTCATGTGTATAATCTCTTATCTCTAAATCATCAGGTACCTATACATCTAAAGTCCACTCCCCATTGGAAGCAACTTTTTCGGAGCCCTGCTAAACATCTACTTGCAGGCCTGTTCCGTATCCTTCCGCCAAATGTAAACAAACATTTCCATGTGACTGCCATGTAACATCTGTCAAAATAAATGTTTACATGCCACTGTGTATGTACATGTGTTCCTATACTTTCGCTACACCTAAAAACAAACATTGAAATGTGACTTATAATTTTATACTTATGAAATATGTTGTTTACTGTTTACAGCTTTCCAAAGCATTTTGTCTTAGGTCTATTTCAAAAACTATTTTGTATGAATATTCACAGTTTAGGCCTATAACATTATTTAGGTCAATTTTATGACGTTTTAAAAATGCCTCAATTAACGATAGTTCTTACGGTCACGTTACATTAACATATTTGTTTTCCACAACATAGCACATTACACATAATGCAGGTTCATATTTTGCTGTGACTGTGTTAAACACTGTTACAAATGCGGGGTAATGAAATGTAGTATTTAACTTTTTTTTATTGATATGTGTTGAGTTATTTCTTTAAAAGGACGGCCTCAGTTCGAATAACGAAGGAATAGCCAATCTATATTAAAATCATGCAGGCAACTCGTGTTGCTCATTTTTTGTTATAGAAACTTAAAATATACAGGTGAATATGCACACAAATAAGCCTACCGTAACTTTTACACAGCACATATTTATATGTATTGCAAATTATTGCTAATTACTGTGTATTAGGTTTATTGAAATTTATTGGGGCTGGGCTTGGTGGTAAATAACGTTACACGACTGTGTTTCAAACACCCACAGCAAAGGTACAACGTTGTGATAAATAAACAGATGTATATGTAAATAAATAACTTCATCATAAAAACAGTTCGCATTTACAATGTATAAATAGTTCACATCAAATATTTTAAATTACGCCATGCAGCCACGCCACGCTATTTCACACGCAGCGGTTAACAAAACACACCGTAACAGTATATTTATTACTGCTGTGGAAACACAGATTTATCACAACCTCGTAACTTGCTTAGGTAGATTAAAAACCACAACATCTACAAACGTGATGTGGTAATTTGAAGTATTTTTTGGAGTAAGTATAATTTATACTCCGTTTCGTAAAACAGCAACACGCCATGCCATTTTCATAAGTCGCTTCCAATCGGGAATGGGCTATAGTGTATGAAATTTGAATTGCTGAAGAAATGATTAATCAATATAAAAATGTAGTTGGGAAAACAGCACGACTTCACAGGTTAGAGTTAGAGCAAAATTTAACTATAATTATTTTACTCACATTGCCTTAGGGAATAGATGAGCTTACCCCCAACCTTAGGTACATGTAACATTTATTTGCCATGCTAAACATACAACACAGCTTTGGCGAAGCCTCCTTTTACTTTGCTTTGTTAACTGTAAATAATTTTAGTTAGTTTATTCCTCCTCATTCTTTGCAAGTGGAACAATCTTGTTACCCCTGTGTCTGAGATGTCCTTGCTTGTTTTACAATATTTTCCTTTCCAAACAAAACTGTAAGGATAATTGTTTAAGTGTAAGACATGCCTTTGGCAAGCTTGTGAACTGGCATGTCGAAATTTAAACAGGCCCATGTCACTTCACACTTTGGTTTAAAGGAAACACAGTTTAAATTCCATGAGCTGTGACCTTGTCCTTTCCTTCTTCAACCCAGCTTTGGAGAGAGAGCAACACCCTTCCCCCCCTCCCCCCCCCCCCGAGGCCACTAATGCACATAGTAGGCGCGACTACAGAAATCAAACCAGAGTATAGTCAAATGTGCCTGACCCATATCGCCCTGTCTAAAACTTCACCTCTTCAACTCCATGATGGTTCACCGTTGAATCTGAGGAAGGGATAAACGGATTACAAATTTCTTCTCTTCTAGGAAGTGCTCGATACGCTACGACTGAGCCCCATCTTGGAGAGCATTAATACTCATGGGCCAGTCATGTCATTCTTAAAACAGTAATTGAGGCGGGAGATGTGCCTACAGGGTATGCTGGAGAGTCCCAACTGATACTACAGATGCGTGATCCTAGATTTTCCTGTTCACTGCCACATGCCCAAAAGCCATCCCGTCAACGCCCCTCTCCAAAGATTGTACTATCTATTAGATAGCCAGTTCCTCCAGGACAATCGCGCCAGTTCCACAGCCTGCTGCTGGAGAGCAACATACAGCCCACTGGAGCATCACAGCCTCCACGAACATGCAGGAAGGTAAAGATATCTCAACACCTCCATGCAGAGCAGATACGGGAGCCAGGCACCCATATATGATGTCAGAAAGCCAACCCCCTGAAGGCGGGGCAAGCTTCCCCCTTCACCCTTCTAAGGACCAACAAGCTCAAATATTCAGTATAAATAGGGCTTGCAGACAGAGCCTCAGGGTAGTCTGCTGCACCTTCTCTAATGTGAGGCCTGAAGGTGTCAGCTAAGGGTAAGTGCTAGCTTGCCCTATTCCTCACTGTAATGGCTAGGAATATCCTAACAGGGTACGCTATGCATATCATCTGCATTGGTAGTCAGAGTCCTCCAAAGGGTCCTCGATGGTCGAAAGCCATCAGCAGCTCCGGAGAACAGCCAGCAACCAGAGGGTCTCCACTCCTTCGGCAACCTCCAGCTCCAGAGCCCTTCGGATGCTGATGTCACCAGAGGGTTCTGCCAATGCAGCTCTCGTCGACCCTCCTTCCTTCCTTAGTAACCTTCTTCACGGTATTCTTTGGTTATGACGACGTTCCTTTCTGGGTGCTAACCACATCACCTGTCTGGTGTTGAACTCCAACAGCTAAGTTCCTTCACAACACCATCTTATCAAGGAACTATAATTTTAATTGTGACTTTTAATTGAATTAACTTTGCTAGCCAGTTCTTGCAGTATACATGCCCAGTATTACTTTGCTATCAGGTAGCCTTTGCTTGATCCAAACATCATTGCGTTTCTTTATTGTTTAATTTAATTAAGATTACTAGGAGAGTGCGGCCCCACTTTTTTGAATACACTTTTAATAAAGTCAAAACGGATTTTGAAACAAACTTTCTTTTATTCTTATTTTAGAATTGCACCTTTCTTAGGCTCATGTCCATAAGGCAATATGAAAATTTTATATTGAGGAACAACCGGCACATGTCATATTCAGCTATAGGCAGAAACACATACACATTAACTGCAAACCAAGATCTGCTGCCAGGTAGTTCTCAGGAGCGCCCATATCGCTAGGAATACAATGCACTCATGGAATCTAGCGGATAAAGTATCTCCCTCCTCCGACCCCATTAAGAGACCAGGTGAGAGAGTGAGGAGTGCGATGACCACCTGACCCACGGTGGAGTCTCACACGGACACACCTGAATAACACCACGGTGATGTGTATACTCTGTGTATTCCATCCATCGCTGTAAGGCCAGGACAGGAATAGCAAAGTGTGCAAGCTCGTTGGAAAGCAGTGTTCAGCTGCACACATTAGGGTCACAGGTTACACCGGCTTATTCCAAGTAACTTTTCTTACTGCATACTCATGGCTCATAAGAAAAAGGGAGGTGTTAAATAAAGACAGAAGATAGATGTTGAAAACCTCCTTAACGAGCTTATTGAATCAATTGCTACCCAAATAGTAAAACCTCTTGTACTGTTTGAACCTCCTACTCAACTGCCCAAGGGACGACACCCAATACATCTAATTATAGCCAAATACAGGGACACCCTGTTAGGTCTGGATCCAATTTGGTTAAAACACCTGCCCAGCCCAGTCAACTACCGTCACACCATTTTGAAGAGTTCTTCGGCACCGCTCCGCCGCAGCCGACACCGGCTACCGCACTGCCACCACCCACCGCAGTCAACCAGCCAACAAGTAAAGGAGCAACACGACCAGGAGTTACTAAGGTAAAACCACGGTGCCCTATAATACTCACCACTCCACATTTTGTCTGATACTATACAATGGTAAGGCCCCTACACGTAACTAAAACTCCCCCTTAAATTTGACATTTTAAATGTCCTTCGCAATACTGGCATCACGTTTGTCGACGTCCTTCTCAGTGGTTAAAACACAAACCTCTCACAAACTCACATCATGCATTAAGTTCCTATTGATGTTGAAAGTCCCGGGTTCAACAGCCAGAGTGAACACTAACAAGCTCCTTAACTAAAAGCCCCTGTCCCAATGTGACAAACACCCCGCCTAGCCAGCGCACATGCTATTTCACGCAGAATAATCATTGAGCTTGTGTCTTAACTCCGACCTACATCAATTACTCAACTTATGTGTGAAGTGTTTTGTGTTTTGATTTAATTTGTATTTTCCTCAACCACACAAAATGGACTATACAAGTGACACATAATATACACTAATAGTTCAGTATATTTTAAAATTTTCCCCGCGCATATCCAAACCTGTTTATATAGAAACAATATTGTACAACCTTAATGTTAAATTTATTTATTTTATATAGTGTTCATTACATACCCCTTATCAGTAATTTGCTACACCCCTATAGCCTCGTTACGGTATAATAAAGAATCATATCATAACGGAATGCAAGTCAAATTTTGAATGTCCCGAACGCACTCAATCAACTGAGAGTACACTGAGAAATTATTGGTCGGGCAGTGTGTTCACAATGGTGAGATGGAGAAGGGGAAGCAGCAGGATTATCCCTCCATGCCACTACATGTTGGTGACACCTTGCATGCATGGCAAATGCCTGTCTTTTAACGTAATTAAATATATTTCACTGCCGAAAAACTTGTACTTTTGAGACAGAAATGAATCAAAGGGGGGAAATATTTATTTCTTCATGGTTTTTAATAATTAATCATTCAAAACCACTTCCAAATGAATACAAAGGTGAGTAAAATTTATATCTTCACTGTTTTTAATAATCACTCATTCAAAACCACGTCCCAGGATTTTTCCATACACACACGTCGCAAGTGACACTGCACTTGGGCTCGGTGCTAATCCATTATTAGACAAGAAAAGGTGTCGAATAGGCTCTTACAAGATATCAGTTCATTCAAAAGACGCATCTCTATTGAAAAAAATTAATATAAATCATCAGATTTCCCTAAAGGAAGTTACTGAAAATGAACTTAACGCTTGGTAATACAAGTTGCTTGATGTTCAAGCAATTTTTGGAGAAAAGGGGAAGTCTAGCATATACTTCTGGGCAAAAAATTCTATTTGCAAAGATGCTGTCCATTGAGTTAAATTAATATTTTGTTTTGAAATCATGTTGATTTTATGTCAGATATAATTAAACACAAACTTTACAGGAAAAAACGACCTTTAATCAAAAAAGGAAATGTCTATAAATAATAATTCCGTGTTAAAATGTATTGCATTACATTTTAGGCAAAACCATTTGCTTTGAAATATTAGTGTTGATAGGTGCAACAATTTTGAGTGACAGATATTCTTGATATACTTTCTCTGCAGCCAAGCGTGTAAGCCAAGGGGTACCAGCCAAGAGATGACACACTTTTTTCTTGCCAGACAACAGCTTCCCCTCTAGAAGGCTTGTAAGAGGAGGAAGAAAGGTTCGTGGCTGACAGAGACAGAAAGAGAGGTGAGAGATGATGCTAGGTCACCACACTGGTTGCTACGTAACTGCTTACCTTCCCTGTAATGCGTGTAAGGGGAAGGAGCAAAACCAGACTTTCAGCGTGTTGCAGAACAGTGATAATTGGTGGCACGCATGAGGTATTTTACATCCATTTACTAGAAGTTTGCATAAACAACCAGCTTAAAAATGATAATTGCAGGATATCTTAGGTGACGGGACTGAAATACATTTTGATACACGCAATATCCATTAAACAATTGTGATGGCTATCCCTGCACACCAAATAAAAGTTAAAACCGACGGAGCCATATGAAATTGAGAAAATGTTGGCCATTTGGGATGGCTTACCTTTGCTGTGACGGAGGTGTATTTGATGAGCTCCACACCTCACGTCCGTTGGGCAGGCCTGTTGGTCTGCAAGTGTGGGCGCCGTGGGGCTGCTGCCGCCCACGAAACCTACAATGGTTTTCCCCTCCCTCGTACGTCACCTTGATCACGTGATGCCAGCCAGCCGGTTACATACCACCAAGGTGCCCTTCCAAGACTTCTGGATATCGACGGAGTGAAGAACATTTTGTAATAGTCTCGATGATCTCAAATTAAATATAAATACAGGTGTCTCACCCAAGGTTTTCACTTGGGCAGGAATTGCTGTTCTGTCAACTTTTTTAAAAGAAAGAAAGAGGGGTGGAGAGGGGGAGGGTTGCTGCCATTTTAGTTAAGTATGCTTTAAAGTAATATATTTAATAAAATATTTAATGTAACCTGCATATAGTTGGAAAGAGATGTAAATTTTTAAAAAAGCAAATTTTGGGGGAAGTTTTAAAAAGAATTATTTTTGATACTATTTTTCATACTAAATGTAATCAGTGCGAAATTTATATTTTTATATAGTGTATTTATTGTGATATTGGGGGAAAAATCATGTAAATGATTTGAATTTACAATATAAAAGCAAGGCAACAAATTTTTTCCAACCTTTTCACTGGAATCAACCCAAATCCTTTTTTTGACATCATTGGGGGGCTCTCGGCTGTTTTCTAACTTAAAACACCTACCTTCAGGAAGCAGTTAAAACAAAGACCTCGTCCTGTATGTGTTGACAAACACTGTCACATGATACAAGAAGGTAGCTTCATCATTATTTATATACAAGTTTTGCCAGGACCACTGTAAATTAACAATGGATACGGTTTATCGGTAAATGCACTTTTGGTACAACTAGAGTCTATATGTATCACATAACTTCTAAGAATATTTACATTCTCAGTCACTAGAGATATGGTGTCAAATTGCACCAAACATCTAGTTACTCAATAAAGCTGCTCCAGTTCACAGTTGCAGTGCTTCATTTTCCATGGTCCACCATATACTTCATGTTTTACATAACAGCGATATGTAACATCTAAGGATACTTTATTTTTGTTGTTCACATAGTAGAAATAAGTGGTTGGATAACAATGTTGTTATCCTCACAAATTCTCTATACTTTAACCAATTTTGAAATGTGAATTATTAGCATTAATTAATTAGTATTAATTATTAGTAATTAATATGAACATGGTGGTAAATACCTAAATTCATTTCAGCTCCATGAACTTCTCTGCATATGTAACTTAGGGCATTTATTTTTTAGACAAAGAAGACCTGAGGTTCTGACACTGATTCTTGGTTCCCATTTTCAGCCAACAACCGGTGGAACTTAGAACTGGTAACCGGAACCGACCCACCCCTACAAACTGCAGCGCATATTAAGTACATAATATAAATAAAATGAAAAAAAGGTGGACGAGAGGGTTATTGAGAATTTTCTCCAGAAAGAAACATATTAAAGATGTGTCAAGACACCACACAAGCATGACACTCTGGCAAGGGCCCGAGAATGTGAAGCAAAACAAAATGTGTGTACTCACGAGCATAAGTGCAGCCAGGAAGTAGCAACCGGTGTCCTCACGTGGCTTGTCCTGCAGAATCTGCTGGAGGGATAGTGTGCCGTGCACATGGCCAGATGGGAATGCTGCCAGCACCTGCGAGCTGTAATCATCTATATTCACGTTGCTCCGTTGCTCTGCCCCCCCCAAGAGCGGCCGCAAGCTGTCATGCCAGGCTAGCACTCGCGCTGTCCGGGACTCCACCTCGTCCGCATCCTGCCACACCAGTCACCACTCTTCTCACCAGTCCCTCCACCATCTTCTGTCAGTTCAATATCACACTACTGCTACTAGTGAATGTGATGGATGATAAACATTGTGAATTAAATTTCCCAGGTCCCCTGAAGATTCAAAATTTTAAATGTTCACTGCACACAGTTGATACTTATGAACTGCTTCTATTATTGTCTTGTGTAAAATCAGAAGTGAAAAATAAACATAATAATTACAGTGGAATTCCATAAATCCACATCGTTCAGGAATAAGGCCTGTTCAGATTATCAGAAATCCAGACCACTGATTATAACATAAAATTACATGAAATTAAATCCAAATAATAATCCATACAACGTCCTGCATTTCTGTACATGTACTAAACAGTAATTTGAAAAATGATAAATGCATCTATTAGAGTAAATGCATAGTTTACATCTGGTGTGCATCCACCTGACACAGAGGGATATTTTGGTCAAGGTAAAAGATATAGGGGTGAGCTTCCCCAAAGGCCCTAAAATTTTTTGATTCGGTCTAAATTATTGCCTTGAAAATTAAGTGTCATGAGATAAACATATCTCTTCAGATAATTTGCTTCGTGCACATCTGGTCAAGGTTCTCTATGTCAAATTTGATACCAAGTTTAACCAGGTAACAGGCACACACCTTTCGTTGCGATGGATACAATGTGATGTAAATAGTGTAATGGTGCAGTTAGTACTGATGTTAAGCAAACATTTAAATTTATTTATTTTTGGTGAGGATATGTAACTGCTTTCCAGTATTTCAGATGTTTTGGCAGTATCAGTATGTGTATTTGTCTGTCACGAGTTTGTGTTTTCTTAAGTCGTAGTTTGAAGTTGTGATGGGAATCAATTATAAGGGCTGCTAAGCTGTTCTATGATGTTCTTTCTTTTTGAGTATGTTCTGGAAACACAGATGAATATTTTTTCTGCACAGTTTGGCTTGTGGGAGAAAGTGGTTGCGACAGGGTTTGCACCTGTCATCGAAGGGACTTTGTAACATGCAACACCCCCTTTTTAGGTAGTAATCAGGTGTGACAACAACAGCACTGTGTGATGTCTTTATTTGCATATGTTTGAGGCACAATGGATGTGAGAGGTGGGGGTGGATTACTGTGGCATTATTAACCTAAAGCACTCGCTGCCATTACGTAGCCTCGTAGTAGGCATCTGCCCATAAGTGTCAAGATGAAACATTCGGACACAGGACCATGGTTGCCATACTTATGACACCTACGTAGTGTGAATTATTGATGGATTCTGCCACACATTTCTCATAATCTTTCTTGCTCATATTGCAAAATGTGTCTATGTAAAGTACGTGAACTGCATAAACTTCAATAAATCTCAGAGGAAAATTTCCAAAGAAAATTTTTTTTTTTATGACACCTTTATTTATAAAACTTTCTCATGTTTCTACCAAGTGAGTGAACCAAGTTGAGTTTCAGTCAGGGGTAGAATGACACACTACTCAGATAAAGAGGCAGAACTAAATGAAGTAACTTTCAGGTTAGGATCTGCGTGCAGCTTGATGGGAGATAAAATACTTACTAGAATGTCCCAGAATCTTCATATGAAACTCAGTACAATCAGCCAGATATATACAGAATGCTTTAGCTTTACATGATGAACAAATTCAGGAGGTAAACATTAATTAGTACAATAAATTGAAATCAGGGAATTCGCAGAAAAGGGGTAGGAAAAATTACAGAGTTAGTAACAACACTATAAATATGATAATTGGGAGAGGGGGGGGGGGGGGGAGAATATAGGAAAATGTACCAACATCAGCTGCCCCAAATTGTATTGATAAAAATGTAGATGTGATTGTACATACCCAAATTGATGTTAATACCAACTGTAGCAAAGTATGTTTACTACCCAATGTGATAATGTAAACAAAGCTATTAATGTTTGTGAAAATGTAAACAAAGAGGTTAGTGAACCTACGTTTGAGTAAGAAATGGCAGAGCCTGAAAGTAAATTTATTGTAAATGTTTAGGTAAATTTTGATTACCCAATACCTGAATTTTCCAGGGAGAGGATAATTGGTAGGGATGGGCCGATGCCGATGCCGGTATGGATTATTTGCCAATTATTATTCACCAATTAGTAGCACTTAAGATTACTTCAGTAGCGTGTATGTAGCACTTACCAATGCCACATCAACGAATGTGAGACTGTTCACAGTGCAAGGGGTCGTAATACAGTGGAACCTTGTTGTTGCAATCCAGTTTATTCAGTTTTTCCGTACAAGTATTTTTTTTGGAAGGTCCCAACAAATATCCTATAAAAAATATTAAATAAACGCGCATGCTACATCTCGTGAAGCATTAATTTGCCACATCCATCAATCAGATATTCTGTCCGAAACCCAAAACATATTCGGAACAATTGTTTTTCGATGATTTGTTCCCATTTACGTTTTACCGTATGTATTTCCTGCCAGTAAATTTGCCAAAGATTGTGTGCATTATTCGTTTTTGAACAATACATGAATGCAAAACAACACGGATAATTGACAACTGGTAATATCAACAGTATTGATTACATCCTGCAAGAGTATGACATTTCTCAGGTCCAAAATCCAAGTCTACATCAGATTGTCTCAGTTTATAATGAATACTATATTGTCTGGTAACAGTTTTTGCTTGACTTTTAAGTCACTTATTTGCCCAGTTAAATTGTCTGATTTATCATTTATTATTAAAATAAGTGTTGCATTTCATTTCTATAATGTAGACACCTAATACCAAGTTCTTAAAGTATTCACAACACTGAATACTTAAATTTTAGTAACAAAAGTATTTCCAAATACTGTAAATTGGGAATCATGATCGTGCTCATCAAATTTGATATCGACATCCCTGTAATCAGTGGCATCAGCAGCTGAAAATCTGTATTGTTGGTATCGGCCAAATGTCGTATTGGCCCATCCCTACTTATTAGTAATTTACTTGCCATTTAATGGGGCAGCCCTGGGATGAATCAACTCAAATGCAAATCAACATTATCTAAAAATTCTCTCAACATTTTCTTATTTCTATCAAAAGTATGTGGAATTAATTTCAATGCTTCTAAACCCCTTGTCCTGCGCAGCTGGACCAGTCATGTGACAAGAATAAATGGCTCAGTGACCATGCCATCCCTGAAGCTCGACTTCTTCCACAGACTCTATGTCGGATCACAGTAATATCTTCTTTAAATATGGATTCTTCTTTTCGTCCGCAGTGGCAGAATCTTCAAAAAGAAAATCTGAAGTGCAGAATCTTCTTATCATTAATAAATCAGCTGGGCAAAATCGCACACAGCTGACACTAACCAGTCGAGGCATCAACATAATCTGGAAACACCTGATTGTGATCCTGTGAGAGATGACCAAAGTGAAGAAAAGGAGAGGCATTATCTGTGCACTAAATGCACATTTCTGATATCACAGTGTTGTCTGCATTGGATATGATTATCTGTTCATGTGATGCATATGAACAAACCTAATCGGAGACCTTTAGAGGCCAACTATGATTATGCTGAGTTTTTGGAATATATGAAAGAAGTAAGTTTTACACAAATTCTTAACTCTACGTGAGTGTATTAATTTTAATTTTAAACATTTGGCTTTGTAAAATGTACTCTCTACAACCACACCAGGTGTTCTTTATATATTTACAAGATGTTTTAAAGTGTTTATTAACTGCTGTACTGATATATCTCAGGGTCTGTTACAAAAAAGTTAAGCCTAAATTATACCAGAAACATTTGTCATTAACCATTATAATTCCTTAAAATCTATATATCACGTGTGTTTATAGTCCCAAACACCCTTCCTCAACTACTACAAGAGTGACTCAACTTGCACTAATCAGTGCCAAAGTGTGCTGTTCTTTCTCAAGGTCACATACATAATGTTTAAGTCTTTTCAGAAATCCTACCTTTTCTCTTGATCCCGAGAAGGTATATCACAAGCTAAGGTTGTAACAGATAAGCAGAAAGGCACTTCACCAGGGATTTCCTGGCAAAAAATTAGAAACTTCTATACATTAATATCCCACACATAATAGACCAATTATGTATGTAGGTAGTCCTAATTTCTTGCATTACCTGAGAAAAACTACACCTGCACCTACCTGGTTAGTCTTAATTTTTATGTTCAATAAATCTTCTATACTGTTCTTGTGTTGAATTAGAGGCTGTTCATGATAAAGTGAGCACTTTAGAAATGAGCCTTAGAAAAAAGTCATTGCCCCTGCATGAGTATATTTTTATGAGCACTCTGAATGACATTCACCCAGGAAAATTGGTATCAATGGATAGAAAGTAGTTCCATTTCATAACGTTCAATAAAAAAGGTTAGGTAACCATTTGTGATAAATTAAAATTATATTTTATGCTTTCCATTTATTTAATGCATCAAGGTATAAAAATGAGCAGATTTGTGAAGTATTTACTTTGTTAATAATCTCACAGTTTCATTTGACCGACACATGAATAAAGTGATGAGGTCTATGGCACTGTTAATTTTACATAAGGCACAATGTATATATAAATAGATCTTAAGCAATGCTTTTAAAAGAGCTCATTTTACCGTGATCTGCCTATACTACGAACACAACCTGAAATGGTTAGCATTTGGATCAATAATGCAATAATACCAAGTTTGGCAGTCATGTGGAGCAGTGCAGCCAATGTTGCCACATCAACTAATTCAAGCAATAGGAAGAAAATTCCAAAATCCACAGACATTTTCACATGCAACAAAGGCATTAAAAATTATAAGCAGTTTTTACTAATTGAGAAAAATGGAGAACCATGAAACATATATTTATTAACAACTGCATGCATTCAACAAGATGAATAGGATCAGGTCTAAGTTCTTTAAATTAGCATGCTTTACTTTATTGACAATGAAAAATGATTATGGAACCAACACATATGATGGGAAAAAATAAGACACAGTAGATCTTTAACAAAAATGGTAGATAATAGAAATTATATAAAGGATGAAAGGAAATGCTACTGCATCTTTATGACATTTCACACCTAACTTAGAAATAAACACTGTAGGTATATGACCTACCACTATATTTCATTTCTCCCTGCAAATAAAGTAGAACCTTATTAAAACAACTCCTCACAGTTACGAGAAATTTGGTTGTTAAGACAGGATGGCTGCAATCAATATTTTGAGAAATTTTTGGCCGATTTTAACACACTCAAAACCCTATACATCAAAATATGCCTCTTTTTTTTTTTGCATATAGTCAGTATTTAATCATCTCTAGTGTGAATAGAACACATTTTAAAAATTAATATAAATATATAATAATAATGAACAAAATGATATTTAGAACTGTATACAACGCCTCCCCTTGTCATCTCAAAATGTTAAAAACATTGAGTGGCATAAGAATTGACCAAGCATTGTAAAGTCCATGTTGATGCGTGATGTTTTTTGACTGCTAAGGGTGCTGCCACAGTTGGTAACTGTTTTGTTTCATGTTGGTCGGGAACAGGCGGGTATGTAACGTCTGTCACTAATACTGGTGGACTGGAGCACAGCCGGTGTAGAGTGCCGGGCGCGTGGCCTGTCGGCTCGCAATAAAGTCAGGTGCCGCTTTCATGGCTGGTGGATTGGCGGGCACACTGACACAGGTTTACCTGGCTGGAGGGTGGCCTAGTGTAGCTGCTGAGGTCACTACATGGTGCTGCTGCTGGAGCTGGTCGGGACCCAGACAGGGCTGGGCTTCCAGTAGCCCCTGAATCAGGGATTGGGGATGTTCTCGTTCCGCCAGATGGCGGCAACTATCGGGTGTGGATACTCTGCTGTTTTGACGGGACTGAAAACAAGGAGTGGGAGGGAGCTGGGAGGTAAGTCCTCTCCAGCTGGCGGGCAGTACGAGATCATTCCGCAAGTTAAGCTGCAGAGGGCAGTTGGAGTTGGGTTGCATCTCTTGATAGCTTTAGAGGCGGTAAATGCCTTTCTGTCCCCCCGCTGAGCACCCCTCCTCTGGGTGTACGGCATACAGGAAGAGTCCAATAACGGCCTCACAGGAGGCAAGCAAGCAACGTTTGTTCCTAGCTATGTATACGTCCAAAGGTCGAATCCGAATACGTGAGAGTCGTACCTGGTGCTCCTTAGTCTATCACAGTTCAGCGTGGTGGATAGAGAGTGTTGGCATTCCTCAAGCTACCCGTCAAAGACAGTTGGACGTGGGTACAAAGCGGGCCAGACCTCCAGGTCCAAACTAATACTCCCTCCGGCATTGTTCAGCATGGTGGACAGAGTACAGGTATACAGTACGGGTGGCCTTCTACTGGGTGTGTGGTACTCACGTACGTACATCCCAGTGAAGGGAGCCCGCAGTCCTAAACTAGGTTCAATAAATTGGTTGGCAAGTCCGCGGTATCCTGCTTAACCCCAATGGTGTGGTATCCACTGGTGATTAGCATAATTACTCTGAGGAAATAATACACAGAAGCGAGTGAGAATACGTATATATTCTGCGAAGAATACATACGGTGGCCCAAACTACATCCTAACTAGCACATAGGTGAATGGAAGTTACTATACATAAGCCAGGTGAACGGCACCACTGTCTGTCATGAAAAAGGAAGAATCGACTAGGTGGCTATCAAAACAACTCGACCCAACTATCCTAAAACCGTTGTTCAGAATGGACTTGTGGGGGCTACGTACCAGAAGGGCAATGGGGTGTGTTTACAACCAGCAGAAGGGCAGTGGTGGTTGCCGTTATCAGAATGGTAGGCAATGCAAAGGGGTTGATGACTTCTTCAGGGGTTGCTATGAAGAGCCTCGAGAAGGTCTGGAAGGAGTTGGCGGAGTCACTGAAGAGCTTCTGGTAGGTCGTGAGGATCTGGTTGTCAATAAAGCGCCCCAACACACAAGGTGGTGGAGCGAACTACTGAAGACAAACTGAGGACACTTGGTAACACACTGATATATATCCTGCTGAGCTCCCGCGACAAGGGGTGTATTCTGAAGGCACTCTGGCAGAAGTAGTTCATGGTTAAACACCATCTAGGGTGATGTGAAGGTACATACTTATGAGGCGAAGTCGTTTTGTATTGTCAGAAAAGATGTCACGCATCAATTGTAGAAAACATTCCCATTAAAGTAACTATGTAATCGTTTCTAAGCTACTCCCATTACACGAACTAACTTTGGAAAAGAAAACTACATTACATAAGAGGAACCTAAAAAAAACCTAGTGTTGTCACCCATGTAACTAAATTATATTCAAAACCCAATCCAATCTCAATGCTGAAGAATCATTTTACAAAAGCAATCTAAAAAAAGGAGAATTTAACCTAGCACCAATATAATTAGTACTCAAAACCAAACTAGTCTTAGTATTTCACACCAACTTAGCTTAATATTCAAGAAAAAATTAAATTAGTACTTTATATTGACTTAAATTAGTACCTACGATTTGTTTGCATTTATAAAGCAAGCAAACTGTATTGACCTCAAAAGGATGGTAAACAGTGGGTAATCAGGCCAAGGTCAAAATCAAGTCAAAGCTACAAAGAAATGTGCCTATGGAGGTGAGGCCTCGTACAGTAAAATTATAACTGAGATGGGTTAGACCTCTTGAGAAAACTATAACTTAAGTTAGTAAGGCCTCTCGAAAATTATAAATGACCGGTCAGTGGAACAAAAGATTTACATACATAACCTACAGCTAGTGTCTGCAGCTCCAAGACATGTAGAAAAACCCACAAAATTTACTTAGAAGTTAACTGATGAAACTTCTTTAAATGAGAGACATGTGCTCTTGTTACAAATTTACCAGAACTACAGTCAGAAAGACTGGCAGTGACTGACATTAGGAAACGGATCTGGCATGGACCAGTCCAGCAGAAAGAGAGTTTTGCCATATTCTTGTAGACTGCCCCGCTGACAGGGTGAGCTTTACATAAAACTAAATAACCAAACCAATGCGAAATAGATTGTCAATCAGACCCTTGTTAAACTTAATACGACTCTTGAAGTGAGCTTAATTAAGATTCTTGAGGGCTACTGCCCAGACCTGACGGATATCCTTAGGATCATCCGGTAAAAAATCATTCAAATGCCACAAATTAGACAGGATGTAATTAGGCAAATGATTGAAGACCAGATTAAACGGACTAGTCCAATGGGACTCATATTTGGCAAAATTAAAGGCCATCTGCAACCAAGGCAGATTCTTAACCCAACTTGAATGATCCTTCACATGAAAAGCTAAAGAGCTGAATGGAGGTTTCGGTTGAAATTTTACGGATGCGAAGGAGGTGGATTTTACAGAGACAGAGTAATATGGTGAATGCAATAAGAAAAACACATATCACGGAACATCTTTGAAGTGAATTGTGACCCGTTATCAGATACAATGGATGTGGACACACCAAAATTTTGGAAGACGTGGGCTTCCAAAGCAGGAACAGTTCATGTCGCATAGTGTAGCGGCCAGAGCTTGGCCGCTCACATTGTTTAATAAACAGCGGTGCCTGACCCAATCGGCCCGGAGTATAACTTACAGTCACAATGCACAACTCCCCCCCCCCTCCCCTCACTAAACCCAGATGACCTCAGATGCGCCCAGAGAACAAGAAGCGATACAGAGTGTAACACATCGGAGCCAACATTGCTGAGGTCTCAGCGAGGCTGAGACAACAACGAAGGCTACACGCTTGACAAGGTCTTAAGAAGCTCATAGCCGACTACATCTACAGCTTCTGTGGTGAGCATAATTCACTTTGGCAGTTGGGCGTAAGGTCATCTCTCGAGACTGCGTTAGACAGTGACACATGTCAGCATGCTGCGCTACAGAGAGACGCACTGTACGGCCGACTTTGCCCCGTCTGAGCGGGCCAAGCGCAGGGTGAAATCAAATTCATTGGCCACTGAGACTTGATAATGGTAAAATTAAAAGACTTCAAGCATTGGTTAGTCACCTACGTAATTGAAATCCACATCTGAAATTATGTTTTCCCATGCACGATCAAGAACGAGCAAGCCAGAGCCGCCCCAACAGAGAAAAAGTAATATTTATTTAAATTACACTATGCTACCCTGCACGGCCCAGAAGTTCCAAACAACCCTCAAGATACGGCCCGCCTGCCTCAGACCGAGGCACATGAAAATGTCAACGCCTCCACCAGGGACGATAAGAAATTGAGAGACGCTCCTGCAGCAGATATACCAGCTCCTGCGATGGAAGGCTACGCTACCCCCCGGCCCCAGAAGAGAATCGCTGACACTGGGTGATTTTCATATAAATAAAAGTCCAGCACCGTGGTCCAGCAGAGACGCCGGGCTTGCCGCAGACAAGGTTCGCGAGTCCTACAGTCTGCAGAAGATTCTCTATCACTCCTCTGCAGCCCGCTCATGGTTCGACCTCCTCACCTCAGCAGCCCGAGGCAGGGCTCAAACCTTTTTCCAGCCAGCCGCTTGAAGAAGGCCGCCAGCACTCCAGCCCGAGCTTGGACAAGGCTCTTCCTTCAGCTGACCAACCAGGGACAGCTCTCCACATTTATGGGTAAATCCCACGCCTGTACCCACTACCCTTACCTCAGTCAACTTCCCTTGACTCCAGTGGTAACAGGTCGTTGCATGATTACGTCCCCCTGGATAGAGCCCCTCATATGTTCACACTGTTAATAGTGTTCATTCTTTAATTATTGATTAGGAATTTTGCAGTAATTAATTTTAATAGATTAATTTTCCCCAGGCTCGCCTTCACCTGTCGATTAGCGAAATTGCGAATCAATATAGCATATTATTCAGTGTTTTAATATTTTATAATTATTTCTTAGCCTAGCTCTTAGTGTGTATAAATTAGATGGGACTTTCCAAGATACTTCCTTACACATAATAAAATATTACGTTCCAAACTTAACCCTTTGTGTGTCGACTACCATAATTTTAGTTTTGATTCCCTTGTCATTTTTGCTCTATTAATTTTGTATTGAATTTCAGTGTTGTATGTTAAATTCAGTTGTGCAGTAATAATAATTAATCTGTCTCTATTCGGCGGTGCAGTGTACTGTATCCCTCAGGAGACAGGGACTGGTACAGGACCTATCCCTGAGATTCCAGGATACCCGCCACCGATACGAGACACAAGGTCTCATCACTTGGGTTGCCCTCCTACACGGCAGGTGCGCAGGTGTGATTGAAGATTTTGCGCCGCCTAGGACGGCATATCTGCGACCCCTGCAGACAGCCTTACATTTTCTTGTTTGGTATTTCACTTCAAATGTGCAAGCAACACGGAGATATCGGTAGCCGTCAGAAAACAAGCGCAAGAGGCACGCCACACTTAAACAAGCACTTAAAAATCAGCTACTCAATAACTCCAACCAGAGTGCACTGGTCCCTATTGAATCTGAGATTGAACCACTAGATTACAGTATAATAATGCCTGCAGAACACGAAACTCGCTGAAACACTTGCTAGGTTGGTGTGACCCAGACAAAGAATCTGACTCTGAGGAAACCCCCATTAAAGCAACCCCTACACTAGTATCAAGTTCTAGTACCGACACACAGGACCTCCCTAGTAGATCGAGTGTAGTACAGTTAAAATCTGGCAAGATGATTTGGGTTTGATACCAGAACACAGAAGTGTTCCCCAACTTCTGTACGGTAACGGCATCCGGGAAGACAATCAGGGTTTGAATCCCTCCCAAGGTACTGTCCAAGATGCACTGGGAACAACCCCTAGTCAACTTTATCCTCCCTCGACAGCCGACGAGGCCTCGACGGATAAACCCCATCTGAAATAGCCAGATCACTCACCACCACCACACTCACTCACTCACTCACCTATCGTATCCGACTGAGCATCTCACCCTTTTGGCACAGCTGACATCCCTAGTGATAAGGAGAATAAGGCTGCCCGGAAGGGATAGCATAACGCTCTGACTCACCCTGGGGTTTGACTCCCCTCCACCTCGTAAGGTACGAGAGGGCAGTTAGCACCCTAACCACTTGTCCACCAGGCATGAGTGCGCAACAACGGTAATCATTTAGTTTATGGCAAATATAGGCAGGTCGCAGTTTAGTCTATTTAACTTCATCAGTACGAGAATACTGATTGAGTATAGGGATTAAGAGTAATTGTAAATGTTCTATATTGTATCATTAATGTAAAGGATTGTGTTAATAAACGTGTATTGTATTTTAGAGGATTCCCAAGCTGCTTGTCCTCATTTACCGTAGAGCTACTAACCCCCCCGAGTACACTTTCCCCTTGTGCAGCATTAACTTAAGGGACAATAGAATAATCTCTAGGAACAGAGTTAAATAAGTTGAGATACAGGAAGTGATCAGGCAGGCAGGAAGGAGACGCTAAATTGGTGGAGACGCCTCAAGTTTCACCTCATGCTTATGCGATTATCAGTTTATGCTTCACGCCGTCCCATTGCAAACAACAGATCACGTTCAGTATGGTGAGAGTTTCACATGTAGCTGCGAATCAGGTAACTACAGTGCGCTTAGGCAAAAATAATTAGCAGTAGCAGAAAAGTATGTTTGAATCCCCCTTTGTGTGTGTATGTTCATGTAAATCAGTAACAGAAAACAGTATACGTAGATGTGTACGTTTTATTACCACAATACAATTCAATATTAACAGCAGTGTCACTAAATTTGCACCAGCACGAGTAACAGCTGTTCCCTTCCATGCGGTCAGGACGAACTGTGTCTGCAGAAGTACTGAAGGTTAGTTACGCCACGTCTTGTCAGTCAGCAGTCCGTGATGTCATGACAACGACCTTGCCAGTTAGCCCATTTCAATGTCACACCGCCTACCGCCGGCACATCACTAAAACTTAATCTTGCTTCTATTGTAATAATGCATGCTTACTGCTTATTCCTGCACCCTGGAACATCTGTTTCCTTGTAAGCCAGAAAGACTCCACTTGTTTTGGTGTGTTTTCAGAGCTCTTTCAATATCTTTCTTTCTTTGTATTTAGAAATAATACTAAGTTACACAACGTGTGTGTTTTGCAACACACAAATATACATACACCACTATAATAAACATTAAATACACAGAATTTTATAGAAACATGCAACAAATCAACACAACATAACTAGAACACGCTCTAGATGTCCGTGATAAACAAAGGGAATTGCTAGGAGAAACAGCACAAAGCACATCTGCAGCACAACAAAATCAGGGCCTAGATTTTTCATTCAACACAAACCCAGAATACTACGAAAGTGAAATACCAGCACACATGCAAGAAAACAACCAATCACAGTCAGGGTCCTTAAGCCCCCAGGAAGACTTTCGCGGTTTTAATATTTACGACAAGGTGGAAACAGAATCACGCCGAACACATACATTTACACCACTTCCCAACACACCAATTCATTAATACGAACACACAGACAACCCCACCCACAACACACAACATTAAACAACCACCCCTCCAAATTGTTGTATACCAGCCAGAAAAACCACCATCATTTTCAGGCACAGTAGGAGAAAATATTGTAGATTTTCTAGAATCTTATGACGCTGTCGCAGAAATCAACCAGTGGAACGGAAGGAGAAAAATGCAGTCGCCTTAAATTTTACCAACTAGGCACAGCCAAACGCGCATTAGACAACCTGTTAAGAAACCACTCCACCCAAGTTACATGGCAGGAACTCCAAACTACACTACGCAACACTTTCGCTAAAACAGAAGACACAGAAAGATACAAACACCTCTTGTACACAAAACACCAAAAAATCAGAGAAAACACCATGCAGCACATTGAAACCATGAAATACTATAGACACAAATACAAACCCCATGTTACCGATCACAATTTTTTGAACGTTTTGTGGAAGTCCTTGCTGCCATCAATAGCTGATAAGATAATAGGATTATCTAATGACACACTTGCGCAAACGATTGACAACCTTAAGCGCATCAAAGTAGGGATGTATCGTTACAATCAAACACTATCACAAACCTGCCACAACCCCGAGTCAGAACATTTTGAATTAGAAATCACAAACTTGAAAGAAGAAATTGTGCAACTCACATTGCAAGCCACGAAAACTAAAGACAAATTTTATTGAAACAAACACAAGATACACGTGTCTGTTTTCACCAGCAATCGCGATGGACTCAACCACCACATAACCGCTGCAATTTTCATGGTAATCAACCCCATCAGAGATACCAGAGGAACAGACAAACAATAATTATTATTAAGGAATGTGCCATTGGGCCACACCAAAATCAGGCATCATATCAGTATCAGAGGGGCAAACCTAGTTTCCGTAGAGGGTCTTACCAAGGTAGAAACGTACAACGTGAAAATTATGTTTCACAGCAGAATGAGACATGCCAGTACTACAATACATGGGAACGTAACCAAGGTAGCATGAGGCCAGGGTCTAGTCAGTCATCACAAAACTTCTAAACGAGGGGGTAAAACATCTCCCCTCCACCGATAAAAAGAAACAAAAGGTTCGAGATGCGTGTAGGGCAATTTAAAAAAAAGTTGTTCCAAATAGGTTGTATTCTGAAATTGCAAAGTTCAACTCACAAAGCGACCAAACTGCCACGAGCAGTCCAGCCCCAAACAAACGAACACAGGCAAAAGTTACAACAAAAATTTAAAAGACACACTACGTCAACAATCCACTTCATGCCGTTGAAAGCGACAGTCAACACGATCAAAACACAAAAACCTTCGCCTCAGCAACTTGCGTGTGTTTCGCCGCCTGAGCAGCGGAAAAACAAACTGGACACGCCGCCTCACCACGTGAATAAGGTCAACGTTACCACACCGACGCTGCCGCGCAAAGAGAAAAGCAATGTTGTCAATTCACCACGAAATGTCAAGCAAACAGAAAACGTCATCATCCCACGTAGTCTTGCCCAAGACACTTGCGCCTATGTTTTTATACAAGCCACAAAGCGCTGCATTGCAAATTGTTTCCAGAGCAATATTTTGAATTTGCGACAAACATCGGCAACAGCTTTAAACACTTGAAAAGCAAATTTGGGCTTGCGTGCATAAAACTATATCTGGCTCAGGACATACAAAGTAACATCGTTGACAATACCGAGTATTATCAGAACACGAGTCGCCAGGCCAGCGATGATGAGCCAAAGTTTCATAACTTTCTGAGAAGGCCTGCGCCTCAATCTAGAGTACGTCAACATTCGTGCCAACACCACAAAACTAATTTGTCATCATGCCGGCCTCCGCACTTTGACACCACGTGTTGTTGTTAAAATACAAGGTAGAAAATATTATGCATTACTCAACACCGGGTGTTCCCGGAGTAGCGTGGCAAGCACATTGATTTCGACACAACAGCTCCAGCCATTAATGGAAAACATTACCTTAGTCGGAGCAACTTCAGTATTGGTAAGCACCTAAATTTAAAACAACAATTAACTTAAGCATTTCAGGTAACACTTATCCGCAGGACTTTTTAGTCGTGGACAATTAAAAATAAGATATATTAGGAGTCAACTTTATTAAGAAGTATGATGTAATACCTATATTGAAGCATAATATTCTTTTTATACATGCCGACGAGTCTAACAAAATATTGCAGGTTACAATACACTCAGCCACAACCGCACACAACAAAGCTGCTTCGATCGAACATTCTATCAATCAATGAGACAGCATTGAAAATTAACAAAACCTACTACCTAAGATCAACAAAAGCTTAAACAGCAAACAAATGGCAACCATTACTAATATTATAAATAAGTATAAGGATAGGTTTGCTAATAGCATTTTGGAATTGACAGAGGCAAAAAATTTTGAAATCAAATTGAACATGAACATACCACTGACAAAACTATAGCCACCAGGCCTTCCCGTATAAGGCCAAAAATTTGTGACAAATTATTGATGCAAATTACAGATGTGGAAAAGGAAGGGATAATTGAAGAAGCTGACTCACATTATTCCGTGACGAGCTTAGTTGTCTCGAAAAAGAACAGCGGATTGAGATACTTAACAGATTTTAGAAAGCTCAAATAACATTTAACCAGGGTTCAGTATCCCTTACCACGTATTGAAGATATTTTAAACAAATTGAAAAATTCACACTATATTACCAGTTTAGATTTATTTTCCGGATTCTACAGCATTCCAGTCAGGAAAAGGGATCGCTATAAATAGCATTTAGCATAGATGGTGTGGGACTCTACCAGTACAAACGTATGCCAATATATGATCAACATCTCCACAATATTTCCAAATGTTCATTAACAGGCCCTTAGTACCTCTTCGATGGACAACAGCCATAGCCTATATTGACGATATATTCATTTTAAGAAACTCATTCGAAGAACACATTGCCAATATAGAGAAAGTTTTTGAACTATTGTGTACATTTAATGTTAAAGTAAATACAAAAAAGTGCACATTCACGGAACAGTTGGTTAAAGTGTTAGGTCACATTATCACTCCGGAGTGTATCACTACCGACCCGGACAAGGTACGCGCTATTCAACACATAGTACCACCAGCCAACATCAAGCAAATGCATACATTTTTAGGCACGACATCTTACCTTCGGATATATATAATGCACTATGTGAAAATTGCACAACCACTAATTGACCTTACCAAACAAAACACACCTTACAAATGGGAAGAATAGCATCAAAAGGCAGTCGTGCAACTCAAGAAAGCAATCGTAGCAGCACCCATCTTACAGAAATTTGATGAGCACAAAAATGTCATCCTAGCCTGCGATGCAAGTAACGATGCAGGAGGCCATTTCATAATCGAGACCGACCACGCCAGTCTCAGGTACTTACGAACGATGGCAAAGCACAACATTCGTATACAGAAAATGGCTATTGCACTCAGCGAATACGATTTCGAACCACGCATCGTGAAGGGGAAATTAAATACATAACCAGATGCATTAAGCCGCATTACCACTCACACTGGCATGAACACAAAAAACATCAAAGTTAACAACACCACATACAAAGTAAATCACAACATAGTAAATTGTCAGTCACTTTACAAAGCCGTATCAGAATGCGTCTTACAAGAACCTGACCAACACGAGGATGTGAAAAAGAACATAGTAAAACACACAACAAACAATCGGATGGAAATGAATATCCTCTTCCAAAACAACTTACAGTCAAAAGACAGGGCCAAGGTAGCAAAAGATATAGCCGACGAAGAAATTTTCCCAGTGTATGCTATATATAAAATAATAACCATCCTGTATTAGGTAAACAAAAACGGACATCCACACTTCTTACAACGTATAATCACGAACAGGAATATATTAAACTTGATGATGACTCAATTTTACACTTGTGGCCAATAGATGTTAACACGTCACCTATCGTAGGAGAATATGAGCACGATCCTAACATCCGACGGTTGAAACTTGTGTTATTAGACCCACAACAGGCAAATACCAAATATCACAGACTTCGTTGCCGATATGGTATAACAGTGAACGGAGAAATTTACCTCAAAGTAAACACGCCACAAGGCCTTACAAAATTAACTTTAGTACCGCAAGTTTACGTAAACGAAATAAAACAGGCTCATCACTATGCTATTTTCGGGGACGGACACTATGGTGTCTTTAAGACACTTAAAAAAATCAAGCAAGCCTACTACTGGGTCACAATGACTGCCGATGTCAAAAATTATGTATGCTCATGTCCCATATGCCAAAAGACTAAAGCACCTAACACTAAGCCTATGGGTCAGACTTCAATTCCACCCCAGCCATTATTTAAAACTTGGGCACTTGATGCAAAAGGACCTCTACCCTTCACTGCACGTGGAAATAAATATATTCTGGTGACGACTGAATACTTAAATAGATATGTTGTCGCGAAAGCCGTACCGTCCATAGACGCCGCTACCTGCGCTCAGTTAATTGAACAGGTAATTTTGCAATTTGGATGTCCCGACCAGATTTTGGAGGGTCACGGCACGAGCTTTCAAAATGAGTTAATCGGCCAACTGCTGAAAACATTAGGAATAAAAAAAGTTAACCACCACTGCTTACAACCCAAGATGCAATTGTTTAGTCGAAGCCACGAACCATATTGTACGAGAACATTTAACTGCATGCGCCAATGCTGATCAAGTAAATTGGGACTTATATGATGATTTTATAGTTTTCAACTACAATATCAGCATAAATACAACTACTAAATATACACCCTTCTATCTCCTACATGGTGTAGAAGCTGCGCACCCAGCACACAAGTAGTAGCAGTTAAATACTTGAGCGCGCTAACGACTGGTGTCAAAAATTACTGCAAGATCGTAATAATGTCAAGGTTAATTTGCTTCAGGCCCAATGACAACAGAAAAACCAGTTTGATAGGATGCACAAACAAAACACATTGAGCATTAATGATTACATATGGGTGCGTAACCGCGGTAGATAGAAGGTGTTCACACATTGTTACCGGGGTCCCTATAGGGTGGCAGACATTTTAGGAGATTCTACCATGCATATAGAAGTAAACAAAACCGGCCCTTGACACACTGCACCTGCCACACAAAACCTGCCCTCGTAAATATTTTTCAGTTCTTTTATACGTCAGTGTACAGTAAGTGTATAATTTGTTCAGTGTTTAAAATGTATTTAAAAATGTGTTACAGTATGTGTGAGTGAGTGACTTGAACCAAACAAGTGGAAGTGAACTACTGTGTCGCTGCTGTACGAGAGGACGCCTGTGCAGTCTGTACACGCTGCAACTGGGGCGCAGTGACTATGCTCCAACCCAGCACGTGGCTACCGTAGCAGGATTCAGGCAGCGCGAGGTGCCGGTCTGCACTTCCTTGCTGTCGCCACCCCGCTGGGCGATTGCAGAGCAACAGAGACGTGGAGAGGGGATCAACAGCCACCAACCTCAGCCCGAGCATTGTGTCACACCGGCAGAGGCAAGGTGTTGCTCCCGCAGTCCAATAGCAGTTGGTAGCGGTGCACAAGCGCAAGGTACACTCTGCGCATGCATTAGAGCATCACCATGGCAACGCCAATCAGAAGGCGAGCATGGTCAAGGCCATCCTTGCAGTCTGCCTTGCCCTGCCAACGACATTTACAGCGCCCACCAACTTTAGAGCTCACGCCGGCATCTATTGGATGCCGGCTGATGTAGATTTTGTTTACGAGGATAATATACCTCTTATTTACACAATTCCCTTACAGTTTCCCACCACATCAGCTTCACTTGATGAATACTTGCATGTCGCTTGTACCGACCAGAACTCACATTCCTGCATGAATGGGAAATTGATATATGAATATTTATAGCAGTAGAACGAGGAGTGCTCCAAGAATACCTCGGCGACATCAACGCAAAATTCCGTAGCAAACACGGAATACAATTTAATGGATATGTAACAAGCTGGTGTTGCAATGTGCTCACCAATAAGCACCTTCGTGCACTTCTTAATAACGACGAGCAACTTGACAACAAAATCAATGAACTTGCCAACAATATCATGACCACTAACAATGCCGTAAATGCCACATTCAAAGTAATTAATGAAATAAAACCCTTGGTTGAAGGCACAGCCCTAAACAAACAGCAAACAGCTATAAGAAAAATCTATAATGTTGAGGCCCAATTACATTTGTTAACTACCAGCCTCCTACATTTAATAAACAACATTGTGCTTGAAGACCTTGTTAGAGGGTACATTCAGTCTTGTCAACTAAACAAATTGCCATTAGCTGCTGTGAACAAAACTCGGCTTACCCATGACCCTGAAAATCTCAATTTAGAATTGAACAAACTTAAGCTAACATTAAGTATTATCACTAAGGACATTATCAAACATTACACCAATGAACTCACTGAATGCTTGTTTTCAAACACCCAGATGGTGATTAAAATTCAAGTACTGATTTCACGAGCCAATTCCAAATGGAAAATGTTTTAAGTCATTCCACTGCCATATCATTTCAAAAATCAATCGTGCACCATCCGAGTTCCATATTCAACTATTGCCATCAATCCAAGTACAGATCTAACAAAGGCCATTCCACCCTCATCAGAATTGCCATCGGATGTAGTACACATCACCAAGGAATCCCTTACCAGCAATGATTATTAGTGTGTTAAAGAAGCTATTCTTCTTTCTCATGCTACTACATTATTTTCTACATGTAAATATCATTGCACCCTGGACACATCATTCACCATTCATCGCATCTAAGCCCACCAGTATGTGCTCGCTAATCCCCATGACGGAATGTGCCTACAATGTGTGAATACTTCTCTGAATACAAGTGTCACAAACTACAAGCTCGGTAGTATCGAGTTATACGTACCGTGTGGTTGCCAGATTACTACCCCACAACAAATTGTTGTTGAGGCCACCCATCTTTGTAACAACTGAGCACCTACCAGCCCATTGCAACAAACTGTAATCCCCATTCATAGGTTAAACCAACAGGTCTTCCACCTGGAGTAGCTATCATTAACTGCAGGCATTCATTTTTATAATATAAGCACAGCACTAAATACCAACTGGCAAATGAACCATACTGAGCAGCCAGTGATGCCAACGGTTGACACCTACTAACCCCATATTAACATGGGCCAAGCCGAATTGTTTTCAGTACTAGATCCAGCCCATTTTGATTACATTACTTTAGCCTTCATAACTGTACTTGTGTTCGCAGTTATTTCAATGTACATTAAGCTTGTTAAGTTATCAATCCTTCTGTCAAGAGTCTACTCCACATCATAAGTATTATAATTGTCTGGTTTTCTAAACCACAGATAAAATAAATGAGTGAACTTTATGTTAGATTTGGCTTTACTCACAGCTTTGAATAAGTGAACTGTAGCACGTCTCAGTGTCTTACAATTAAGTTTAATAATTGTGGCATCACACCACCTGTATTCAGTAACAATTAAGGTTATCATAGGCAAGTAAGGGCAAAGCTTTCAGGCCCTGAGGTGAGGACCAGTAGCTCGGACCTTATTAGGATAGTTACAAATATACAGTTAAAATGTAAAGTACCGCCACGTCTACATTGTCAAACACAAATGATATACTTTTCTGAGGTGAGTGCCTCCTGTATAATACAACTGATGAGATGTATATTACACTTAATTAAGCAATTATGTATGGGCATCATAGACCCACTATATTGTGTCAAGTTAACCACAGTTTCCAACAGTACCCATAGATCACAGTATATATAGAGCTTATGTATATAAATATCAAAATTTGCAATTATTTTCCTTAAAATGATGTATAAAGTACTATGTTAGGAATATAAGATAAGGAAAAGCAAACACAACTGTAAGTATTAACATCTTGTGTAATAGTGTAATTTCAGTGATGAAAAAAAGACTTTGCAAGACAATTAATCAATGTGTTAATAATTTGTATTATTATTATTATTATCATGTCACGGAACTATATTAAGAAAATATGCAGTTTTCTCTGTTACTTGCTATGAAAGACATTGCTCAGCAGTAATACTACTTGATCAACACGACGTCATTCGAGTGGCAATCACCACTTTTTATTGCTTAAATGCCTTACGCCATTGTGCTAACCAAATCAAAGACAATACAAGTGTGCATATATAATATTTAACCACACATTTTCTACGGGAAAACACTGTATATAAAATTAATGTCAAGATCTCATAGTTCCTTTCTTGTTCTGCTATTAGGGTATTTTGTTTTATAAAAAGTGTAGTACTTACTTGTTAAACGTAATGCTAACCTTACCAAATGTAAATGAATTGTACCACATGGCACTAGCCATGGTATGCATCACATTAACCACGCATTGCCGTTCTTACAACGCAATGCTACAAACATATTATGTAAATCCATTACTTCTCAAGGATATATGAAAATTTTGTTGTTCACTGCTGCACTCACAAAACTTGAACTGTAAAAAGATAATCACTATACCACACAGCAGATGTGACACTGCCACCGAAGTGTTTTTCCAATGTGCCATCTCTGACAAAAAAGGCAGAGTTGTTCACTGCTACCAATCATGTAGACATTTATACCTTTCAAGTATATTAGTAACATCCATTTTTACTAATAATGCCTTTATTTTTATATCCAAGTAAGCGAGAATATGAGTACATGTAACTTTGTTTCTATTAAACCTTATTTCTATATAGCATTACGATAGTTAAGCCATCGGGCATACCAACTTGTTCATATGTACTTTCTTCTAGTCAAAAAATTTTTTCCCTTTTTCACCTGGCACGTTGTAGAGCAAATTTGTACCACACGCGCACACTTTTCAAATTTCCTTTTACTCATGTCCAGTTACAGGGAATGTTATTGGTTTCAAGTTTAAATGTAGTGATGGACATACTTCCTTCTCTCCTGTGGTCTCGCCACACAACGTGCATAGTTATTACTATATCTAGTGGTCGACTAAGTCTATCATAATTATTACAACCTAACTTATATTCATTTCCATGGTAAAATACCTAGTATCACATGTTATAATCATTAAATTCTCATTACTACCTTCCTTGCCAGTATTAAGAACATAAATATGTATCAATCATAATCTTTTCTAGCCTATGTTCTAAATAATTAATATTCAGATTGTACAACGTAGTGTCAAATTTAGTATTACGCTCTCGATACTGCCCCAGTTCATGCATGCCACCCTTCACTGCGCCCTTCTTCGCTGAGTATGAGCTCCTCGGACTTCCTGCTGCCTCAGACCTCTCTCCAGGATGCCTCCGACACACTACTTCCACTGCAGCAGCCGGGATGGCTACATCTACAAACCACGGGGGTAGTGTAGGGGCCAGAGCTTGGCCGCTCACAATGTTTAGTAAATAGCAGTGCCTGACCCACTCGGCCCAAGAGTATAAATTACAGCCGCAGTGCACTCCCCCGCCCAAACGACAAGAAGCGATACAGAGTGTAACACGTCGGAGCCAACAATGCCAAGGTCTCAGAGAGGCTGAGATGACAATGAAGGCTACACACTTGACCAGGCCTTGAGGAGCTCATAGCCGACTACATCTACAGATTCTATGGTGAGTATAATTCGGTTTGGCAGTAAGGCGTAAGGTCATCTCTCGAGACTGCATTAGATGGTATCAACGGTAATCACTTAGTTTATGGCAAGTATAGGCAGGTTGCAGTTTAGTCTATTTAACTTCATCAGTACGAGAATACTGATTGAGTATAGGGATTAAGAGTAATAGTAAATGTTCTATATTGTCTTAGTTAATGTAAAGAATTGTGTTAATAAGCGTGTATTGTATTTTAGAGGATTCCCAAGTTGCTTGTTCTCATTTACCATAGAGCTACTAACTCCTGAGTGCATTTTCCTCTTGTGTAGCATTAACTTAAGGGACAATAGAATAATCTCTAGAAACAGAGTTAAATTAGTTGAGAAACAGGAAGTGATCAGACAGGCAGGAGGGAGATGCTATAATAGGCTTTTCCCATGGGAATGAGCTATACAAATTTTGAAAACAAAGGCATCAACACAAACTAACAACATGTTATTCCCAAATTTACTCTGGGGAAAAGGGCCAATAAAATCTATGAAAAGTTTTTGCATGGGTTTCTCAGCAACCTCTGATGAGAGAAGACCTAGATGAGTATTTCGAGCAGTCTTACTTAACGGCACACAACTTGCAACACCTAACGCATTCAGCAATTTTGGCATCCATGCCTTTCCAGATAAAATGTTTTCTAATTGCCAGAAAGTTTTTCCTGGTCCCTAAATGGGCACCATGTCGTAAGGAATGAAAGTAATAAAACACCATGGGTTTGAGATGTTTTACTTTATCACTGGATGTACAGCACGGAAGACCTTAAGACAAAAAATATGGTTTCTGTTCAGTACCCAATTGCCATTTTGTGATAATTTCTTTTATATCGTGATCCTTTTCTTGCTGCTCTTTGATATTTGTAAAAGCCAAAGGGAATTCTACAAGAACGTTACAATTTGAAAGAAATGAGGTTTCATTACTATTTTTTGTGTCGTCAAACATTAGAGAGAGAGAGAGAGTATCAGCTACTACGTTTTGGGAACCTTTAATGTGCTGCATCCTGAATTTCAAAGAAGAGATCCTAACGACCCAATTGCCAATTTTGCCCAGTTGTCGTGGGTGAGCCAAAAGCCACGAAAATGCCTGATCGTCAGTTTCTAAGAAGAAATCAGCATGTTCTAAATAATGTCTAAATTTGTCAATGCCAAAGACAACCACTAAACATTCTAGTTCATAAATAGAAGACTTTCTCTCCTGGGCTGTGAGAGTATGGGACGCGAAAGAGATCGGCTGCCAAATGCCATAAAACTCCTGACACAGGACAGCTCCCACAGCCAAATTGGAAGCATTTGTCTGCAAAATTAATTCCTTCAAAAAGTCAGGCATTCGAAAAACAGGAGGGTTCAAAATAATATCATTGTTGAGGGCATCGAAAGCCTTTTGTTGCTCCTCTCCCATGCAAATGGTATTGATTTTTTTGCGTAACCGATTGAGCAGTGCAGCCTTTTCAGCCAAATTGGGGATAAACTTTTGAAAAAACTGCACCATGCCAATAAAATAGGCAATGCCCTTATCCTGAGGCGGCGGAAAATCCCTGACACATCTAGTCCACTCAGGATCAATGGAAACACCATGAAAAGAAATCTTATGGCCCAAAAAGGAAATCTCCTGAACAGCAAACTTAACATTGTTGGAGTTAACCGTTAAACATACCTTTTGTAGACGCGATAGAACTTCCTTCAAATGCCCTAGGTGTTGTTCAAATGACTCAGAGTAGATCACTAGGTCATCCAAATAGTTGTACACATATTTGAACTTTACATCAAGAAAAATTTTTGTCCAAAAGCCGCATAAGTACTTGGGCTCCAGAGGCCAATCCGAAAGGTACGCGGGTGAACTGATAAAAGATTCTAGGACACACAAAAACTGATTGGTTTGGATTCTTTGGATAACGGAATTTGGTAGTAAGCAGCAACAAGATCAGTTGTGGTGAAAAATTCTGATTTACCAGACCAATTGAATGCCGAATTGCCGAATGGAGGTCAGGAAGTGGGACAGACTCAATTAAAATTTTTTTTGTTAGTTTTACGGTGCTCCATAACCATTCTATGCTTGTTAGGTTTTGGAACCAAAAATGCAGTGCTGGCATACTGGGAAGTGGAGGGCTACATAACGCCATTTATCTACTAATTCTTGAACCTGTTTTCTCAATATTTCCATTTTTAGGGATTGGGGGGGGGGGGGGGGGGCTAGTGACATACCCCTTGTCCACGAGTACAAGTTTTATTTCATACTCCAAGAGGTCGGTGAGGCCTAACTCTGGGGTAAGCACTTTGGGAAATTCACCACAAATATTTCAGATAGCAACACACTTTTGGGGTTCTAAATGTGCAAAAGGGGCTACAGCCACTTTAGATTCAACGCTAACCTCAGATGAGAAGTGTTGACTTTGTTTACAATAGTAAAAACAATTTTTCCTGCAGGGGAAAATTTGAAGAAATGGTGCCTAGTAGGTATACACACACGGACAAAATCAGTTGAGGTTGTCACTGCCCTACACGTGCGGACAGGCTTTGGGGGAATAATTATCTTACATACCTTTCTGCCACGATGCGTACTTGGCACGTGGTATTGGGTTTGTTTTTAAATGAACACGGTTGTGTCACTGGCTTTGCTTCTGGCTTGGGTTCTGTGGGTGCCAAATAGCTGAAGTGTTCGAGATCTGGCCACGGCCAACAAGTCCCTAATAAAGAATGAACTGCAGTCATCTGAGATGGGGGATACTTCCCTGAACAGGTTCACTAATCTCGCTATTGGTTGGGGTGGTGTGGAGTACGCTCATTATGTTGCTCGGAGGTTGTTACAATGGTGGCCTGATTTAACGCATGCTGCAATGCCTGTCAAGTCGTCTTAATTGGCTGTTACACCCACCTCCATTTTTGTGCATTTGATTAGTAAATACTATAATGAAATAATTGAAACAATAATATTTTAATTGGCTCATAATTATTAATGATAATAATTATGACGGCATGCTCGTAACCTAGCAGCGGTGCTCAAGCCCTCCTGGGTGTCGTTATAGTACTATTAACTATGATTACGACTCGTTGCTCTTCAAGTGAAGTATACTCTTACTTCAACCTACACAAGAGTTGTTACTGTTAACCAATAAACGGTTGTTGCGCGACGCTTAAATCTACCGGGTGGCCGAACACGTGGCTACAAGGTTACGCAATCAGCAAGCACAACAAACCCCCCCCCCCCCCCCCCCCGACGTTGAGTGCCAACAAGCTGTCAACCACTTCAGGCATGGCCAAGCGTCACCGAAGATCCACGAACCAAGAACACTGACGAGAGGGTTCCCACCTCCTACACCAGCCTCATGGCAGAAGGACGTCATACGTCTTCCCCGAACCCCACCGTTGCAGCATAGACTTCTGACTATATAAGTCAGTGCACGGCGGGGCTCTAGCAGTCATTCGTATTTCTTCTTTAGGAAAAACCCCGAGCACTCCTTAGTGCTAGAGCTTCCAGCGAACCTAGAGACTTCAGTAGCCATCGCGGCTACCCCCTGTGACAACAGTCTTCGACAACCATCAAACACAAATACCCCCTGCTACTATAACTTTAACTTATTTTTGTCCCTTCCAGACACCAGCAATTAGACAGCTTTAGTTTAGTAGTTATATATTCAGTTTTATAGTGTACTTTCCCTCTACCCTAGGACCAGGTTGCCTACACCTGGCTAACGTAGGTTTCCATCAGTACTCCGTCTGCTTGGTAGGAGATAGCATGAGTCACTGTGTTTATCGAGTCCTCATTAAATGCAGCTTTGTTCTCAATCCTAACGCTTTCATTTCTAGAGTAACATCTACTTCGCCCGCTAGGAATAGGTCACACTGTGCACTCCCACAGAAACCGTGAACTTTCGTAAATGTGAAGTAGCTTGACTGAGGCCCCCCTTCTGGGGACCACCACTCTTGTAACATACTCATTAGATGGCCGCCTGTTTCTTCTTACAACCCCAAGCACCCAGGTGCTGGAGGGAAGAAACAGAGGAGCCACAACCACTAGGAATACCTTCCACCAAGGAGAGACAGCAAGCCCAGGTTTTATCACTAATCAGAGCACCTAGGTGCTGAAGGTGGTATTGGCCTGTGTATTGCGGCCTGGCCTTGGCTGGATAACACATCCAGTAGTAGCATTGGTGGCCCACATGGCTCAATGTCTCCGATCTGCCCGCTAACGTGGGGGATCAGTGGTGACTCTCACCGAGCTTGTGCCACGAATCAGTTGCTGGACCTACACTATTATAGGAAATAGTTTTCTCGTCCGGAGTGCACGACATGTCTTGTTCAGCAGCGAACCAAACTCTATGACTTACAAGATAAGGCACGGCCGACGGCGTAGGGAACAAAAGAGTGCTCATCTAGCTGACAAACAGTGGGGTACCTTAGTCCATCCTATGCAGGAAAGACAGGCGGAACGGGACCGCGCCACCTCACTGAGGTTACGGGCAGTCTCAACTGTCCCCATGGTATGACATATATATTCCCCAATGCACGTCTGAACCAGTCCCGCCTACCACCCTGTGCTGAAGAGTCTAATATACAGGACTGAAGCTAGGTACGGACTAGCCAATCATACATTCTGGAGTGAAGAGTCAGCGGCCTGGAATCTGGAGTACGGTGTGAGACAATTCAGTACAACCTAATCTAACCCAAGGACTGAAGCACCAGCTTCGCTCAGTCAGCCAACTCACGTTACCAACTGACCAAAGACCTTCAGAATAAGTCAGGTTTCTAACACCTCCCGTCAGCTACCTATAACCACGCACTTAGTCTAGCACAATAAACCTCAACGACCGTGCCATACAGTCAATAGCCGGGCACACACAAACCTGCATAGTAAAATACACTCAAATTAACTTCAAAATTTATAATCTCAATTAACAGCAAGTAGTGAGGGGTGGTTGTCCAGAAAGGATGACGTATACGGCCTGTTACTGCGGAGTGCAGAGGATTGACTCGGGTAGTGAGGATGCAGGGGTAGAGACGTCGTGATACCTTGAGCATCACTGTGGGTTTTCTCTGCGGACTGCGGGGTTGGAGCTTCTGGTCGGTGGTAGGAGAGCTTTCTTCAGACTACTGGAGAGAGAATCTTTTGCAGACTGGAGAGCCTTTGCAGGCTGTTGAGTCTTCTGAAAACTTTGGAGAGCCCTCCGACCCTATTCACATCGGCTGGCCGACGTGACTCGCGAGAGCGGTTCGCTTCTCCTTATATTGTGCAAACTGTAGTTTGGTGACTGCCCCTGGGGTGAGGGGTTGCTAACCTCATATTGCAGGGGTTGATTAAAACAGGGCAGTGGGCTTCACCATGCATTTTTTATCTCCATGTCTGGAGGCTGTTGACACATTTACCGCCTCTCCACGACACTCTGGCAGTAGTGACGACATCGGTCACAGGGGTACTGCTCTCTTACGGCATTCCTACTAACTATCTTCTTCCTCTCTGCCATGTCGGTGGCTCGGTGGTTAAAACAAGCTTTAACTTTGGGGGTGGCGACCGAATGTCTGCGTATGGGTGGGCACTACAATCTTCATTAAATATCCGCATGTCTATAGTTCATAATGCATGGATCAACCCTGTAACCACGAGAATAATTGCCTGCCGGGGTGTGACTTGCCCTGTATTGCTTTCATTACTTGATGATGGGGCGAAGTCGTAGAGCAGAGCGCCCATACTCGCTGTTCAGTATGCTGGCATGCAGCAACATTATCTGTGAATAAAGTTATCTAATAAACAAAATAAAAATGGGAATTTTATAAAAATATTATTGTAAATAATACATTAAAAAACGTTTCACATTAACTCATTTAAATAAATAATATAATGACTCAAAGTACCATACACAATTGATTGTAATCCAACACTGCATGCAAACTTACCTAAAATATTCAAACCCTCTGAAAATGAAAATAATATGACACTGAACGCAAGTCAAATTTTGTATGTCCCGCACACACAGGACTAGCTGAGAGTACATAGAGAAGTTATCAATCAGGCAGTGTGTTCACGGTGGTGGGTGAAGGAGGGGTGGTAGCGGGACAACATGTTGGTGACACCTTGCGCGCATGGCAAATGTCGGTCTTTTAAAGCACTTACAGTAAAACATTGTTCATTCAAAGCAGATTAATTTGAAATCATAATATAATTTGAAGTGTTTATTCACCCCCAAACGGAAGAATAGGATTTTGTATGCTTTAAAGTTTGGTTAATTCGAAATTCACCTTTTATGTAATTCGAAGTTGGATTTCATCTAAAAGTGTATGTGAAGTTCAGATTAATTAATCAAAGCTATAATAATTATGATAATAAACATGGATTGCCTACACTATCACGGGTGCGCGCATGTAAACCAGCAATGGGTGGTGGCGCAGCAATCAGTTGACGCAGCCACTGCCGCCAGCCGCCACAGTGATGACATATATCTCGCCAGAGTTTTCACGTCTGTTGACTGGTTTTCCCCACCTCTTCTGCCCGCTGAAGAGATGAAAAGATATAACAGCTAGTGTCACATACTGCCTGAGTGAAGTTAGGGAGAGGAGGGCAAAGAAAATTCCGGGCTGCCTGTTGTGACAGTTGTATTTAAAAGGGGAGAGGTGTTTGAAGCAAGAGGATGAGAATACAGATAGGAAGATTTACGAAGTGGGAAGGAAGAAGAACAAACGAGGGGGGGGGAGGAAGAGAGAGTGAAGGAGGGAGGGAGGGAGGGAGGATGTTTGGTGCAGTATACGCGTAGCTTGTTGCCGGAGAGAGTAAAGGAGGGTAGCTGTGTGGGCATGGCTGGAGGATGGAAGGGTGCGAAGCGATGTGGGCGGTGTGGCTAATGGGAGAGTTGACTAGTCCACCGGAGGAGAGCAAACCAAATCAAGAAGGGGGCAAACTTTTCAGAGGCCATACCATGCTAAACGAGGGGTGCTTCCTGACACAAAAAAATGCAGGGCACTTGGCTCCAGCACAGCAAGGCAGCGTAGGATTGAGAACTGGCAACAGCACTGTCACCCTCAAACCCACAAAAAATATCCACCATCTTGCAGGGTTCCCTAGCCATCCCCCATTTCCAGTTCCCATGCTTGATAAAAAAAATTCCGGCACGCACGCAAGCATACATCATCCCGCTTTCAACTTTATCAATATTCGCCCAAAGTGCATTCATAGTAGTAGGAGCGAGAGGATACTGGCTACCACCGCTGAAGTTTTTAACCAAACTTTACCATTTTTGTTTTTGGTTTTTATATTTTGGTGTAGCAATTAAAGGCAACAATTAAAGCACCTATATTTTACTGCACATGAACATATAATTAATGACCAAGATAAATGCTACAAACTTATTTTTTGGAATATTTCCTTCAAATTTTTGCCTTTTTTAAACCAAAAGTTTTATGGTTCCCCAAAACAGGGTTGTAACTTAGAGAGGGTAGTTACTCCCGGGGCCGTAGTTATCTTTACTTTGGAAAGGGAATATGCGAATTTCTTTAATACACAAATAAACTTTTTTTTAAATTCGATAATTCAAGATTATGTAATTCAAAGTCGAAAAATTAAGTCCCAAGCACTTTGAAGGTACGAGGTCTTACTGTAATTAATTTTACTGCAAAGAAAACTTGTAATTTTGAGACATAAATAAACAAATGAGGCAATTATAAATTATTTTTTCAGTGCCTTTAATAATAAATTATTCAAAACCGTGTCCTCTGATTTTCCCTGGTGTGAGTTACACTGCACTCGGCTTGGTGCTTACCTACCAATTATTAGATGGCAAAAGGTGTCATATAGACCCTCGTATTTTATCAGTTTTATTTTCAAAATATGCGTGTTTATTGAAAAAAATTCAATATAAACCCTCTGATTTCCCAGTGAGAAGTTACTGAAAATGAACTTTACACTTATAATATACGTCGCTCAATGTTCAAACAATTTTTGGAGACAATGGTATTTGCAAAGATGCTGCCCCTTCAGTTAAATATGTATTGCGTTTTAAAATCATATTAATTTTACACCAGATATAATGAAACACCGACCTTACAGGAAAAAGGAACATTTAATCACAAAAGAAAAACTATTTGCAAATAATAATCCCTTGTTAAAATGTTTCACCTAACATTTTCAGGCGAAACCATTTGCTTTGAAATACAAGTGATACAGTAGAACCTCGTTAATTCAAAGTCGATTAATTTGAAATCATATATAATTCGAAGTGTTTATTCACACCCAAATGTAAGAGTAGGATTTTACATGCTTTTAAGTTTGGTTAATTCGAAATTCGCCTTTTATGTAATTCGAAGTTGGATTTCATCCAAAAGTGTATGCGAAGTTAATATTAATTAATCAAAGCTGTAATAATTATAATAAACGTGCATCGCCTACACTGTCACGGGCGCATGCACATAAACCTGCAATGGGTGGCGGTACGGCAATCGGCTGAAGCAGCCACTGCCGCCGCCCGCCACAGTGATGTCATTGATCATGCCAGAGAATTCACTTCTCTTGACTGGTTTCCGTTGCTTCTTCTGCCCGCTGAAGAGGTGATAAGATGTGACAGCTAGTGCCACACACTGCGTGAAGTTAGGGAGAGTAGGGTAAAGAAAATTCCGGGCTACCTGCTGTGACAGTTGCCTCTAAAGGGGGAGGGGTGTTTGGAGCAAGAGGACGGGAATGCAGATGGTAGGAAGATGTAGAAAGTGGTAAGGGAGAAGAAAAGAGATGAAAAGAAAGTAGGGGGTGGAAGAGAGCTTAGAGCTATGATGAAATGATACTGTGGTGGGGGAGTTTGTTGCAGTGTGGGCATGGCATAATGGTGGAGAGTGTAGTAAAGGAGAGAAGTGGTTTGGGGGTGGCTGGAGGATGGAAGGGAGCAAAGCGATGTGGGTGCCTTTGCTAAGGAGAGGGATGACAGACAGCTGGTGGACGGTGGCCTGTCGAAGGCTGAGTTGGGAAGGTGGCGGGAGGGGGAGGGGACAAAGAGGAAGAAGAAGGGAGCTACTTTTTCAGAGGCCAGACCATAGATAAATAAAGTATTACTAGATTGGTATCACCTATATTAATATCTTTGACCGAGGACATGCTGCGATCATAGCACCTTGCGACTGGTAATGAACTAAAGATCAAGATGGCGGCCGGCAGTGGGGAATTCAAATACAGTTGAATGGCGAGGAATTAGAATTAACTTTATATATATATGACCTAAAATGATAGTCAATGGAATCCCAACCAAGATAAATATGTATTTGTGTATATAGGCTGTTCACAGTAAAATAAGAACTTTTTAAGGCCCTGCTAAATTTTTCCTTTCAGTTAATTTCTACCTTTCCGGTACTTTTTAATGTAAACATTGCAATATGACTAATAAACACAGTGTATAAATTTCATCACTCAAATGTTAACATCTAAGACTGCAATAAAATATATTTATTACAGGTAAATGCCTTTTGTGAGGGCCTTAAAAAGTGCTCACTTTACTGTGAACAGCCAATATAAATAAATTTGTATAAAGAAATATATTTATATAAATTAAGTATATATAAATACATTTTATAGAGAATTTATACATATTTCTTTTTTACAAATTTATTTATAAACATAAATACATATTAATCTCTATAGGGATTCCATTAACCAACATTTTAATTCAAGACCAACCAGTTTCATTTCCGGCACGTGTGTTTTTATTTATTTCAATCCTTTTCTTTTAAATTTTGTTTTGTTTCATATTTTAAATGGTAGTCACTTGTACTTATATACTGTATTTAAATTGACGTGACACGACAGGTGTGGCGCAACTGTAAATTGTGGTTGTAATGAAAACACTGTGATACGATGCGACACCAAAAACAATATTTTGACCACTCATGGTTGAAATACGAAAAATGTTGCACGAGGTCATCTGTGTGTTTACCAATCTGAATATAGAAGAATAACTAACATAACACAAACCACATGGATGCTATGTTTTGTAGTTTTGGAAAAAATGGTATGGACCTAACTCTATCGATCTAGGATATTATAGCTAGGTTGGCATTCTAATGTTTTATTTTCACCTAGTTATGTTATTTTGGGTTCTGTTTATTTTATTACGAGGGAAAAAGGAAACTGTGAGGGATTTTATTTTGTGTGTGCGCATGCGCGTGTGTGTGTGTGTGTGTGTGTGTGTGTGCGAGGGGGGAAGGAGAGCTTTAGTTTAGTCTTTCATGAGATGGCATTGTTTTGATGTCTTGATAAGTGAAAATTTTAACTTCCATGAAAAAACCAAATGTGATATATACGTTGCTGTTCGTATTCGTACAGATGCAGCAATATACATACACATCACACACTTTGGCCAAAGTTAAACCAAGGGGGGGGGGGGGGGGGTAGGCGGAAAGGCAGAGTCGTTGGGTATTGGCTAGAGATGGTGGCCTAAAGGGGTGGTATCTGTTTTTAGGGGTATGCACTATGTCCAGTAAAACACTCACTAAGAGAAACACAACAAGGTGCAACAAACTAATTTTTTTTAACCAATTTGCCTCAAATTTTCTACTTTTTTCACCCATATTATTTATAGGAAAGACGGACATAGTACATGGGGTAAATATAGAGAGGTTCTACTGTAATTATTACCAACAAATGTTATTATGAATCATTTTGGCAGGAGATGCATTAAACATTGCGAGCACTACAAAGCACATACATTGGCTGCAGTGTCCGGCTGCCAAATGTCAGTCTGGGGTTCGTGTAATGGAGATGACGCTACCACTTGAGAGTTTATGGCATCTTGGATGGAGGCAACGTCCACTGGGAACTCTGCTTCATGCTGGCTCGCACTCACCTCCTCCGAGTCCAGCTCATCCGCTACAAACAAGGGTGTGTCATCACCATTAATATCTCTGCTCATTTTGACAGTCCTCGTTTTTATTTCAAGAGAAATGGACAGACAACTATATTTCAGCATTTTTTAATTCAGCACTGAATAAAAACAATACCTATTTCATTACCAATAAACAAAGAATTTTACAATTTAAAACATAAAAACAATTAATTAACTGTAGAATCATCAATTTTTTTTTCTTTCCGGCATTTTAAACCACCTTTCTCAGTTTCCATTTAAACAATTATATGGTGTCAATTTTCCTTCTTTTACAGCTTTGTGTACTTGAAACATCCTATTTCCATGTGTAGTTTCTTGAGAAGTATGGGAAAGGAAAGGAGTAGTATCTTCATTGACATACATAAAATCTACAATTACACTAATACCACTGCTCACAGATACAATATCATGTGTAACTTGACTGATACTTATAAATATCTACAAAAAAAACTTGATCTGCATGGAATCTTGTGGAATATAGTAAACAAATGCCTGAAAGGCAAATGGAAGTAACTTAAATGACACTGTAGTTAAAATACACAGTTGAGCTAGCACAAAAAAGATAAAACTCACCAATAGTTATACTTTACTGCATGTAGGTAAGATATAATCTAGTTATGTATATAAAAGCAACCAAAACTCTAAATGTTAATAACTATTTTTTACTTCACTGTAAGTACATAACATTCAACAGATTCTAGTTTTTATCTATTTCACCCAACTGTTACTAAATCTATATGAATTGTAATAATATACAACTAATTCAAGACCCACATTAGGCAATTAAATATTTATGTTGAGCATGCCCGAATAGGATGGGGTTCTATTTGTTGAGGCAATTAGCCTCAAACTTGGACCAACGACTTGGGAGGTTAAGTACTAAACCAAACTTGGCGAAGAACGATTTAGTGAAAGACATTTTTGTCATGTTCACTTTAGCAGTATTCTACCACAATGCCAGTATTGTGAGAAACATGTGGGAGATGGAGGCCTTAATGTTTCTAAGGTGTCCGGCTTGTGTACAAGATGTATCTAGTGGACTGTTTTGTTGCCATGAAATCTACAGCCACTGTCCCAACCCCTCGCACTGACTGACACTTTTCCACAAGGTTTACCTGGGAAAGGGAAGTTTCTCTTTGGTGTCTGGCTCAGATGACTGGCGAGCTGCTGGTAAGCTGTAGACTCTTGGAGATGTGAAGTGCTGCAGATGTCCCGGTTGTCCAAGTTCGCTGGGAGATTGGTTGCCTGCAGGTAGGGCCCTAACCAAGGGCAGGCAAGGCCCAGGGGCGGCTCTTCTCCTAGTAGGATTACCTCAACTACTGAGTGAGGCTTCCCAGGTAGCTTTGAAACCTGACTGGATGAAGGTGAGGAAACATCTAACATTAATTCAGGTGCTAGAATGATTACAATCCAGGAGAGAATCTTGATTCCCTTTTTCATGCCCTTTTCAAAGTATCTGCCCTTTACCATCTTGGTTACTAGACCGGACCGGGTTAGCATAGAGCGGTATACAATCTAATTGCCAGCTAGGTCGAGGGTCCTCCAAGTCAGGAAGATGATCTGGTTCTAGAATTTCTTAACTTCAGCACTTTTCCACAATCACACAGCACTTTCTCCTTTTTTAACTCATATAGGCTTAGTATTTTCTCTTTATTTATTTCATAACGACTTCTAGCATATTTGGCAGCACATTTTTTTTCTTCAGGTATTGATATTTTTATCTTTTGTATATTTATGAGAGGCAAAACTTTGTGTTTAATATTTTGCCACATTTTTTACATTACTTAGATATAGTATTATTTTCCATTTCGAGCATAGTTTCCATTGTATTTATTAAGAAAATTAATTTATTAAGAGACATAAAAAATAATTTTCTTTAATAATTTTATTCCTTTTAAATATAAATAAAAATGGACTAACTTCTCAAGAAGTTAAACAATTCGTTTGAATTAACTAAACTACAAGATCTTGAACAAAATAAATGGTTTACTGCTACAAATTTTCAAATTTATGAATCTAATTTTGGAAAAAGAATTAGTTGTATTCTAGATGGGATTTATAAAATTAATTTACCAGATCGTTATGTAACATGTTTGATAAAAATGCTTTAAAATTAATAAATGAGAAAGAAGTTTTTATAATGTATAAAGGTTTAAAAGAAATGAAAAATGGTAAATTTATGAATGATATAGAATTTTCTTAAAAATAATTTATAAATTGTATTATTTTGAATCTTGCAATTATCTTTTATAATATTTCACTTGTTTTAAGCTCAATTTACTTAATTTCGACTAACCCTTTGCTTTAATATAGTTTGCAGATTTGCTTTAAATTTAGACAATTTTTGTATAATTTTACATGATTTTTGTATAATTATGCTTGTTTTTACCTTATGCCATGCCCTGCACACTATTTTTGAAAAAATTATAAATTTGCTTGATGTTTGCTTGATTTTGAGGCATATATACTTGTTTTTTTTTTAGATGTAAGAATTGGTACAAATGAGATTTATTGAAGCCATGAAAAATTGATGAAATTTCATGATTTTTTGCTTAATTACGGACTGTGCTAGAATCAGCCTTTCACATCTACTCACAGCCCATGTTATATTCGGTACGGCCTGTAGTACACAAGTAGAACCAGCCAGAATTGCCCATAGTAACTGTTCGTGGCCGGCACTAGTGAAGTTTCCTGCTTTTGACTTTGAGCACAACCACCCGAACCCAGATAGCATCATGCATCAGGGTAAAGAAACTAAACAGTCTCCCAGAAGATAAGCCGGTACCTCACTTACCTACTGTGTACTTCTGAATAATGTCAGTCTTGCAAAGAGGGTGGCACCCAGTGTTCCTTTCGCCTGGCCCTAAAGAGAGTGGTGGGCCAAACATGGATTGCTCAAGTTACTTCCTGACCAGAATACTTAGATGTGGTATCCACAGGGGGTCGATCAGTCTAAGGTAGTTATTTCAGCTCCTTTCCGGCCCCAGAAAAAGTGGTGGCAGAGTATGAAACAACCTAGCCCGCTCGATTCACCTGGTGGAGAAGTTCCTAGTGATATAGGCTCTACAAAATTCTACCAGTTTGGCATACCTCGGGTGGCCATTTACTGTGTGTGGATTTAGCTATGTGTTTAACAGTCTGTCGAGTTCACTTCTAGTGGTTGTGCTTACATGGGAATAATCCAGTACTTTCAAGAAAATTAACAGAAAATAGATAGAATTCACATGTTATATTAGATAAGTAATAGTAACACGGTGGCTCCGTACTACCTTCTATGTTAATACAATTTACGACAGAAGTTAAAACTAACTTAAACAGCCAGGTGAAGACGACCTAGAGAAAAAGCTAATGAGGATGAAGGTGATTACTATGGCTAGATAAAGTACATGTTAAATTAAGTATTCAACGACTTTTAACCTAACATGGGTTTGTTCAAAAGTAACAAAAGGGAACAGCTACCGGAAAGGTAGTGTCAACAATGCAAACACCATCCAGTGGGCCAGAGGAGGTCCTGAAGGGACGTCGACATGACCTGTTACCAGGGTTCTGGGTTCAACACCAGAGGGTGGTAAGGAGAGAGTGACATATTCAGGAGCCAGTGGAGGGGCCCAGTCTTCCAGAAGCAGGGGATCTCGGGTGGCTACAGCAAGGTTGGCTTCTGGTTTGCGATGTCTTCTGCTGGTAGAGATTCCGGCCCTTGTTAGCGGTGGAATCTTTGGACGTACCAGCGGTCACCCCTATACGAAGGCCGTGGAGGAGCAGAGACTGAAGATTTTTGGTCATGCCAGACCTTTTATACTTATCTCATATTGGCACTGGGAAGTGAAGGGTGCCTAGGGGTGATAGTCTCGGACGCAGAGGTTGAGAATTCAGTAGTGCTGAGGCAGCGCTATCATCCCCTATTTCGGCCACACGTGCTGGCAAAATATGTGCTGCCACCCAGTGACACACACTGACACTAGCGTGACCTTCGCTGGAGGGAGCGGTGGCTCAGGCAGTACATTCTTCATCGGGGGGGTGTTGGTGTGACGACTTCTTGGAGAGTATGTAGTCGGTCATGACATTACGCCATCTTACCCTGTAAGCACGTGTCCTGCCTCTTCAGTACTGTTGTGGTTAATTGACCTGGATTGAACATTATGCTTAAAGATGGGGCGAAGTCATTTGTAGAGCACATCAGATATGTGGAAATGAGTCACGCTTCAATGTAGTAAAGGCATTACATGAGTTTAATTAATTTACTGCACCTAATTAGTGCAATTATGAGTATACAAGATATTGTCATATCACACACTATGCACAAACAAAAGTATTCAGGAATAAAATTTAGTGCAACAAACATTTCCGAATAACTACATTTTAAAAAGGAGACAGAAAACACAAGTACACTCAGAGTGGATGATAGACACACACTAAAGTCAGGCTACCTGAAGAAGCTGGCCCAGCCAGTGAAACGTTGCATCCGCACATCCAAGTGGCAAATGAGGATGTCCATGCATATATGTATATGTGTGTGTGTCTCTCTCTCTTTCTGTCTCTCTCTGGCTGTCTCAGTACCACCCTTTGAGTATATGTGTTTTCTGTCTGGTTTTCAAAATGTAATTAGTAGCCTAGTGGTCTATTACCGCCATATCGTAATTCAAAATAAGATATGAGAAAATATGTAAAATTTCAGAATACCAAAATAAAATAGGCGAAAAACAATTTACAGTTTTATCTACATAATAACTGACCCTAGTTCATATACCGAGGAATACTGTTTTACTATACCAGAAGTCAAATATACCAGTCTCTGAAACACATTTTCATAGCATAACAGAAATATGCAATAATCAAAAGGTGTCTTAAACGTCTGCTCACCAGTTTAACACTTATGTGATATGTGAACTGAATTTGTTAATTTATGAACAAGAGATAAACCAGTCAATTACATTATTCTGCCACTTTCATTTCTTGGGAACACAGCTGAAGTTAAAATATAAATACACAATGTACTAACTTAAATGCCACTTTTATTGCAAAATGTTTATAACAAATACATACATGGATGCGTGATGTATCGGGAATAAATACTTAATAGCTTGCCTTTTGTCTTTGCAGGGGAGTCCCAGACTTTTGGCTAGAAGTTGAGCCAGGAACTTATATGTGTGCGGGGATTCAGTTCTACCTGGGTGCGGGTGCCTTCTCGTTGTACAAAACTGGCCATGTGGCTATGCACCAGGGCACAAAATTAGGTGTGAGCAACACAATACGGAATTTAGGTGCCACTACTTTGGTTATACCTGGACAACGGTGTACGGGAGCAGTGTTTGTGCGAAGTGAGACTGGTGCTGGTGCAGTGTGGTGATTGGCTGAGACCTGAGGCTTAGGCAGAGGAGTGGGGTGCAGCATAACTAGTACTAAGTATGCAACAACTGGTGTTGATGGCTGGTCGGGTTGACTTAGATGCTCAGTGACCAACCAAGGGTACTCCGTAGGGACAGTCTACTCCAGAATGTTGAAGAGATCTCTTGGAACAGCTACTTCCACCGGGTCTTGAAGAAGGTGAAGCACGTGCACCTGAGCTTGAGGTACTAAGCTAGCTATCTGTTTGACCAGATGCTGAGAGGATCTGGCACAACTTCTCTTTGAGGCCCTTCCTCTGGGAGTAGGGTATTAGGAAGTGGACTTACCCTACTGCTACTGTACATGTCTGGAGGCTCCTTGTGCAGTTTTACATGTGGCACCTCGTGCGGGCAGAGAACTGGCGGACACCTTATTCCCAAGTCTGGCAGAGACTGCGGTCCATGAGGGAAGTCAAGTCTCACCTTGTCCAAAGTCACACACGGGTGTGGGCCCTGTCCCAGTCTTCCCAATTTAGGGGATGTAAGACTCTCCCGGTGAAGACCGCAGAGGAGAGGACAGCAAACACCAATACGACAAGCTGTTTCCAGGACAGTGTACCAGTGTGGCTCCTCCTTTCCTTCAATCCAAGGGGTTGACGGGAAGGGCAGCCAAAGCTAGCGCGTGTGCAGAAAACTAGTGTTTGGCTCAATTGAGTTTAAATTCCTCGTGATCTCCTGCGGACCTGTTACATGAGGGTAACTACGGAAAGGTGCTAAGTCTACAGGAAAAGTACTCAAATTAAAGTCTGACTCACATTTTTTCTGGTAAAGGAAATAAACACGTGGTAAATGTACCCCACCTCCTGGTCAAAGGCGCAGATATCAGCCGGAAAGCTAGAACACAAGTTAGGATGGCCGGTAGAGGCAATCAACGTACAACCAAGGGAATGCAGTGTGTGAAACTGAATGTCTAAGGAATTCACTCTTGCACTGTTGTACGTAATTGACGTGTAGATCAACGTAATGTAAATCTCTGACATGTAGCTGAGTGAACTAAGCAAGGACATGACAGGATTAGTCTTAAGAAAGACTGTAAAAGGATGGGTCCACTACAGATACGTCCGTAGCTACGTGATGACAAAGGGTTTACGGGGTACGTAGCTGAGAGAGTTCCTAACTATCATAACCTAACCATATTGCAAGCATAACTTAAGCAATGGGAGCAATGGGAGCTAAAGACTAATGTAGGCGGGTCAATTTCTGAGTGGCGAGTGCTAGGAAGAACTGAGTTCAATCTGGTTGGCATCTGAGCACCAAGCGCTAGAAACGAAGACTGCTCTAAGCAAAACTTAAAGGGCGCAGGCTGGTCAGTGTCTGAGCAACAGGTGCTAGACAACTTAAGAGTGGTGTGAAAATCTGGTCACTTCCCAAGCAGCAGGCACAGGGAATGAAGACTCCTGTTGAGATGCAGACGTCTCCCCTTTTATACTACATTCGGGACGCTGCCCAATGCTGATTGGCTCGTGCCACTACAACAAAGGGTGGTCACAGAGCGGGGGGCTGCAAATGCATGACTTGCCTCTGTGACGTCACCTGCCGGGTGTGGAATATGGGATGCGAAACCAAAGACAAGCAACAATTACTATTTGAGCTACTAGCAGGGAGTAAAAGAACACATTGCCTTTAAGCATTCTTACGGTGGGCCAGTGAATAAAACACTCAGCAAAGGTAGACAGTACAATCTCACAACTGAACAGGATAAAATTAACTTCCAACTCCGCAGCAAACTGACCTAGGTATGGAGCGGAAGTCATTAAATCTACATTATTGAAAAATACGTCATGTGTCAAAATATATTTGGAATTCTGCCTCAGCACAAAACAGTCTAATCAGGCCCCTCATTTCATTCCTGAACAGAAAAAAAAATTTATATGATAAAACTCTTTAAAATATGATTTTTAACAATGCAGAAAATGTTTGAGTACCAACATTTAACCAAATGCAATATCATTTATAATAATGAAGTTTGGATCAACAAAAAAAGCAGGAAAAACACTACAATTATGTTCCTATACCAGATATTTAAACTGATTAGCTGAAACACATACGATTTAAGCTAGGCCTCCAAGAAGAATTCTACAGTATTTGGAAATGTGAAGGTATATTCAACTACTGAGTCAAGATACACAGTTATTGTAGCCTTACGCAGAAATCATGATGGACAGAAAAAGGGGAAATAATAGAAAGAAAAAATTACAATTTACAGTATACTGACGTGCAACGCTCTTACCTGGTGGGCAAGCAGTTAGGGCGCTGACTGCCCTCTCGGGCATTACGAGGTGGAGGGGAGTCAAACCCCAGGGTGAGCTGGAGCATTAGACTGTTCCTTACGGCCAGTTTTATTCTCCTTACCACTGGGGATGTCAATAGTCAGGACGCCAGTTGTCTCTAAAGGGTAAAATGCTCAGTCGGTTACAAATTATAAATGTGTGTGGTAGTGAGCAATGTGGCAAAGGCTTACAGGATTTATCCACCGCGGCCTCGTTGACCATCGAGCGGGGACAAAGTTGACCGGGGATCGTTCTCCGGACGTCCTGGGAACGGCCCTGTCAGGGCAGATTTTTTAATCAACAACCAACGCTATTTACAGCGTGAAATTTGAGAGGGACTCAAGCCAGGGTGACGTAATCGAGCAAAAACCTGTTACCGCTGGAGCCAAGGGAAGTTGATTGAGGTGAGGGTAGTGGGTACAGGTGTGGGATTTACCATAGACAAGGTTAGGTGTCCCTGGACGGTCAGCTGTGGGAAGAGCCTTGTCCAAGCTGAGATTGGAATGCTGGCTGCTTTCTTCAAGTTGCTGGCTGGAGGTAGAGCACTGCTGATTCCTAATAGGAGATTCAAGCCCTGCCTTGGGCTGCAGGAAGAGAGGAGAGAGAGTCTTGCGCAGACTGGGGGTTGAGCTCGCGAAACTTGTCGGCCAGAGAGCCCTGCATCTCTCCTGGACCAGGATGCTGGACTTCTATTTATATAAAAACTGCCCTGTGCCAGCGATTCTCCAGGGGCAGGGAGTAGCATAGCCTTCCAACACAGGGGCGGGTTTATCGGGTGCAGTAGTGCCGATCATTTTCTTATCACCCCTGGTGGAGGCGTAAATATTTTCTTGCACCTTGGGCTGAGGCCAGCGAGCCATGACGTCATAAGGCCACGGGGGTGCTGCTATCTCTGAGGTTGTTCGGAACTTCTTGGGCGGTTAGATTATCGTAGTGGAATTCAAACAATTATTATTATTTCTTCATCAGGGTGGCGCTTACATGCTAATTCTTGAGTGGGAGTAGACATTCATAATTACACCCGAGGATTAAAGATTAATTTGTCGACTGACCAATGCATGGAGTCTCTTTTCTTCACAAATGCAAAAATGTAACGGCCATTTAATTGGACTTTTCACCCTGCGCATAGCGCGCTCTCAGATGGGGCAAAGTAGGTCGTAGAGTGCACCTATCTGTGATGCAGCATGTTGGCATGCGTCAATTCGGCCACCCCCTGAAGCAACGAAGACCCATCTGGAAAATTCACAATTTTTTCAGGTGGCAGAGGCGGCTGCCTCAATTGCATCACAGTTGGTTGCTCCTCAAGGAGAGCGCCTCTTCTGTGTGCAAGCTGCCTGAGCAGGAGTTCGGCAGGCTCGTATCTGGGTAATGCAACATTTGTTTATCAGTGACAGGTTAACAGACTTTTCTCCTCTTCCTCTTCGCTCTCTCCCTCTCTCGGATGTGTAGCGGCGGGGTGTCTGAACAGCGCCTTCTGCTTAGTGGCGCAGCTGGAGTCTTCTCGTCACGTTACTTACCAATAGGAGGAGTAGCTTTGGAAAGGAAAATGCGGGAATAAGTAGCTCGGTATCGAACCTATGCCTTCATAGTTCGAAGGCAGATTCCAAAAAAAGTTAAAAGTTTAGACCCGTTTAAACATTGGGTGCATACAAAGCTTGCACAAAAAAAATTATTTTTAAATCATAGCTCATTACTACTCTGTCCTCGAGAGCAAAAAAATTCAAATAAAGGAGAGTAAGTATAGTAGGGGAGCGGTATACTACGGCCCCTGCTGGATGAAGTTAACTGCTCTGGATTCCCAGCCAGTATGGCAGCACAGTATCCTTGTTATATAAAAGGGTAAAAATACATAAATTTACAAATGTAAAACCCTACACTAACTGCGGGTTGCTTTCCTACAGCAAAAGAAATAGTGCATAGAAGAACACACATGGCGCTGCACACAAAAAATGTATATATGCGTACGATCTGTACGTAATCTTGAGGTAGTTTGGCGTAAATTCGTACATGATAGTTTACATTAAAGAATACCATATTCTTGGGTTATTCAAAATATTTTTGTAAAATTTGAGTTTGCGTTATACACTCTCGGGTTATGCAACATTTTTGCGTTAAGTTTACATTAAAACTCTTATTGTACATTTACATGGGTGACCATATCATTGGAATTTTACATCAGACACACTTATGCTATGGTACATATTTTTCATCAACACTTTCCAAGGTTAACATTCTGTTAAGATTAAATTTGTACAAGATTTTTTTTGTAACACAAATTATATTTGATACTTTCCCTTATATAGCAGAAGGTTATGAATATTTACAGTGAGTTTCTTACTCATTTATTCATTCCTTAATGCTTGACATGGGTTAAATACATACTTCTGCTCTTGGCAGGGGCTGTGTATGCAGCAGACTCGTGCAGCCGTACACGTAACAAACAATATGGCACAGCTACGTGAGCATACAAGGGTCGAGTAACTGATAGGCGCTCAGCTGCAATTACTTTCGTAACACCTCTAAGGGGTGCATGGCATGGATGAACATACATGCACATGACATGAGACTATCTTCTCCCACAAAATTATTTTATGCTATGGATACACAATGGGCAATTATTTGACATTTATCCCTTACAAGGATTACAGAGGGAATATATAGTACCTTTTCTACAGGTTAAAAACATTTTAAAATTTATACATAGGCGTGAGGGTTATACTACATTGTTATTCCTATTTCTAGGTTACAATGCTCTTTCTCTTTCAGTGAGTGACTTAAACCTACTATTTACAACACTTCGAGAATAAGATCCTCTTTTATTAATTACAAGTTTATTTACGTATGACCAACATGGTTCACTTACGCATTGTAGCACACATTCTCACAGTTTCTCTGCCTGGGGGGGGGGGGGGGGGGGGGGACAATGACAACTGTCTCGTCGGTTTGGGGAGTGGGGGTATCTGCCTTGATTGAGTAGATACGCTTCTGTGAGCCTTTCTGGCGGCTGTGCACATCGACTGTATGGATTTTCGTGTTTCATCATAACGTTTCTCATTTCTCTCTCACAACTCTCACGACTTACGGGGCTCACGCTACATAACTAAGTTTTCTCACTACACCTACAGTTTACAAGAGTTTTCCGTTCGGAAAAAAAATTTAAGTGTAAATACAAAACTGAATCAAATTTATACAATTTTCGGTGTCATTGCACTTCTCCTACCTGTAGTTTACAGGGTTCTTGTTACACACATAGGGGTTTCACGTCCGTAAAAAAATTACATTTTGTAACAAGAAGGCAAATTATAATGTAATACAACTGGGTTTTACGTGAGGTGCGTGTCCTATACAAAAAAAACATTACATTATTTGCAAGAGCCTTTATTACCCTTAGGGACAACACTTTTAGATCTACAAGATTAAAAGATTGCGAATTTCTTGGGTGACGGTTACGGCATGCTCGCAGTGAGCTCTTACCTCATGCTCTTATTTACGATACAGAGGGTTCATTACTCAATGTCGCCCAGTCGCATTGCGAGGAATGGTGAGGGTGGTTTTCAAGGTTATGTTTATGGGCCTGCTGATAGGCTTCGGTTACGCACTCACACTTCCTAACAGTGCTCATGGAATTCAGTGGCATTACGTTAAACGTGTCGTACAATATTTCAAAAGCAAAAATAATCTTTATTTTATTAGTGAATGCTTACTTTAGAAGAGCACTTACGGGATTTTCGGGGATTTTGCGGACATCAACTTTCCAGTCCGCTGATGGGATTTAAGTTAAGTTAAATTTTAACTCCGCTACACAAAAGTTATTTATCTGGCAAGCCAGGGACCAAATTAAATTTTGATAAAAAACTTCATTTTCATAACTTTTACATTACTCGTGCCCATTGATAAGAGGTTAATTACTTTAAGTTGGCACACTCTTTTAACTGTGGGGCCTCTGTTCCTCGATGCTAGAATTTAGAATTCTCAACCTTGCAAAAAAAAAATGTTACATAAGTTTACAGGGTTACTTAAATAAAAAAATTTCTCTTTAGCATTGATGTAGCACTTTCTCTCGTTGCACTGTCTATTCTATGAGGCTAGGATTTTTGATTGGTGCATTTCGTGGCACCTAGCCATCCCTACTAATCGAGCTACATGGTTTCACAGGTATTTTCACCTTAGGGTTCAGGCAACCTAACGCTATCACTACCCTACTAAACTAACTACAGCGGAATAATATTTGGACAAGTGCGTTAGTCTGTTACTGGCTGCTGCCAGGTACTCACTCTGACGATGATGCTGATGCTGGTGGAGGGCGCTGGCATTTGGCGAACCTGCCTTTTGGTGGGCGTCCTCTCTTTTGTGGCACTGCGGCAGGGGCGGCAGTCCAGCAGAATGCAGTCGGTGCACACCATGGTGCCTCTCGGTAGTGCCAGGGCACAAAGCACGTGTGCCTTGCGTTCAGGGGGCCACTCATGAAGTGGTCCCGATAATGGAAGGCAGCATGGGGCCAGCATCCTGGGTTTGGGCACCTGCTGCTGTCATCCGTCTGCTGGGCATGTCTGCTTCTTGATTTATTGCTGTATTGAGAGTGCCACGGGTCTTTCTGCGTGAGCGTACCACCTCGGCTTCTCGTAGATTGGTGACTGCGGCGCGGGTGAATGGCATTCATAGCTCACTCACGGTTGTTTCTCCCGGCGGTGCAGCTTTACTTGTGTTGACCATAGCGCTCTCGGGCGATCGGCAACTCACAATTACTACTCTCGTGGTTGCCGTGGGTTCACCCTCTCGCTCTGTCTCTCTCTCTCATGGAGCAATTCAATGTCACTCTCTCACTCTCCAGCCAGTGGGATGATCTGAAGGGGCTGGTCGCCAGGTTGACTGGTGGGTCCATGGATGGTGACGAGGCCCGGGTTGACTTCACCTTTAGCTCGTCCACTCATGCCGTTCTTGCCATGGAGGGGGACAGAAGGATAGGATAGCAGGGGTTGCATCCTATAGTCATCCTGGATGGGCTCCACCGACTAAGGGGGAGGCGTTACCGGGACAGATCCTGGCAGGAGTGGGATTGCTGCCGTGTCCAGGTCATCGTCCGGCGGGGGCACTTCCTTAGCACGCGATCGTGGTTTCGGGTATTTCTTGGTGCTTAAAAGACCGGGATGAGGCGGGGAGAGGGAAGAGGGGGATACATGGCATAACCTCAGGGCTTGTAGCGGAGGCGGAAAGGGGAGTATCTCTTTGCGTTGTCTATCAGCTCGGCTCTCAAGTCCAAGATGATCAACAGGCTAGCGCCATGAGGGTCCATACTGGACACTTGATGATGCCCGCCGAGATCTAAACTGGACGGGGGTGTGTACGTCGCCTAATCACGGTGCCGTCAGATGGTCGGAAGTAAATCTCTGGTAACGTACCGCGCGGGGGGTGTAGATGGTAGCGTGGGGGAGGGGGACTGTCATTCCTCCTGGAGTCCTGTGGTGGCAGTCTTTTGTCGCGAGGAGGAGGGAGACGTTTCTTCTGCCTCTGTGGTGCTCACGGTTCGAGTCGCCCTCGGGGTTCTCGTTCTAGCTGGGCCACTTTCTGGCTATGGCAAGGCTTCAGCCGACCTTAGACTCATAGTGATGCGTGGTTGTGAACGCACGTGCATTTTCCGGAGGTTCAGGGGTTTATTATTTGTCGGGGGTTGGTTTTCCTCCGGATTCCTACCTCTGAAATTCTGCCCACGCATCTCTGGGTTACATGGTTGTGCATTCAGAGGGTGGGGGAGGGGGCTGCATGTCGCCTGGGGTTGTCACCTTGGACAGTCCCTATTGAAATGTTGCCCCGGGCAGTACCAGCAGCATGGCACGAGAGTGACGGGAGCCGACAGGGTTGTGTCTCGCCTTGCAGGCGGTCTGAGCACGGGGGCCGGACTGGTAACCTTGGCGTGTGCCAGCTGGTACCTTCCTGATAGGGGGCGTTCATTCATCTCCATCTCTCGTGCTCTTTCTACGAGTTCCTCCACAGTTTGTGGTCGAGACGTAACAAACAAGTTACGCAAGGCAGGGAGGAGAGTATGAGTGGTACACCGCACTCGTTGTCCTTCGGTCTGTTCCGGATAAATGCGCTTGTGGAGGTATTCTTTACACCTAATAAATAATTCGACCTTATCCCCATGTTTTTGCACATGGGAGTGAGAGTTGGTAATAAGATTTCTTAGTATTTCGTCACCTGAAAAATGGGATGTTAGCTGCGCCTTTAATTGAGGCCAGCTATCAATAAATTCTCCGTACTTGTCCCACCACTGTCCAGCGGGACCTACTAGGGTCAGGTGAACTCTATACACCCATTGTTTGTTTGGGACCCCATGCTCCCTTAACTCGCATTCACATTGCGCGAGAAATTTCTCCGGGTTGGAGTAAGCTTTCCCGTTAAATTTGGGGAGGGAGAGCTTGCAGGGTAGCCAGGGAAATGGCAGGGTTAACCTGTGAGGAGAGTTGTGCAGTCTGTATGTTTGCCTCCTTCGGCATACATCACACTGGTAGACTTGTCCTTGGTTGCAGACTGGCTCGTCTACACACCCAGTACAGCTGCGGTAGAATGTATGACTGCACAAGATACAGTGAACAGTGTATCTTCCCTGTCTGGTACACTCAGGCCATTAACTAACCCTGACATTGTCCTGTCTACATGAATCGCACCCCTGTATTCGAATCCATCCATGTATCTGGGCGTATCATCCCATCCTAAGCACGTATAATGGAATTCCTTCTAACAGTAGCTGCACATAATAAGGTTCAGGCCAGTGCCTGGACAAGCAGGGAGGGGGCAAAGCCTGTTGCCTGTCCATTCTGTGTTAGAGTCGACTATTGCACGGCGTGCATCTGCCAGACTTGCATCGGAGTCTGACATCATGGAATACTACAACTGGGCGCCATGGGGTGTTTATAATGACTCCCCGAAGTCGTGAACAAAACAAAAAAATTATCTCCCCAGCGGGGAGCAGCAGAACAGATGCTCGCTTCATGCGTGAAAACACAAGAGAGGGGAGGCGGGGTGACTAGCGAGGTCCAGCTCCCAAGGCTGAACTACTTGAAGCTTATTGCCCCACGATGGGCACCATTTGATGCGTGACGCTCTTGCTTGGTGGGCAAGTGGTTAGAGTGCTGACTGCTCTCTCGGACCTTATGAGGTGGAGAGGAGTCAAACCCCAGGGTGAGCCGGAGATTTAGACTGTCCCTTCCGGGCAGTGTTATTCTCCTTATCACTAGGGAGGTCAATAGTTGGGATGCCAGCTGTCCCTAAAGAGTGAAATGCTCAGTCATTTACGAGTTATGGATGTGTGTGGTGGTGAGTAAATAATATGGCAAGAAGTTATGAATTTATCCGCCACAGCCTCGTTGGCTGTCGAGCTGGGACAAAGTTGACCAGGGATCGTTCTCCAGACATCCTGGGAACAGCCTTGGTAGGGATTCTAACCCTGATTGTTCTCCGGGAGGCCAACTTCACCACACAGAAGCTGAGTACTTCTGCGTTCGGATGTCGAACCCGAACTACCTTGCCTGTCGTTAACTTCACGATACTAGCTCTGATGGGTGTCTCATGAGAGGGTTAGTTCTGTGTTTCAGTAAATTTAGGGTTTGGTTCCGTCTGGGTTTTCTCCAAGTCTGAATCTTCGTTGGGGGTACACCAAACAAGCCAACATTTCAACTGTCTCTCGTGATCTGGGGATGTTATTACACAAAAGTCAACTGGTTTGTTCTCAGGCTCACCGGGAACAAGTACACATGGGTTTGAATAATTAATTAATTGATTAATGATGGCTGTTTATTTGCAGTGCGCCTCTCGCATCACCTCTGACAGCTACCTGTGCCTCCATGTTGTTTGCGCATTTGAAAAGAACACAGTACAAGAGAAAGGCTGTCTGCCGGGGTTGTGGACATACAGTCCTAGGCGGGGCGAAATCTGAACTCACTCCCGCTGACCTGCCGTGTAATGGGTAACCCAAGTATCGACACCTTATGCCCCATATTGGCGGCAGGTGTCCTGGAATCTCAGTGGTAGGTCCTTTACCAGACCCCGTCTACGGAAGGATTCAGCACATTGCACGGCCGAATAGAGACATGAGGTTGAAATTTACTATTGCACAACTAACTGGAATTCTGTAATGATACACCACACTGAACTAGAAATTAATAAAGCAAAAATGATCAAGGGAATTAACGCTATAAACTACAGTAGTCGACAAACAAAATTTAAATGATACATAAGTTTTATTACGTCTAAGGAAATACGGTGGAAAGAAAACTAAGCTAAGAGAAAAAATATATTGATTAGATATTCAAAAGGAAATCAAATTCATTATTTAACAGGTGAAGGCTAGCCTGGGGAAAAATTTATTACAAAAAAAATTAATTAAGCATATTATTTTCTAATCAACAACCAACGCTATTTACAGCATGAAATTTAAAAGGGGCTCAATCCAGGGGGACGTAATTGTGCAACGACCTGTTCCCGCGGGAGTCAAGGGAAGTTCACTGAAGTGAGGGTAGTGGGTACAGGTGTGGGATTTACCATAGACAAGGTTAGCTGTCCCTGAGCAGACAGCTGTGGGAAGAGCCTTGTCCAAGCTGAGATTGGAGTGCTGGCGGACTTCTTCAAGATACTGGCTGGAGGTACAACATTGCTAATTCCCAAGCAGTAGGAGGTTCGAGCCCTGCCTCGGGCTGCGGAGGAGTGGAGAGAGAGTCTTGCGCAGACGGGGGGTTGAGCTCGTGAACCTTGTCGGCCAGCGAGTCTGGCATTTCTCTTGGACCAGGATGCTGGACTTCTATTTATATAAAAATTGCCCTATGTCAGCGATTCTCCGGGGTTGGGGGGCAGCATAGCCTTCCAACACAGGGGTGGGTTTATCGGGTGCAGTAGTGCCGCTTGTTTTCTTATCACCCCTGGTGGAGGTGTAGATATTTTCTTCCGCCTTGGGCTAAGGCCAGTTGAGCCGTGACGTAATAAGGCCACAGGGGTGCTATCTATCGGGTTGTTCGGAATTTCTTGGGCGGTTAGAGTAGCGTAGTGGAATTCAAATCAATATTATTATTTCTTCGTCAGGGTGGCGCTTGCATACTAATTCTTGAGCGGGCAAAGACATTCATAATTACACCCATGGATTATGATTAAGTTGTCAACTGACCAATACATGGAGTCTCTTTTCTTCACAAATACAAAATCATAACGGCTATTGAATTTTACTTTCTCCCCCGTGCATAGTGCACTCTCATACGGGGCGAAGTCTGTCATAGAGCGTGCCTCTCTGCAGCGCAACATGTTGGCATGCATCAATACAATAACTGTAAGAAAACTGCACTGCTTTAGAAGTATTTGTGGTACGAGAATGAAAATGCAAAAAGTGTCAAAACATAAGAAATTAAAATTAGTTTAAAAATAAGTGCAACCAGTAATGTTCATGATCGTATAAGAAGCTGTACAAAAAGAAGTCACATACTTCAAAACAGAATATTTTAGAAATTACATCCATGTTACTACTAAGCCCTCACTCCATTACATGAAATGCTGAATACTAGTGAACATACAATACTGAACTCAAAGCACTCTTACAGTTAACCCATTTCTAGTCTAATATGACTGGCTGACTTGGAAGTTCGATACATATTAATCATCCAGCAATGGAAAAGTTTGGGTGAACTATATCAATGAAGCTCATTATTTTTGCTTCTGTCAGTTACTTATTAGCTATACTTTTAAATTGTTCTTGTGATGTAATTATTATTAAATGGGCCTGTTTGAGCTCTAATTATTATTTTTTAATAACAATATTTTTAAGTTTCACTGCTGTAATGAATACGTAGTTTGCAAGATCACATGTACATTTCTGTGCATCAAAGGTACAGGGCACTATGTAAATTTTCCAAACCTGCTGAGGTGCAAAACATTGTCTCCTACAAAGAATAATAAGTGATGTAGCCTGTAGGAAAGGACACTATGCGCCATCATGGTATCCTGACAAAGAGCACTCATGCAAAGTTCCATATTTGTGACATAGTGCCCTTTAACTCCGATGTATTTAAATATGTGGTTAAATATGTCCCATACAAAAAACTAACAATCAAACCAACAACGAACCAACAAGAGAACCAATCAAACAAACAATCAACAAACAGATAAGACGAATGAATGAATAAAAAAGTAAATAAATAAATTAGTAAATAAATAAATGCTGTAGTATACTTTCACATTAAACATGTGCAGTACAAGTGCATATTACTTCATTACAGTAATTGAGAATACCTGAGCCAGCAATGTGACCAACAGCCTGGGCTTTCATCAACTAAGCTTAACGCAGGCCTTTTGCCCATTAAAAAATTTGCTGAATCACAGCAGACACTATGACAGGAGATGAAGATAACAACACCAACGTTCTTCTGATTGTCCCATACTAATCACACCATCATCAACAATAAAAACAAAATACTGGCTCTCTCATCATTTGTATAAAATATTTTTACTCAAACTCATTAAGACTGCTTTGCAAAAAAAAAAAAAAACACCTAACCTTTAGAACAAATTAAATCTGGCAATCACAAGTGTACGACAGAAAACCTGACACAGTGCAATCACTGCACCACAGAATACATTTTGCCTTACCATCAACTCTCTCATACGAGGCAAGGTGATGCATGGTTAGAATGCTTGCCTCCACCAAGGCAACCTGTTTGACTCCTGGATTTTTTGCATGTGAGAATTATGCCGGACAATGCCACTGGCTGGTAGGTTTTCTCTGGGATTTCCCGATTCCCCACCCTTGCATTCCAGTGCTGCTCCATACATCGCTTCATCTTTGTCAATTCTCAAGACCCCAAATTAAGACCTACCCAAACTTCTCCATCCCCCTTAAACCACTCCACCAACACTCTCCAGCATGAAATACATGGTAATTAATATGTGTATTAATGTAATCCCAAAGCATACTAAAAAATGCTGAAATTCAGCATGTCTGTAGAAAGGTGTACCCTAGAAATCCAGACACAAAATTTTCATTACAATACCACATTCCATAATGCACAGAAAACAATAAACCAACCTTCATCCGTATTTGGCTGTAGGCCTTCCACATTATTTAACCTGAACAGTTGTTCACACAAGCTGAGGTCGAATCCCAGGAAGTCTACAAACAAAAATTAAAATCAAACACAACACAACCTGCAATTACACAGCTGCCCTTCATACAAACACAAAACTGCTGCCAGGTATCCTCTCCCAAAGAGAGAGAGAGAGAGAGAGAGAGAGAGAGAGAGAGTGAGAGTGTGAAAGAGTGAGAGTGAGAGTGAGAGAGAGTGTGTGTGTGTGTGTGTGTGTGCGTGCGCGCACACACACACACACATATATAGACACACACACACACATATATAGACACACACACACAGCACAGGAGGGAGATCTCTATCTTGAAATATACTATTGGCCAGGTATAAAGGATATATATATATATATATATATATATATATATATATATATATATATATATATATATATATATATATATATATATATATATATATATATATATATATATATATATATATATATATATATATCTCTCTATCTCTCTGGACTACAACCTATGGATGGATTACGTAAAATCTTCGATACATTAGGTTCTTTAAGGTAAATCAACATTAGTACTAACCATTTAAGGATGGTACAAAATTACTGGCACTAAAGACGATGTTTAAGTGAGGTGTTTATATTCTCCACTACTGCAATATAAATTGTGTTGGTCTCTGTATTTCCACTTATCATTGTCCCATTGGTCCTAGCTACACCAGGTACACTTACTGTGCTTGGCAACGTTTATTATTGAACGATTGTTAACCATTCACCAAGTTGCATGTTGAATGTATACCAATTAATGTGTCACAACAGATTTAACAAGTTTTATTTATAACTAATTATGTCTATATAAAGAATTATTAAAAAGAACAGTTTTATTTCTAGTGAACTGAAATTTTGACCAGTTGAAATTTTTTAATTTACATTCTGATAATAAGGTTCAGCAAAACAATACAACTTTGCTTTGAAAGTGTGAGATTTGTATTCAAGAGAAAAGAAATTTCTTTGTTAACATAGTCCCAAGTACATACGTGCATATTCCTAAGGATTAATCAACATGACTCCAAGTGAATGTTGAATATTTTCTGTATGTATATGCATCACAACATACTGCAAATTTTCAAATTTTGTAAAGAATTACCCCTGACAATAATTTTCAACAAAAAATTTGGTGACCTACCAAATACTTTTGGAATCAAAATATATAGTTGGAGTCGGTCACTTGAAGATACGAAAACATATGCAATCTAATACCATGTAGCCTGGTAAATATTAAACCTGTCAAAAAACATTTATGAAGGACACAGCAGTGTTCTCCAAGACCCCACGTTACTGCTGATTGTAGTGTTATCATTAGCCTCTAATGATTATCATCATTGTTTAATACTCCCTTACGCTTTCCATCATTGTTTAATACTCCCTTATGATTTTCATCATAATTTAATTCTCTCATGAAATACAAATGAGTAAATTACTTGGCCTGAAAACTGAAATGAATACAAGAGAAATCACTTTCTGAAAATGATAAAATGAAGCTCAAGAGTCATGCTTCATTAGCAAATTAACTAACTCCTTGAAATTATGTTGTTCTGATTTCAAAGTTTTTAAACTGTATGAGAGAAAACCCTTTCAATAAGTTCCTTGTTAGGAAATTTTCCTGCACAGTGGCCCATACAACTATTGGTAGTGTATTTAAATTTAACAGGGTAACTCATGTTGTGTATTACCTAAGTAGAAGTCGACCTAAGTAACGGAAAGCTTAGCGCCAGCCTAGGGAGCAACTTGTAACATGTAAACTACCTGCCGTGCAACCAATTAAGAGGCCACAGATGAGGGTCAGTTGAAAACGCCTTCAGCGCCATGGCAGGTAAGCAGTGGGACTAGAATACATGCCTCACTGTTCGACAGTTTTTTCCCATGTACACCTGTAAATTGGTTTATTCCAGGTTAAAACTCTGTAAAGTTATGTAAATAAAACACAGCCTTCAGCTGACTTGTGTGAGGGACACGTTTCTTTTAACTAAAGAAGAGATGTGAGCATTCACCTAACACCAGTACATTACACGTGACAGCTGTTCTCCCCAGGGGGTAAAACCCATTAGCCAGCCACTCACCCGACCAGCTCGTGGAAAAAAAAAAAAAAAAGAGAGAGAGAGAGAGAGAGAGAGAGAGAGAGAGAGAGAGAGAGAGAGAGAGAGAGAGAGAGAGAGAGAGAGAGGAGAGAGAGAGAGAGAGAGAGAGAGAGAGAGAGAGAGAGAGAGAGAGAGAGAGAGAGAGAGAGAGAGAGAGAGAGAGAGAGAGAGAGAGAGAGAGAGAGAGAGAGAGAGAGAGAGAGAGAGAGAGAGAGAGAGAGAGAGAGAGAGAGAGAGAGAGAGAGAGAGAGAGAGGAGAGCGCGCACACACACTATGCCAAAAGCGAAAGAGGAGGACCACACACCAGAGCAGAGAGCAAGAACAGAAAAAGGAGTCCTACAAAAGCCAAAACAGAAAATTTTGAATGACAGTGTCATATCAGCACTCACACATGAGAATTCTACCAGATGTGTCTACGTTGCTATGGAGGGGGGAGGGGGGATTGCCGCATGACGCGTACTGGCATAATAATTATTTACGACTCCACCTCAACTTTATGTGATGTTATGTCACCACGAGGAGGGTGTGGGGGGGTTTGAACTCAGGATGACTTGCTTCCAGAGACAACCTGCACATCCCTAAGCAAAGGGCACCCAAGGACACGGCAGCCAAGACTGTCTAAGCCATTGTGTGCAATGTTACGTGTCCAGTAATCACCCCCGCGTGCAACAGAAGCCAGCAACGGAGCCCAGCACTGCCCCTAAGCTCGTGGTAGTGATTGCAATCAGCACACATGGAAACTGCCACTTCCAGTCTCCCCCCCGAGAGATTAAAGCCTGCACTGCTAAGGAGGAGCTCTCACCCAAAGGCTCATTCTGGGTCAAATCAATCAATGAAAAAATATTTTTGGACCTAAAGGAATTGTATTTGGATTTTTGAGATTTTTTGCCACTAGTTGTACCAATGGAAAGGGCAAAATATTCAAATTTTCTAATATTTTGCTACAGTATTATTTTTTTCAAAGATAGCAAAACCAGCAAAAATTTGCATTGCTTGTAAACAGAAAAATTGATGCAGATCTGCAATCAATGGTCCTAGAGAGCTCATTTATATCTCGTTTAAAACCTAATTTAATGGGCTTTGATTTAATATGCAACACAACATGATTTTCACAAAATTTCGTTTTCGAACCATTTCCAAAATTTGGATTTTTGAAACTCTCAAAAACACCACCTTCAATTTTTTTCTCAAACATGTGTGTTGTTTCTGTATGTGTTGGCCACAGGTATACTAAATTTCACGATGGAGAAAAAAACGGGTTTTGTTGTGACGAAAGTTTAATTATAGTAATGTGTGTTTCATCTGTGCACAAGTTCAGCTTGTGGGTCATGTCACGTCAAATGAAATATGGGTCTAAACCTTTGTATTTCACATTAGAATAATACTTTGTTTATTAGTTGTACTTATGAAGTACGTACATATAAATTACAAATTTAAAAAAAAATGTGATGGTAGTTTTTTTAAATAAATATACAAAAATTGTACAAATTCGCATTACAATGAAATCTGAATACAAGGTACTCATAGGGATTTTAAACTTGACACTCAGTACTGGAAATTACTTTAAACTGAACCAGTATTTAATGATATCACATCTGCCAGGGATTTTAAAGATGTGCTTTAAAAGTGAAAAGTATTTTTAATTGAAGTAACTTATACCAATATTTCGCTGCATTAGTAAACATAAAAATCCATGGAGATCTGCAAAAATGGTGCTAGAGAGTTCTTTTATAAGTAGCTCATTTTAAACATCTTTTAAGCAGCTTTAATTTGATATCCCATACTGTGTTATTTAAAATAGGTATTAGTAATAATCATACAACGTAAAAACTTTACCTTTTACCTTTACAAAATAATATTACTGATTACTGGAATGATAACAATAATTCAAATAAGAAATAGTACTTGCTCTACCTGAAATCCATCCAGTGACAGAGTCCTTGAAATGTCACTTCTAACCAATTCAAGCACATAATCAAATATAACAAAAATGTTTTACCACCAAAAATTTTTCTAATGAAAAAATCACTATGGCTATACTAATATGTAATTAACATGTCTTAAACATTTTCTGATGAAACATGTAAAATTTATACATTTGATAATATGTAGGGTTCTCACTTTTTTCAGTCTTTTTTTTCCCCCCTAGAAGAAGGGATCATCTTCACATCTCTTCTTCAGTGAGAGTATATGTTCTTCCTGTTGCTGTTCTTGGATCAACCTTCTTCAGAAGGTTGTCAGTTCTCACATCCAGAATATCTTGCCTTGGCTGTGCATAGTAAAAAGATGCTGAAGGTCCTCTAGGATGTAAGATACTTACTTTAATTTCATTTGATTCATGATTTTTTGCTAGAATACAAGCAAGCCATCAAAAGTTGACGTACATAACAGCCACAAATCCCGATTCAGTGTTTTGTAGCTCTGCTGACAATCCATCTGATATAGCAAATTCTTCTATTGTTTTTTCAGTGCATAGGGAATAAAGTTTGGTCTCCATTTCTGCTTCTGATATTGGAATGATTGCATAAAATTTGTGTGTTCCTTTCACACTTTTGGTTTTGCCAAAGCGTATTGTCAGTCCCCCCCCAATTATTGTATTCCTTTGTGGCGCAATATTTAAATTGGATACCTGGAATATTTACTTTTGCAAATTTAAATAATTGCTGAGGTGTCATTATTTTCTGGGCATAAGGCCGCTGCAAACTTACCTTTGCTGCTAGTCCTTTCACAGTTCCCCAAAACCATCACAGGCACTTTTACAGTGTGATGTGGCAAAGAAATGCCACTCTGTATTGATTACAAAATCTATTTTGTCCAAACAAATATTCTGAAAGTTCTTCCTGTTTTTGTACTGACCTGCGCAACAATCTGATATTTTTTGTATGTTAGGAATAGCTTCTATGAGAGCAGGTAACAGATGTGTTTGGAAGATTTTGAACGCAAAGGTATTGTGAGTCAGACATTCTGATACGAAGGAGACATAATTGAGATGTTTCAGTAAAACCATCTTCTTCATTGTAACAAATAACAAAAGGATGGAGGGTGGCCTGGCTATTAGTCCAATGGTAGGATTGAACGTCATTTTGTAGCATAAATTAATAATTTTCAGCAAAATCTCAAATGACTACAACTTCTCCTGCCTTCAAATTGGATTTCACAAAATTACAAAACTCCTTTTGCATGTTTGCTATACATGAGTGGGATTTTAACTTCCAACAGATCATCTGTGAACTTCTCTATAAACTCATCCTTATCTTTGATGACAGTTTCCAAAATACATCTATCTACAGACATCCACTTCTTATATGTTACACTATCTATCATTTCTTCTTCAAACTTCAGACTCAATATCAGCTTAAAGGGACCTACCCCAGGCCACTCTTTACAGTTATTCATGTAATAATTGGGCAATGTAGGTTACACATTGTTTTGTACAAACAGGTTTCGTAGTTTTTTTATTGGTCTGGCATCTCCATCCAATACAAAATTTTCCATTTTATATCCATTCATCATTGCTGATGAGTTGTGCACACACAAACTGTAGTTCCTTTGGGCACAAGGTTTAGGGGCTAGAGGATTGAGGATCCAACATGGTGGCCGACACCGCCATCTTGTCCTTGCCATTTTGTGTCTGGTGGCCATCTTAGCAGCCAGTCTGCTGGGTTCCCCATCTTGGTAGCCAGTATACCATGTCCACCATCTTTGGCAGCCAGTATTCCATTTTTCCTGATCATTCATTCCACCTGGATTTTTTCTACTTTATCATTCCACCTTGATTTTTCCTGCTCTATCATTCCATCATGTTTCTTCATGTTCTATAATTATGTGGGTTTTCTCCGAGTGCTCCCATTTTCTTTCTCTTTTTAATTTTTAATTCTTCCTTTCCTTTCTCTCCCTTTCTCTCTGTTCTCTCGTCACCTTCTTCACCCGCCGTCTACATAGTTTGGTGGCCGCCCCGCCAAGGGTGCTGGTGTGTACACTGTCATCTTTGGTTCCTTCATTGCCCCGCCACGGGTGCTGGTGTGTCGCCGACACCATGTTTGGTTCCTTTGTCGTCTGCTAGGGGCGTGGTCTGCCATCTTATTTGCAGTATAGTTCATTTGTTCATCACCTGCCAGGAAACAGTGGCATCGTTCAGTGCTTTGTAATTTACACAAAAGCATAGTTGCCCATTCTCCTTCGGTACAAATATATGAGAATTGTAGGGAGAAGTTGAAGGCTCAACAATCCCTTGCCGCATCATCTCTTTGACTTAGTCTATTATCAATCTCTGACATCTCGCTGAGATTTTGAATGGCCGGTTAAAAATATGAGTGGTGTCACTGAGTAGGATTTCATGTTGCACCATTTGTGTTTGGCGGAGATTTCCAGCAGTTCCGAACAGCATCTACGTGTTCGTGCAGGACCTCCTTCAGTTGCTGAAACTGGACTTCCCATAGGTCATGTTGGATGTCTTGAGCATCGAGGATGGTAGAGCCTTGCTGTTCTGCCAAATACTCCCAGTGTAGCAAGACTCGTCGTTTGTCGCCCAGGTATACCTTACGCTTCCCATGATATATAATGCACTGCTGCTCGCATAACCAAAGATGTCCAAGGATAACGTCCTCTTCGATATCCAGAGTGACAACAAAGTCTGCTTGGGTAGTAAGGCTTTGGAGCTCGAATGGCAACGTAATGCGTCTGTCAACGGCAAGGGTGTATTCGGGTTTGACCAACCTTACTACCTTGGTTTAGGGTCCAAGTTCTGCATGTTGGTGCTCCTGGAATAAATCACAGCTAATGAATTCCCCAATGCTGCAGAATCCAATAAGGCAGTTAATTCTGATTTTGATGTAGGGAGAGATGGGTGCTTACGCTACTTCATCTAGGATCTTGATGGTTGGTCCTGTTTGGCAGAAGGAATTGTCCCCTTCTTTACGCTGGCATTGCCGTTTCCCTTCGACGGCTTATTCTGAGGTGCCGGTTAGACCTGGGTGAGTTGCAGCTTCCGGATTGCGTCCCGCAATTCTGTGCATCTGTATGGCTGTTCTGGTCTCTGTGGGTAGTCCCTATTAAAGTGATTCCCTGGACAGAACCAAATTTTTAGCAATCGTAGGTTCTGTGGAGGAGGTGGGGGAGGCTTGGTGCATTGTTCCCCTGTTTTTCATTCATATACGGGCTTTCTGGGCTTCGGTAGATTGAGCAAACATTGCACTTGGAAGTTTTGTTCGGCTTCACATGCTCTTTTAATCAGTTTGTCTATGGACGCAGGTTTGGGCAATAGCAAGATGTTCCGCATCCATGGCAACAATAGATGCGAGATTTGGCATATGCATCTGTATTCGTCCCCATTAAGAAATATATGTCTATACATCTGTACTTTTCTTCTTACGAAGATGTTGACTTCATCCCCAGGCTTCCGTTGGTGGTTGTAGAATTCAGTCGTAAAATGAGCAATTACCTCCCCCCCCCAGTGAGACATTGTGCCAGGTGGATGCTGAGTTGCCTCCAATCCGTCACGAATTCTTTGAAGGCATTCCACCAATCGAGGGCTTTTCCTTTTAGTTTGAGCAGGGCGCAATAAACCCGATGTTTCTCAGGGATCTCATGGTTGCAGAATTCCCGTTCACATTCATGGATGAACATGCTGGGGTCCTCATGTGGCCTTCTGGTGAACTATATGGGGGTTGCAGCTCTTCTGGGTAATTGACCTGGCTGCGCAATGAAGTAGGACAGGGATTTGACAGTCTGTATTCTGCTGCTCGTTAGCAAACCTCGCACTGGTAAACTAGGTCTGGTCTGATTATTAGCTCGTTGGGCCATCCGATACAGGAATGATGTTAATTCTCACTGCAGAGTATACATTGTATTGTTGGGATCCCTCATCCAGGGCACGTTACAAAGTTGCAGTAGGCGGTTTTCTTGGTACGATAGTCCTAGCACCGGTATTCTAGTCTGTCGGTGTATCGAGGTTAATCTGCCCAATCTAGGCAGGTACAATGGTGCCAGAGACGGTAGTGTGTGCATTGGATGCGGTGTATTCCAGTTCCGGGGCAGCCTAGTTGTGAACAGCGGTTGTGTCAGGTCGCAGCTGAGTTGGCCTCTTCAAGCTCAGGCTCGCTCCTTGTGGCAACTGAGATGTTGGCTACTGATAAGGGCACCACGGGGTGTTTTGTAAGACTCACCGAAGTCTGAAGGTTTCTGGTGCCCATGAGTACATGGAATATGCGGTCGTGGCTAGCCTGTCCATGCTGCCTTGTGCAACTTTGGTAGCCGCGCCCCAGGTTGGGCAACAGAAAAAGGTCTCGGTTTGACTCCTACTTGAAACGTGACATACACAGGAATGGATACTCACTTGTCTGAGGCAGTAGGCGGCATCTACCTTTTTGGCTAGGAGCTAGGCCAAGCACTCCTATATTTCTGGGAATTACAGTCTTGATGGGGCACTGGTGCCTTTCCGTTGTATAGAACTGGCAGTCGCTTTGCAGCAGAGCACAAAGTTGGGAGCAGGTAGAAAAACTGTACGTTTAGGTGCCGTTGGTTTCTTGAAGATACCTGGATGACGTGCTGCGGGAGTTGTGTCTGAGTAAGTAGATGATGTAGAGGATGCTGCAGGGTACGCTGGCCTGAACTGCGGCAGCAGGCGAGGTGTGTCATGTAGTACTTCAGAAATCAAGAAGGTGATAGCAGGTGTTGCAGGTTGCTCTGGCTGGTTCAAGTGTTCTTCAATCCACCACGGGTATGCTGCAGGGCCGGTACTCTCAGGTGTAGTGAACAGACCTCTGGGAACTTCCAGTTCAACTGGATCTTGCAAGTGCTTCAGGGCCTGGGTTTGAGTCGTAGGTTCAAGGCTAGCTAAGTGTGATACCAGGGCAAGTTTTAACTCATACAGACGACCAGAACCCAGGAGGAACTGCCTAGCCTTCTCCTTAAATCCCCTCCGCTTGGAATAGGGCATCAGGATACAGACTTACATTCCTACTACTATAACAAGACTGCAGGCTCCTTGTGCACAATATTAAATGGAGCACCACATATGGGCCAGGAACCAGTGGACACCCTATTCCAACGTCTGGCACGTAGTGCAGTCCATGATGGAAGTCAGACCTCACCTGTTTATGGTCCCACACAGGTGTGTGGCCCTGACCGAGTCTTCCCAACTCAAGGAACATCTATCTCTCTTGGTGGATACTGCAGTGGAGAGACCGATGGACACCAAGCCGACAAGCTGGTCCACGACAGTGTACCTGTGTGGCGCCTCCTTTCTGCCAATCGAGGTCAATAGGAAGGGAGGCCTGGTTGAGTGCATGTGGATGAAAAAGATTCAGTGTGATGGCTCGAATGAGTACGTATCCTGGGATCACCTGCGGTATTGTTGCATGAGGGTAACTACGGACAAGGCGCTAAGTCTACAGGAATGAACTCAAAATTAAGGTTGACCCACGTTCATTTCAGAATGGAAACACACATGGAAAATGGACCCTAACTCCTAGTCAATGGCACGAGTCTAAGCCGGGAAGCTAGGGTACAATACTGGAAAGGCTGGTAGAGGCGACCGGTGAATAAACTGGGGGAATGCAGGGTGTGATGCGCTGAATAACTAAGCAATCTCCTCTTGCATTGTTGGATGTGTGATTCATGCAGGATGACGTTATGTACACATAATGACACGTGGCTTGGAATACTAAGCAAGGAAGTGTCAGGATAAGTCCTGAGAAGGACTCCAGGATAAGGTTACCTACAGACATGTCCGTGTAATGTAAGGCGGTAGGGGTTGCAAGGTAAGAAGCAGGGAGAGATCCTGACTCTCGTAAAGCAAGTTAAATTCCAAGGCAGCTGGCACCGGAAACAAAACCTAATCGTAAGCAAGGGGCTTAAACGATGGTTGAGTGGTCAGTGTCAGAGCAACGAGTGCTGGAGAACAGTTTAAATCTGGTCAATCCTGAGCGACTGGTGTGAGGAGCGAAGACTGCTGTGGAGACGTGGGCCGTCTCTCCTTTTATACTAAACGGGGCCGCTGCCTGACACTGATTGGCCAGTTACACTAAGGCGAGGGGTAGTCACAGTATGGGGGGTAACAAATACATGACTTGCCTATCTGACGTCACTGGCCAGTAGAAGGGATGAAAAGCAAAGACAAATGATAATCCTACTACTACTGCTATACAGCGGGGAGTAAAAGAACTTGTTGCCTACAACTATTGCTACTGTGGGCCAGTCAATAAAACAATCTACATGGCAGACAGTACAATCTCATCTTACGTAAGGACAAAGAAAAATGCAAACTTCTGACTCCTGGCAAAACTGACCTAAGGATGGAGTGGAAGTCGTGAAATCTCCTGACGCATTACATGTTTCCTCATTGTTGGTAGCGGGTAACCTCAGCTCCATCCCGAGATTAGCACTGTTAGGGTAGAATTTTTGTTTACAGTTCAACTTTCCCTGAGAGCTAAGATTGTAATCTCTGCCCTAGCTTTTATTATTCACCGGCCCACCATTGTTGTGCTAGAAGTTAATTTATGAATCACTAGATATCATTAGTAGTATGATCACCTGTCTCTTGTTTCCCATTCTCCAGCAGGCCGGTGATGTCAGGTAGGCTAGTCATGCTTTCGCTACCCCTCGCTGTTCGACCACCCCTTACCATTATGACACTGCCAATCAGCGGCGGGCTGCCACCCGCGAGGAATATATAAGGAGGAACGATCCTCCACCCCTCAGAGTTTTTCTCATCCTCAGAGTTTTTCTCATCAGTCTTCCAGAAGCCTCTGCTCGGAACACTCGTACACTACTCCGAAGTCTAGCAGCCTCTGCTCAGGCAAACTACCCCGCTACTCTAGCTTCTCCTAGCAGTTTCTGATCAGGAACAGTTAGGCCCTTGTAGGATAGTAGTTCTGACCACTCGGCAACGTGTTAGACAGGCGCTCTCTTCTATGAAGATCCCTGCTAAACCTACCTCCTGCTCAATAAGGAAGTATTAAAGTACGGAATCCTATCTTGAGTCCTTCTTAGGACTAAATCCTGTCTGTCCTACTTAGTCTCCCAGCGTCGGTATTCAGCGAAACGCACTACCATATTAGGGAACTACGTATCAATAACATCAGGAACACTCTCGACAGCCACGTAGCACACCTCAACAATACCACTGCTACACCAGTTGCCTCTACCGGCTTAATTGAAGTAACACAGCTTCTAGGCCGCCCCACACACAGCAATCCCCAAAGCGAGTACATCATCACGTTTGTCTTCCTCTACAGGAAATAAACGTGAACTTGATTTAATCCTAGGGACTTTCCATTCCAGTAGCTTAGTACCTAGATCCCAGTCGACAACCCGAGGGGAAGGGAATGCAGGATACCCCGGGAAGTTACTCAAGTGATTATACCAACTTTTCACCTACATGCAATAACTCAAACTCACCCTTTCTTGCTACCTAGTGGTAAGAACAAGGAGTACACAGGTAGACATTAACACCCATGTGATTGGCAAAGGACATGTGAGGCCCGAATTCCAGCATGCATTGCGGAAGTGACTGCCACATGTTGGCATAGAGTGACCACTTCATTCTATCGTTGGCACGTGGCCTGACACGTAACTAGGCACACAAGGGACCTGCATTCATCTTCTACTGAGAGGATGTGTGCTCTTCCATATGAGCTACTCCAAGGGGATAAGGAAAATATCAGGAGGACATTACTTGCTTCTGGGAGATTACATGATTTCTTTCGGCCTTGGTTGTGTCGATCGCCAAGCTCAACTCACATGAGCAGACCCAGGGTATCTGCAGGTTGCAAGTTCCAGCAACGCCACCAGTGCCTTTGCACCTCTTCAGTGCTCCTGTGTGCACCGGATCTACTCAACTACCTACCTGGTTCATTGAGGGACTAGAAGGGGTTCACCGGTATACCAACCACCACACACGGCATACAGAACACCCGACGTGCTTCATCCTCCATGACCAACACAAATAGTACCTTCTCCCACGAACCAAATACCATATAGCCAACTAGCACTCCGCCCAGTCCGACGCCAAGGTGTCTCCAAACCCGTCGTACCTACTAAACACCCAATTGTAATCACAACTGCTGATTTTGTGCCCTGTCTGCAACCCACAAGAACAGTATTGTAAAATGGGAACCTCTCGACTAGCTGGCCCAACTAAAATCCCACATCCCATTCACAGGAGCATCTGGATAGCTCCTGGCCAAAAACAGCGGGGCAGGTAATGCCTTCACTTGACGCTGTATGTATTCTGGCACTCTCTTTCCCTGTCATGCGTCAAAGTAGTCACTGCCAAAAACCAAGCGAATGTTTTTCTGATGCCCAGCGTGGGGCATATTGCTGTTATAGCACGACTAGGCAGCAACAAATGGGTCAGCCATGCCCCATTATGCACTGGAACATGCTGATGGCCTAGTTTTTTCTCCAACGTGGGGCGCCACTGCCAAAGTTTACTATGGCAGTAAGAACAGTCCAGCCACTGCAATGTCAGTCGACGCCCTACGCCAGAAAATCACAGGACTTTGGGGAGTCCCAAGAAACACTCCATGGCGCTCAAACAAAACCAAAGATGTCGAACACAGACTCCACTGAACATGCCTCTAGTAAGTACAACTACCACCCAACTGACCTGAGCCGCTGTTTGATACCAGGATGCCCAGAAATCGGGATAAACCACATCCAATGCACATCCAATACATGCACTGTTGCACCAGGCACCATTATACCTGCCTCACATGGGCAGATAAACTCTGCAATACCGACTGCTTTGAATACCGCTGTGAGGAATACCACCAACGGCAGAATGACTACTGCAGTTGGCAAGTCATTCCACCACCTTTGCATTGGCGTGAATGACGAACCAGTCAACAGACCCTGGCTAGTACATCAATGTGAAGTGCGCAAGCACACCACTGAATAAAAACAAAGTAATCCCGGCCATATGTCACTACGTAGCCACCCTACGTGCCACAAATAACTCCAACTACCCAAATTTACAGGCAACCCCATGAAAACCCCATCACATTTATGGAAGAATGCGAGAGAGAGCTCTGAGCCCATGGCATTCCGGGTAAACAAAAATTACAATGTATGAATGTCCAAATTTTCTTAACCACATGAATTTTAAAAAGTATAATTCAAGAGAAACCATGTAGAATTGCAGTGTAAATGGTAGGAATTTAATACATTATGAACATAGGGAAAATGGTGGGACCTGAATAAATTGGTATATTTAAGGGGAAAAAGAAATTGAGGTATGTAAAAATCGAGGTTCTCCTGTAGGTCTTATTTAAAAAAAGAAATTACAATTCCCATTTTTTTCTTCAAACAAACTCCAAAGAAACAACAAGATAGTTAACTCCAAAGAAAAAAAACGAAAATCCTGAACCACCACTCTAATGTCATGAAATTATACTGGTTTAACATTCAAAACTATTAAGTGGCAATTACTTTTTGCACACTAAAATTATACAGCAGTTAACAGTAAAAAATGTGCAGAAGATAAAATAATTTTTAACACTATCCATTACACTATCTCTCTCTCTCACACATACAAATATGCACATATGCACACACGTTCAGATGTGCGCATAAGCTCATGCGTACACATGCACACAGAAAAAATATCCAGTTATTTATGTACTGACGTGTGACTGGTTAGATTAATAGTCATGATGGCCTAGGATTCTGTCCGCTAGGCCAAAAGCGGTGTGATTAAGGTTAGATAGGCAGCGAGTGGTGACGAGTGTTGGTTATGGTTAGTACTCACTCACTCCTGCTTCTTGGGTGCCGTGGCTGTGGTGGGTTTTGCCCAGATGTAGCGAATTTGGCCCACACCGAAACAGCGATTCCACAAATGAGATTCATTGGTCCAGAAGTGGATGTTGTCACAACCGAATCTAACTTCTGTACCGGTCAACAATCCTCTTACCACAGGATAGCACAATGGGTGAATGCGTATACACAGAGATACGAATAATACCACAAACTGGAACAGTCGATACTGACTCGTGCCTGAGTTGGGCGGCGCAGTTCCGTTCTGCCTGCTTTTCCGGTGTAGGCTGAGGAAGTGCACTCAACTGTCTGGCAGCAAGAAGCGCTGCGTGTTGCTCCCTACACCTTCGGCCGTGCCTTTGGCTGAAAGGCATCAAGTCTCCGCTCACAGGTTACTGGGTACACCTTGACGCGAACAAACTAAACACAAGTTACAGTGTAAGTCCGGTTTTGGCTTGCTGACAAGGCTCTGTAAAGTCTCCACTGATCCCCCACACTAGGCGGGATGATCAGAGACGGGGAGCTGTTTGGGTCACCAATGCCACCACTGGATGTGTGTACACACAGGAATGGATGGCAGGTCTCAAGCCACGGTACATCCTGGTACTGGCAGCAATGCTATGGGATAAGGCAACAACTTGAAACTGTCGCCCCTCTCTGGGTGAAGGTGTTACTAGTGGTCGTGGCTCCTCTGTTCCTCTCCACCGGCACTGAAAGCAATGGTGACGTAGTTTGGAAAGCAACAGATGGCCGTCTAATGGGTTTGTGAAAATATGACGGACCCCTGAAGGGTGCCCGTGGTCAAAATTAATTCGGTAGTTATAAATTCTCCGGTCCTTGTCAAAGGTGTACATAGCAACCTGTATCTAGCAGCCAAAAAGACAGATACTCTAAGAAATAAAAGCTGAGAGGTAGGAAACAACAGTATGTTTATTGAAGTCTCAATAAACAAGTGACGCGTGCTACCTCCTACCATGCAATTGAGTGCTGAAAGTTACTACACTGGCCAGGTGTTAGCGACCTAGATCTAATGGAGAATGGGAAAGAAATTAGCTCAACAAGAAAATATATAATACTTCTAAACTGTCTAATAAAGATGTCTTGAGGAGACAAAGTGAATTTAACGTGTTGGTAAGCGTGTTCGCTTGTTGTCTGGTTGACTGGTCATTGTCAGTGAAGTAGCCGCAGGAGACGTACTCAAAGCTTCAAAGATTTCTGGCGATCCCAGCACTGGCAGCAGTGCTGTGGGATGGCACAAAAGATGGAACAAGAATGACTGCTAGTGCCGGGCAGCATCCTAACTTATATAGTGGAAGCTTGTAGGTGCAGCTTGTAGGTTCTCAGAGCGCGATAGGGGAGGTGGTGTGCCTGCCAGGTTGAGTATCCTCTAGGTGAAAGGAATTCGCTCATAAGCTCCTAGTGCCTGTAGGGTAGGCAATGTGTCGCCTACGTCTGTAGTGGTGGAAGAGGTACTCTTGGCGATGAGTCATAATCGTATTAGATTAGTTGTATAAATGGCATGCGTCAGTACTTTATTAAATTAATTATTTATTTATTTATCTCTGTCTGTAACAAGTAGACTACAATTCAGAATATGAAGAATGTACCTACCTCCCTCTTCATCATCTTCAAACATCAGCTTCAAACCATTCAAGGTACCTGCAACATAAAAATGTTATCCTACAGAAACTATATACCTGCTGTTCATTGCACAATATAAACATTTGGCTGTGTGCCAAATGTGACAAGAACATTAATTTGTTAGTTTACTTTGAAATGAAGGAGAAAACATTTTTCCACAAACTTGACACATGCCAGATGTTGCGTCACTGAGAGGCGCACTCTGCGGTCGATTCCGCCACATCTGAGCGTGCCAAGTGCAGGGCGAATTCATTAATTAGGCGACCGAGGCTTGGAAATAATAAATTAAAAAGAATTACTGAAATGGTTAATCACTAACAATGATCAAACTCCACATCTGACATTACGTTTCTCCATGAACGAGTAACAATTAGTGTGCAGTCGCCTTCCAAACGGGGATAGTAAAATAATTATTTGAAATTCTACTCCGCTACCCTGCCAGCCTAGAAATTCCAAAAAACCCTCAAGGTAGCAGCACCCCCATGACCTTTTGACGCCACGACTCGCCTGCCTCAGTCTGGAGTGCATGAAAATGTCATTGCCTCCACCAGGGGTTATAAGAAATTGAGCGGCGCTCCTGCAGCAGATAAACCAGCCCCTGTGTTGGAAGGCTACATTACCCCCCCCCCCCCAGAGAATCGCTGATACAGGGCGATTTTAGTATAAATCGTAGAGCAGCACCCTGGCCCAAGAGAGCCGGCCGTATAGGTTCGCAATCTCTCCTACGAGTCTGCGGAAAACTCTCCTCTCCTTTGCAGCCCGTCCAGGGCTCAACCTCCTCAACTAAGCAGCCTGAGGCAGGGCTCGAAACTCTACATCCAGCCAGCCGCTTGAAGCAGGCCGTAAGCACTACAGCTCCAGCTGACCGCACCAGGGAGAGCACTCCTCGTCCACGGTAATCTCCTCCATCTCTATCCTATACCCTAACCTTAGTCAACTTCCCTTGACTCCAGTGGTAGCAGGTCATAGCGCGATACCGTCCCCTGAATATTCACGTTGTCAAGAGCGTACTCTTGTATTTGGCTTCGCCTTTAATTATATTAATATGAAACATGCCGCACATACTACTAATCAACTGCGATTACGAATCATCACTCTTTACGTGAAGTATAACCTTACTTCAACTTACGTAAGAGTTGTCTACATCCACCACCCATAACAGAGAGGTACGCACACAACCCTTTGTACATCATTTCTCGGCTGCTTAAATCGCCTGGGTGGCCGAGCATATGGCCACAAGGTTACGCACCCTGCGGCCACGCCGGCTCACCCCCCCTCCCCACACTGAGAGCCGACAAGCCACCTGCCACCGGACAAGGCCGAGCACTATCAAAGATGAATGAAGCAGTATTGCTGACTACTACTGACCAGAGATTTTCAACTCCCACACCATGGCAGGACGTCACGCACCTTCCACGCACCCCGCTGCGGCAGCCAAGACTTGAGCACATTAGTCCGTAGACAGAGGGGCTCCAGAAGTCATTCTTGTTTCTTCTCATGACATCTCGAGCACTATTCAGTGCTGGGACCTACAGAGATATTCCAAGTCTTAAGTACGCCCCCAATGGCTACTTCCAACTATGATGACTAGACATCCAACGACCAGCGAACACGCTACCACTCGTCAACTTCACTTTGTCTCTTCTAGACACCCGCTTTCTTTAGTACAGTTTAGTAGTAAAGTATTTTGCACATCTAGAACAATCTTTCCCTTTTCAACCTAGGACCAGGTCGCCTACACCTGGCTAACGTACGTCTCCACTGTTCAGTATGAGGTAGCATGAGTCACGTGTTTATTGATTTTTTAATAAACATAATTTTGTTCTTTATCCTTACACTTTTTCATTTATTGAGTATCTTTCTATTTCACCTGCTAGGAACCATTCACGTTGTGCACTGCCAACAGAAACAGAGAATTTTTCTAAACCTAATTAACACACTCATTAGACGGCCGCCTGTTTTTTCTCACTACCCAAGCACTGTTAGTGCTGGAGGGGAGGAACAGAGGAGCCACAACCATTAGGAATACTTTCATCCTAGGAGGGGCAGAAGGTCCTTGTTTTGAGCACTGGTAGTGCTGAAGTGACCATTGCCTGAGTCTTGCCATTCAACCTTACCTGAAATCACATCCAGTAGAGGCATTGGTGGTCAAAACGGCTCCCCATCTATGAACAACCATGCCAAGCATGGGGGATCAGTGGAGTACCGAGCTCGTGCCAGCAAGCGGCAATGGAAAGCAAGAAAACCCGATCACCAAAGAATAGTGAGAGGACCACCTCAGTCCTCCATCTCTCTCATGGCAAGAAGTGCCATACCACGCATCAAATTTGTGCCCAACATGGGGCCACTAACTCCATATAGTTAAGACATGGGAGTTGGACCCCCCCCCCCCCCCAAACTCATTATTTAGTCACCTATGACTGTCGTGTTTGACTACGCATCAAATTGATGCCCAAACCGGGGACCATAAGCTTCATATAGTTCAGCCTTGGGAGCTGAACTTAGCCAGCTGCACAATCCCCCCACTCACGTGTTCCCACGCGTAACGTGCGTGTCGGTTCCACCGCTCCCTGCAGGGGAGAAATTTTTTTTCTTTCTATCTACTCTTCTCTTTACGACTTCGGGGAGTTGCAGTAAACACCCCATGGCGGCCAAAATTATAGTATTCCAGTATGTCAGACTCTAGAGAGAGTCTGCCTGACACGACGTGCATTAAGTGCACCCCGCGGAGAAGGGGTAAGCACCAGGTCATGCTCCTTTCCAGCTTCCACAGGCATTGGCCTGAACCTGATAACCTGTAGTTATTGACTTAACGAGTACCATTACGTTTGTACTAGATGGGATACATACAGATATAGATACACATACAGATGTGAATCTTGCAGACAAGCAAGTAACAAGGCCTGTCAATGGCCTGAATGTACGGGACAAGGGAGAAATACTGTCCATTGCATAACATGCAATCGCACATTCCACTATCTGTGCATAGGATGGGTAGACGAGCAGGTTAGGAACCTCGGACAGGTCTACCATTGTGAGGTTTGTAGGCATGAGCACACATATAAAAAACCCAATCCAGCTCACCTGTTAAACCCACCTGTTCCTGGGCTACCCTGTGAGCTGACTCTCCCCGAATTTAACGGGAAAACATACGCAAATCCTGAGAAGTTTCTCACAGACTGCGAGCGAGAATTACAGGAACATGAGGTTCCCACCAAACAATGGGTCAGTACGCCCCACCTCAATTTAACGGGACCTGCCCGTGAGTGGTGGGACAAATACTGCGAATTCATAGAGATTTGGTCCCAGTTCAAAGCCCAGCTGATTTCCCACTTTGCGGGAGACGAACACCTAAGCTATTTAATCACCAACTTGCATTCCCACATGCAAAAGCATGGGGATGACGTAGAGCTGTTTATCCGGGGAAAAGAACACCTTCACATACGTATTTACCTGGAACAAATAGAAGGACATAGAGTAAGATGTATCGCTCACACCCTCCTCTCCACCTTATGTAATTTATTCGTAACCTCCCACCCTCAAATGGTAGAAGAGCTCGTGAAACAAGCAAGGGAAATGTAAGTTAATGAATGACTCCTCCAGGGAAGGGACCAGATGGCACGCGCCCGTGGTAATGGCCCGGCCCCCTTCCCCAGACCACCCGCAGGGCAAGAGACAACCTTGCCGGCCCCCTCTGGCCCTTTGCCAAGTTGTTGGTATTGGCCAGGGCGACACTTCAACCGGGACTGCCCGAAGCAGCCGCCTCTACCCCCTAGCAACCTACAAATCCATCCCCCTCCCACCAAATGTGCAGCCACGTAGTTTGGAAACACGAGAAACAAACTTCTGTAACAGAGATCCGGAGGGATATCGACCTCAAGCAAACAACAGATCCCAAAATCTCCAGCAGATACAAGTACGCGTGCCACCATGCACTATCCGAAATCCAAAGCCAGATGAGGCCTTATCACAGTCAAACACAGCCCCAGACAGAACCAGAACCCCCGTGAGGCTCGAACAGCAAACGTAGACGAGGCGGACGAAGCGTCCCTCTCCACCCCTCACCAGTAGATTGCATTTTCAGGACTCCGGGAGGAATGATGGCTCCCCCTCCCCCATTCTATCATCTACACCCCCTATCAAACCGGTACGCGAATCACACTGATAAACCTCTCAACGGCCCCACTGGCAAATCACACGTGCCCAGGTGTTCAGTTTCACGCTCACCAGATACCACGTGTCTACTCCACGTCCTCATGGCATGATCCCGCCGACTGCATTAGGTCTCCTACCCATGCTGGTCAAATGATGACACGAAGGGGTTACCCTCCTTCTATTTCCACTACGAACCCTATGGTTAGGCCACGTAGCCACCTCGTTCCCCTTCTTACCCTTCCCCTGGCAGATGAATGCCAGGATGCAAACAAGACCACGACCACATGCATTGTGCGAGTCTCCCCGATTATTCCTTTCCAAGGCAAAGGAAGTGCCCCCACCGGACGACAACCTAGAAGAGGCAGCAATTCCACTCCTGCCAGAATCGGTCCTGGCCATGCCTCCCCCAGAGTCGGTGGAGCACCAGGATAGGGACACTAGGATGCAAACCCTGCTATCTTACCCATCCTTACCTCTTTTCCCAGGCAAGAAAACGGCTCAAGTGGACGAGTCGAGGCAGAGTCGGGATATTGGAAGACTGCGGTTCACCCAGACAGTCGCAAATATACGGCCTTTACAACACCAGAAGGCCAAACCCTGCAATTTAGAGTCATGTCATTCAGCTTGAAAAACGCCCCAGCAATGTTACGACGACTAATGTATGTGGACGTGTTAACTAGTTATATCGGCGAGTACTATTTTGCCTATCTCAACTATGTAATAATATATTCCAATAGATGGGAAGAGCACCTAGACCATCTGCAAAGAGTGTTGGAAAGACTCGAATTACACGGAATGACTTGCGAGCTGTCGAAAATTTCTTCGGCAAGTCCTCAATAGATTATCTATATTATAGATTATCTTCCCGCAACACAGTTCAATACGAGCGATTGAAGAAGCGGAAAAACCGACGAATTAGCAACAACTTCAACGGTACCTGGGTCTATGTATTTGGTTAAGAGACTTCGTTCCAAAGATCACAAAATACATGGCACCTCTACACCCCCTCCTTGAGAAAGACACACGGTGGCCTGGAACAGCTTCACGATCATCCACCAGCTCCATCGACCACAGGGAGACAAGCCATTAATACTGCAAATGGATGCGTGTCAGAACGGTCTGGGCGCAGCACTGTTCCAGCAAGACATAGAAGGACATTATCATGTGATAGCGTATGCGTCAACTCGCTTAAACAAAACAGAACAGTGCTACCACATCAATGAGCAGGAGTGTCTGGCCATTATCTGTGCCTTGAAGAAATACAAGTATTATCTCGAAGGGCAACACTTCATTCTAAGGACCGATTCCAAAGCCCTATAACGGCTACACGAGTCCCGGAATTTCGAAGGCCAAGCTTAACCTGGTGGGATATGTTCCTTACTGAGATCGACTTCGAAGTCCAGCATTGCCCAGGCAAAATGAATGACCTACCATACGCCTTGTCTGGACTCCTGATACAGGAGGAAAAGGATGAAGAGGATGAGGAAGAGAAAATGTCTCCCCCACCGTAAGCCGAAAGAGCTGATCCGGCTTCTCCAACTGCAAATAACCTGCCCACAAATAGCCTTAAGTCAGCAGGAGGACCCCGATGTCAGACACCTACTATGGAAACAGCCCCAACGATTCAAACTACGGGATGATGTGTTGACACGTAGCAGATAACCCAATGCACCTTGGAAGATCTGGGTTCCACCACAACTACGCGCCGATATATGCCAGCACCATCACAACCATCCCCAAGCTGGTCACACAGGTACTAGCGAAACCCTGCTCGACAATAAAGCACTTTATAATTGGGACGGGATAAGCTGCGATGTCCGGCAGTACGTTAGCAACTTCATCATGTGCTGCAGTGACAAAGCATACCTGGTTCCCCACCCTGCCCCCCTCCCTGCAAAACCACGGAGACCCAAGATGGCCTGGACCCACATAGCCGCTAATTTGATGGGGCCATATCCACGTAGTACAAAAGGAAACTGTTACTTGCTCGTAGTAACAGATCAATTCTCCAGATGGGTAGAGGCTTTCCTCTACCCAGGCAAGAAACCACCCAATCATATGGAAAATGGAGATGAAATTTTTTGCACTACGGGATTATCTGAAGGCCATATTGACAGACAATGAAACACAATTTACAAGCCGTCAATAGCAAACCGCCTATCAAGGATGGGGAGTGGAAACCTGGACTACCCCCCCTTACCTTCCCCAAGCCAACCCCACTGAATGGAGGAACCAGGAGATCAAGAAGTGCCTCCGTATCAGTGTGGGTAATGATCACAAGCATTTGGATAAGCACCTCCCTACCATACTGTTTGCCCTTTGACGCAGAACGAAGCCATCGACGTCCAAGCGTCCTACTCCTGGGAAAAACATTATGCTAACCAGGCGACTGGCAGTGGGAAAGCGAGCCCATCGACATGCCTCAACCCGAGGACATCCTGCTAGCAGCCTTAGCCTGCACCATGCACGCCCAGAGAGCCCTATATCCTAAAGAAATACCCTCAACCGAGAACTGGGGTGAGGAAATTTAACCTAGGGGAAGCCATCCTTCTGCGAAGTCACCCTCTCAGCAAAGCCAGCAACCTATTCAGCGGTGATCCTGCTGACAAGTGAGATGGACCATACCGTATAGTAGGCAAGCAAGACAAAGTCTACTGGGCCGAAGATATACGCTGGTGGATCCGCAAGGCCACCTGAGGCCAGATACGACCCTACCCAGGAGACATGCTGACATGGGGTGACAACAACGCAGATGGAGAAACACCACAACCATCCGAAGATAAAGAAGAACCCCCTACCGAACAGCTAGTTCCCGATACTGAACCGGGACCCTTGACGAGACCTGAGCTGCCACCTCTCATTATTGACCGGGCTCCTACATTTTTTAACTTCAATTTTATTCCAGTGTTTATGTATGTATTAAGTGACTAGTGTGCACACAATTTGCCGCGATATTCATGCATGTAGTGTACTCGCTTTGTATTCGATTAGCCGGTCAACCCAGGAGTTGAAGGGCCTGTGGTTGTCTACCTAGTACCATATCACACTTAACTAATTAGCTTGCTGACAGACACAAAGGTTCCCTGGAAAGATTTTCCTTTTCTTTCTTAAATCACTGCAACAAGGTCCAGGATAGTAGTGACGTTTCCCCGCCTTCCCCGAGTAAGGCTTGTACATATTTAATTATTATTACTTTTATTCCCCTCGTTTAGTTGTGCCATTGTTTTAAATACTTTTTATTTCAGGTTTTTATGTATGATTCCCTTGTAGTATCCACCAGTGATATGTTGGATTTTGTCAATGGCACGCATATGAAATGTAGGCCAGTGGGACACCAAACACACATGGCTTCTTAACACAGTAAGCTTTACTACACAGGAGGAATACAGATTTTGCCGCATCACCAGGGTGAGGGACAGAGGATGCCCGCCTGAAAGAGAGAGAGCGAGAACCAAGGTCACCGGCTGGCTGCCACCACTCCACGTCTCACACGTTTCGCTTCGCCGGCCAAACAACCAGAGAGCTCAGAACACGCGCCGATACAGCGGTCAAGCCACCCAAGCTTAAGGGTCCTGCCTACCTGAATGAAAACAAATTTTCATCCTATCTGTATCACCACGTTTACCGACTTCTACCCAGACCTTCTAGACCCTCCAGAGAGGAGGCCTACGCCTTTCTCCACAACGTTTCACGATGAGTCTTCATCATAACAGAGGGGGGACGAACTGACGCGTGCCGCTCAATCTACTAATAAAAAACGATTACGACTCATCGCCAATTGTTCCTACTTCCACTGCTACAAAAGGAGGCAGAGAATTTTCCACATGAATTCTCGGCCACCTACTCTACCAGGAAACAGGAATCTATTGGCAGAATTTCTTCACCGTAAGATGACGCAACCCGGCTGGCTCGCTGCCCCACCTTCCCCCTGCAGAGCCAACAAGCCACCAGCCATCGGACAAGGCCGAGCACCGCCAACAAGGCATGAAGCAGAAACACTAACCAGAGTTTTTCGACTCCCACACCAATGGGCAGGAGACTCGCCCTCCCCGCAACCCACGCCGGCAACCTACAAGCTTCACCTATATAAGACCAGACGCTGCCGAGCTCTGGAGTCTTTCTTTCAAAAACTCTCTCGTGACATCCCAGAGCACTAACTCAGTGCTCTGGGATCTCTGGGAACTTCGTAAGCTTCGAGTACGCCCCCAGCGGCTACTCACCACGCGTCGATATCCATTGAACACGTACACACATATTTAACTTCACGTTGTCTCTTCCAGACACCCTTTTCTTAGCCAGTTTAGATTGAAATAATTTTGCATCCGTCTTGAACCAGTTACTCCCCTTTTTAATAGAACCAGGTCGCCTACACCTGGAACCGCAGTTACCTTCAGCTCTCCACGGTCTGATAGGAGGTAGCACAGGTCACGTGTTTGAGTCCTCAATAAACACCCATTGTTCACTATCCTTTTGCTTTTCATTTACAGGGTACTTGTCTGTGCTGACGGTCAGGGCCAGAGTACGACGTGCACTGCCAACTGGAACTCCAAGCTGAGGTTATCTCTCACTTTGAGCACTAAGTTAGTGCTGAAATGACCCTAGCCTGGGGTTTGCTGCCCAACCCGGTGCGAACACACAACCAGTAGAGGCTTGGTGGTCCACACGGCTCCACGTTCCTTATCAGCCCGCATGTGTGTGGGATCAGTGGGGAATCCTATCGAGCACGTGCCGGCAAGTCACTATTGGCTTACACTGTAATTACAGTTCCTGTTTAAGTGCACTGCGTAGGCTGTCAGGCCAGTGTGCTCTATGACTTACAAGGTGAGGAGTGGCAGGAGGCATACAGAGCAATCCTAGCTCATGCTGCTATCAACTGTGGATAGTACTACCACATCCTACGCAGGACAGGCAGGCGGAATGGGACCGCGCTGCCCAACTTAGACACCAAGCAGTCGCACTTGCTGCGGTAATCGTAATTTTCTTGTCACCTTGCATTCACATTCACCCATTGTGCCACCCGGTGATAAGAAGGTTGCTAAACCGAACAGAGGCAAGATACGGCTGGGCAAACCCAAACTTCTGGAGCAGTGAGGCCTGAGACTGGAATTGCCGCTTCGGAGTAGACCGAGATTGTCACTTTTGGACGAAACCCTCATCAATCGCAACACCCTAAATGACTATATAAGTAAGCAATAGCCAACACCCCTCGCTCCGGTGCATAGAACTAGAGTAAACCACCCTGTTTTTGGTGTAGCGGAAAAATCTTCGACATATATGTCAGTCAGACTTAACCAGGCACGCGTCAAGCTTAAGTTACTAACTAGTATGTGGGTCCTTGATATTTATTTATCTTAATAGCTAGGCCTACCACTAAAACAATAAAAACTAACACAATAAGAATTTTCTGTAGCAAAATTTTTAAAAAATTAAGTTTTTGATTTTTTGAAACATGCAATAATGTTATTTTCTTTGTCAAGGAAGTATCGGTAATGGCAATTTCGGTAATTTCGTATCAACAATACCGGAAAATACTCAAAAACCATACTGGCTCACCTCTACTTACAATTCTGCAATGGCAAGCCTTCCACCCAGTAAAGTGTGTCAAGTTAAACCCTTCCTCACCTCTGGTGTTGATTATGCTGGATCAATCCCAATTTCTATGGTATGAACAAGAAAACATCACATACTGCTGGCATACATTTGTCTCTTTGTATGATTTGCCACAACGGCAGTGCATTTAGAGCTTGTTTCTGATTTATCACCTGAAACCTTTCTTGCTGCATTCAGACGTTTCATAGCACATTGTGGGTAGTGTACTTGCATAGTGACTGTGGTACAAACTTTGTAGGGGGTTATCGTCACTTGTCAAAGTTGCAAGGATTATTGCCTGACGACAATAAGTGTCTTACTGACAAACTAGCTGAAGAACACATAACTGGCATTTTACCCGCCATCAGCCCCACACTTTGGAGGACTCTGGGAGGTAGGCAACAAATCTGCTGTCTCTGTTGAGCAAAGTGGTGGGCACTCAGCTACTATCGTATGTGGAAATGTACACGGCGCTGATTCAGATTGAAAACACTCAACTCTAGACCACTTTGTGCCATTTCCAGTGACCCAAATTACTTATCTACCCTGACTCCCAGTCATTTTTTGTGTATTGGTCCTCTTCAACTGTTAGCAGAACAGTATTTCACCAAGGAACCTACAAACAGATTGAACAGGTGGTCACTAATTCCACAACTTCATCAGTCTTTCTGGAAACGTTGGGATACTGAATACCTGCAACAGCTTCAACCCAGGGACAAATGGCTAAAGAATAATGACACCCTGAAAATTGGTGAATTGGTCCTCATCAGTGATAACAACCTTCCAACTCTGAGTTGGCAATAGGGGCGCATCACCAAGATACTGTAAATCACGTTGTGTCCACTACCAGTTAATTAGTTTAAAGTGTGCCCACTTCAAGGTGGGCAGGATGTTCAGACATGTGTTTAGTGTGGTGTGCATTATAGACTAACTTTTAAATTTGTTCTTCCCACCCACTCTTGAGAACGCTATCTTGTCCGCCATATTGACTAAACAGATAGATGAACAACAAAGAGTTAGTTGTGCACAATATGGCATCGGTACATGTTGTTTCATTGTGTGTGACTGTCTAAACATCGTCATAATGAACTACAGTATATAGTATATACAGTCCATTATTGTCATCCAACGCCCCAAAAATATCACTGCCCTTACCTGCATATATTTTAACAAGCACACTGACTGACATGAAGCCAGTGAAGTTGATAATGGCGGAGGGAACGTAGTTCCGTGCATTCATTAATGTTGAATTAAAAGAGTTAGGTAAAGATTGTGAATATCAAAATGATTTCTTTTGCTTTCTACCATATTTACCACATCATAAGCGAACTTTTTTTTATCAAAAATCATGCCTCTGCTAAGCATTGGGACAGGCAACATTACATACAGTCCCGACCAAGTATACATAACACAAGCTAATAAAATGGACAGTATACTTATCATTATCTGTAATTTTGCACCCCTAATACTAATATAATAAAGTGGCCCCAGTTCATAAAAACTCAAGGTTTTTGTGTAAAGTGCACCCTTTATTGCTTGGCTGAGTCTTACTTCTAACAAATTCATGGCAGCAACAGTCATGGAGTATACATAGATGCTGACGGCTCCCTTCTACTTCCTTCTCACTCCCTTCTCCCACCCAGGCCTCCCTCCCTCCCCACGCCTTGCCACGCCCACACCAATCTGCTCCCTTCCTCCCTCTGCTCGACTTCCTCCCTCCCCTCATCAGCCAATAACTCTCTGCTCCCTTCCTTCACCCTCACTCTTTTTCAGTTCTTTTTCTCTAACTCACCCCCACCCATTATTTTTCATCATCAGCATTCTAGCCCTCTTGCTCCTAACACCTCCACCTCTTGTAGAGGCATCGGCCACAAATACAAGAACCCAAATTTTCTTGGTCCTACTCTCCCTCCCTCTACCGTAACCAGTGACAGTGGTGTGGTACTAGCTGTCACATCTTTTCGCTACTTCCGCCCCTTTCTCCCCCTGACAAAACCATATATTGGATGTAAAAACTCTGGCACAATCGACTTCTGCACAATTTGGCTTGTATTCAGCATCATGTTATTTTCTTTTTCCGAAGGTTTAAAAATTAGCGGTCCGCTTGTATTCAGTGTCGGCTTACAATCCATTACAAAATGTTTTTTTTTTTTTAATTAAAAAATATGCAAGAATCAGTAAATCTATAAAATATTTACTTTTATAATAATTTCATACATTTGCTTGACTGATGCATGACTAAAATGCTCAGGCCCACTGCAAAATTAATTATACAAACTCTGTAAGAATAAACTATGTGAATACCGGTATATCTTAAGCAGGTCTTTCTGAAGTGCTGAGTTTACCAAAACCAGTCTGTAATTGTGAGATGGATAAAGCACCACAATATCCTAGTCTGGCAGGAGTGTAAGGGAACTCACAACTGGTCCAGTCTGCGAGGCAGGCAGGCTCCTGGATGGCGCGTATCTGGGACCTGCGCAAACCCAATAGGAACTCGGGGCTGAACTGGAAGCCGCACAGCTTGGTGAGCTCCGGCTTGATCACGTCGTCCAGCAACATGGCCTCTATGCCGCTCAGGCAGCACTGGATTTCCTCCTCCGACTTGCAACACTCCTTCCGGCCCTTCCTCTGTAGAGTGCACATGTCAAGCCTGCTGTAGCAGCCAGCCAGTACTCTATACCCTTGCCACAATTATTAACTAATCAAATAGTTACCACTATCACATATTTTAGTCTGACACAAATGAATCTAAGTTTTGATTTTAATCTCTTTAAATAACTGATATTACATACTGTGCTTGACATATGCATGTAATACGTAACTCTGTCCTAGTAATTTATGCCTGCCCTTTAGTATGTTACATTGATTTAGTGACAAACTACTACAGATAGATGAGTAGATTGATTCAGCAATGGATAATGTGTAAATGGATGAGTGGCTTCGTGGAAGGATGGATGAGTGGCTTGATGGGAGGATGGATGATTAGCTTGGTAGGTGGATGAACGAGTGGATGGTTGGGTAGATGGATGAGTGGATGTGTGGGTAGACGGATGAGAGAATGGGTAGGTGAAAAAATAATGAATGGGAATATAATATATTGAAGCCAGTTCGTATTTTATTTTAACACAACTGGGCAGGTGGACAGACGGAGGGATTGGTGGGTGGGTGGGTAGGTGGGTGGGTTGGTTGGTTGGGTGAATAGGTGAGCAGAATGGTTGGATAGGTGGATGATTGTTTCATTGTAAGCTGGCAGATATTTCATAACTCATCACATGCTTAAGCAGTTTCCTTACTTATGCAAATCTGTCAGCTAACGAGAATATATGTGCTCAACTGTTAGCAACAATGCTAGCTTGTAGTGACATCAATGTACACAGTGACAATGCAAATCCATCTTTTAAAGTGATTTTTCTTCCCCGCCCCTTCCGCTTTGCAACTGAGCATTCTATTAAAGATGTGTGTCAAAACAGAGAAAATTATGATCAACTAGAGGTCTAGGAGAACTCAAAAATCAAGCTCGAGATGAATACCTGGTTACGGCTTGAGTTTGACTAAATATTTTTCAAGCTCAAAAAATTTGAGCTCGCTGTATCAGTAGTTTGTTGAAACAGTTCTACAACCTTTCATGGTTACCAGGAAAAAAAGTTGTTATTTATAAGGGATTGTTATTGAAAAAAATCTTTACAATTAAATTTCTTGTATGGTTCCCCTAAAAAAAAGGGTCATTTCAAGAGGGTTACTATTCTAGACGTCTTATTCGAAATGATAATTGACTGTATTACCATCAATGATGATGATGATGTCAGCTCAAAGGCTGTTGGAATCCATGGCATCAGCTGAGCAATACTTCTCACCCATAGCGACAAACAGGACTATTATTTCTACAGTGGTTCACCACTGCTGTGTGTAAAATGGAGCTGATTGGAGATGTCTGCGAGGTTTTTAACATCAAGGTCTTAAGCAGATGAGGGTAAAGTGAGATATGAGTATGAAGCAGTGCCCGAATGCAAGGGCAGGTGAAATGGGAGATCCCAGAGAAAACCCGCCAACCAGTGGCATCGTCCGGTACGATTCTCATATGCAAAATCCCCGGAGTGACTCAGCAGGGAAACAAACCAAGTTCACCTTGGTGGGAAGCAAGTGCTCTAACCACTATGACAACCATGGTCCTTAAAGCGGATTTGAACCAAACCCACAAGCCACTTCAAAAATTCTGAAGGATGGTGTCAAGAATCAAACATGTATTCTCAGGAGAGAGCAACATCATAGATTATTAATTTCACCCGCTTATCCCCAGAGCTATAAATATAGCTTAAGTAAATACTTAGCTCTTATCTAACAAATTACCCTGACCATTCATACCAATGAAAATACATGAACAGTCATGTTTTTGACAAGTAAGCACACCACTGACAGATCCAAACACACTCACCTCGTGCCTTTCCTTGCAGTACATACACTCAGGACGGGTACACATTTGGACCACAAGCTTCTTGTCGGGGATGTCTGCTTTGCAGGAGTTATTGAGCTCCTTCTCCGGAACCAACACAGCATCCACCAAGTTCACACTCCTAGAACAACCAGCAGCATATCACAGACTTCCTCACCATTCTGGACAGCTGTCCTCCGCCACCCCACCTGTACAAGTCACTCGTGCCTGACAACGGCTTGTAGACAATGATGTGGACAGTTGACGTGGCTAAATGTGGAAGTTATTTTGATTAAGAAATGTAATAGTGTGGGCTTCACTAACAATACTTTTAGTCAAAACTGAAATGTAAAGACAAGTGAAAACATAGTAATAGGGACCTTCAAGTCCGATGGTTACCCAAGTCGTTCTACATAACAATCCTCTGAGAATCCCAAGACAAATTTTTGCTTGTAAAAAACACAACAGACACAGCAGCGAGTTTTCTATGATTGCTACAACTTTCCCCCATCAATGCATTTTGTTATTGCTCCATCCCAGAGCCTAATTTTATGCCATAGACACTACCGGTTAAGGGTGTTCAAATGCCAAAAAAGAGTTTCGATATTACATTGATACAAGTATCAGAAAAACACAAAATATTATTTCACAAATTATTAATAACGAAAAGTACAGTAATTTATAATTTATATGTACTGACGTGTTACGCTCTGCGCAGCAATGATGCACACTCGACTTTATCTCATCTGAATGCAGTTTCATTTCGCTAAGCAAGTCATTTAAACAGTACTGGAAGAGGTTGGTCATGTGGCTGCAGGGTACTTTCCAGCAATGAGAAATTATATTACAGACATGCCAGTCCAACTTCTTGTACTGTTCACTCTCCACTCTAACCAGACGTCACACCCACTCTCCGAAGGAAGATTGCACTCTCTGCCAAGCCATCGAGCCCGCCACCAAAGGTCGCTTAGTTCTATGGCACGCCAAGGGTGGGTACAACTCATACTAGGAAAAGATAAGGGATGAAGCCCACCACAGCAGTGATTCTACACACAGCCGAAGATGCTAGCAGACGACGCAGATGACTTGAGGCATGGATCTTATCTCCCCTTTCACCCCTCGCCACATCCTGTCCAGCGATCAACCAGTATATAGGGGCCTGGGAGACTTGCAGAAGGAAGTTTATGTTTACTCCACCGCTCTGGACGGGGCCGGAGGAAGGCACAGGCAGTTTGTGCTCTCTAGAATGCCTTACTCATTCCACCGCTATCTTCAAGGCCGGATGAAGCCTACTATTGACGTCAAACTCCACCAGAAGCTTCTTCAGCGCATGCGGCAACACCTATAGACCTTCTAGAAGACTCACACCACCAGCTCCTTCCTTACCACCCTCCTGGCAACAGTCGTCAACTGTCACTTCAGGACTACCAATCCTGCCTTACTGGAAGGTAATGGCAAACTCAACCATCATCACTCTGGTAACGGTCATTAACGGTCCCTTTAGGACATACAGGTAGATAGTTAGAGCAAAGTTGTCAAATACTTACCTAGTCTTTTATCACTTCCCCAATAAGGTTAGAACCAGGTCACCTTCACCTTGCTATAAGTAGGTCTAACTTCAGTGTCAATTACAGGTTAGTTTTATGAGGTAGTACGGGCCACCATGTATATTCCCAAAGCAATAGAACATACACCCATCAGATGGCCACCCTTACTGTGCCCCACGGTATATTACAGTAGAACCCCAATCATTAGTAACTTTTCCACTAGATGTCCAGCCATCCAGGCCAACCTGTACTCAGCCACCGCTCTCTATGGGGACGGAAAGGAGTAAGAATTGGTTATGGGGGACTGACCCCTGTGGATACCACAGCCTCGTGACGTGACATACAGCCTGAGCCAACCCTCCACTTTGTCCACTGCTCTCTACGGAGCTGGACGAAAGGGAGAACAAGGTATAGCGCTTGCCTGTATGGCTGCGGACCTTGACAGAACACTTAGGAAAGAATTGCATCGGCAGCTTCACTTTCACGAGGCGGTAATTTGTACTTTCTATGCCGTACTCCCGGAAGGGTGGTGCACAGAAGAAGGATAGAAGGGCAGCTTACGTATGCCTTCAGAAGAAAAAACACAATTATTGTAAATATTTTCAGTGTCTTTGTTGACTACTTTTAAAAATTTACATGGTTGCAATAGTCATAAATACCATGTGAATTTCAAGACTTTAAATTCACGTCCATAGAAAATCACTTAATTTTAACTGTGAAAATATGCCTAGTATATAGTTTTTCAAATACTTTAATCAGTGTAAATAAGTTTTCAAACTATGCTCATAGATTTTACAAGGGTATGATGTGTCTAGTATTAATATTTCACAAGGGTTTTATGTTTTTATTCAATCATGTATGTGGTCTGTACTGATTCTTAGTATTAGTTAAATTCACTATTCAAAGATACTCCTGTTTACTAGTAGGAATTTAGGTTATGTTGAGGCCGGTCTAGGTAATGGAAGGTTTAGAGTCAGTAACCCTCTTGATAAGAATGTCACAAATAACTTTACTTGCCGTGCGACAAGTAGGAGGCTAGAAGAGGACGCCACCTTTTCAATCGTCCTCAGCGCCACTGCAAGTATTTTTTACCAGCAGATGATACACCTCTCACGAGTGGGATTAGAACACACTAAAATGTCACTCTTTTGTGCTCACATGTACTAGTCATTTTCAGGAACAATCTGTATTGATTATGAATTTTAATAACCAGAGCCCTTAGGTGAGCATGTGAGTGAGCACATGTAAAAAGGAAGGCCTGTGTTACACTGATGGCAAAACACACTCATGTAACCCAATTCCTTCCCTTCTATTCCCTTGGGAGCAAAGAAAACTCAAAAGCTGTTTGCACGCCACAAACTAGTCCATGCACCAATAGCACGAGTAGGAGAGAGACAGAGCTACACGCCACCCAGCTACCACCAGATGCCAAGCACCTGGCTGCAGATAAGAGAGCGCTGTGCCTCACCACCAAGCGAGTACACAGAAAACAGTGTGCAACAGAAGCAAAACTTCACATTTTCAAGGTGACAACTTCCACATCACCCTCAGAAGTAAATTTTTTTCGCCAGATGAGTCTACATCGCAACGGATGCTCTGGCAGCAATGATGCACATCCAACTTCGCCTTATCTGAACGCAGTTTCATTTAGCAAGGCAAGTCATATAAACAGTACTAAAAGAGGTTGGTCATGTGCCTACAGGGTACTTTTCAGCAATGAGAAATTATGTTACACACATGCCAGTCCAACTTCTTGTACTGTTCACTCTCCACTCTAAGCAGACGTCACACCCATCCTCTGAAGGCAGACTGCACTCTTGGTCAAGACACTGAACCCGCCACCCAAGGTTACATAGTTCCACGGCATGCCAAATGAGGGCACCACTCATACTAGGAAGAGAAAAGGGATGATGCCTGCCGCATCAGTGATTCTCCACGCAGCAGAAGATATTAGCGGACAACATTAGCAGATGATTCGGGGTATGGATCTTACCTCCCTCTTCACCCCTCGCCACATCCTGTCCAGCGATCAACCAGTACATAAGGGCGTGCGAGACTCGCAGAAGGAAGTCCATGTTTACTCCACTGCTCTGGACAAGGCCAGAGGAAGACACCGGCAATTTGTGCTCTCTAGAATGCCTTACTCATTCCACCGCTCTCTTCAAGGCCGGATGAAGCCTACTATTGATGTCAACCCTACCAGAAGCCTCTTCTGTAGACCTTCTAAAAGACTCACACCACCAGCTCCTAAAGATACAGACAGTTCCTTCCTTACCACCCTCCTGGCAACGGTCGTTAACTGTCCCTTCAGGACTACCAATCCTGCCATCCCGGATGGTAACGGCAAACTCTACCACTATCATTGTGGTAGCTGTCATTAACTGTCCCTTCATGACATACAGGCAAATAGTTAGAGCAAAGTTGTCAAATACTTACCTAGTCTTTTACCACCTTCCCAATCAGGTTAGAACCTGGTCGCCTTCACCTTGCTATACATAGGTCTAACTTCCATGTCAATTTCAGGTTAGTTTTAGGAGGTAGTAATGGCCACCATGTATATTCTCACTGAATACATACGCAATATAAACTTACTTCAAAGTACTGATTTCCAAGTGTCAATGTTGTACTCCTACATGTACACCAGCCCACTAAAGTTAAGACGGAAGACCTACCTAACCAAAGCAATAGAACACATACCCATTAGATGGTCACCCTTACTGTGCTCCATGGTATAGTACGGTAGAGCCACAACCATTAGTAACTCCTCCACTAGGTGTCCAGCCATCCAGGATGACCTAAAGAAGTACGATTTGGTTCTGGGGGACTGACCCTGTGGATACTACACCCAAGTATCATGACATACAACCTGAGCCAAACCACCACTCTATCAACGCTCTCTACAGAGCCGGATGAAAGGAGTACAGAGTATAACTCTTGCCTGTGCGGCTGCGACCCTTGGCAGAACACGTTAGGGAATTGCATCGTCAGCTTCATTTTTGCGAGGCGGTAATTTGTACGTTGTCCTATGCCATACACCCAGAAGGGTGGTGCCCAGAGGAAGTTTAGAAGGGTAGCTTATACCTCCAGAAGTAGCCTGAATTGCGATACAATTTCTTCTTATGCACTTGGCAGTAACTCACAACAGGGCAGACTTCACACCGCCTGCTCACTGGAAAGGCCTAACATCTCAGTGCCACACCAAACCAATAAACCCCCCCTCCCTCCTTGCAAAGGCCGCTGGTTCACTAAACCCCCTGGTTGAGACTATCCGCAAAGGAGACAAGCCACCTCTGTGTCTAGTAAACCCTTGGTTCGGGGGTCAGTTGAACGTCAACCATCAGTCTACTCCAAACACATCATCAGCAGCACCACATCCCGTAGGGACTCCAGCAGTCACCTGCCTTCACAGCAACTGGGAAAACAGTCAACAAGAAACCACATCCAACAAGGTAAACCCATTGATACGGGCCACCCCGTTTGCCACGCCATGACAGTAGTGCCTGATTTTGTTCAACTCAGACAGGCCACAAGCCCTGTTCAGTATACCGGCCGAGCACCAGCTAAGCATTTATTCATTCTTGTACAAACAAATTTAGAAATTTTGCATAATTATCATGTTTAACTATAGTTATAATTAGTTGTTAATGTCATTTTAATAAGATGAAAAAATTTCAAGGGATTTCTTCCAGTGGTTTGGCTATAACTACAATAAAATTTAAATCCAAAATAATTCAAAGTTAAACCTTAATCGCAAGCAAAAAAAACACCACACTTTAAAGTAATTTCTTTGTAGCATTCCTAAATCTATAAAAAAAATACTTTAGCTGAAATCAAACATTGTGTACGTATAAATTTTTTTAATTTATTTGCACCAAATTTTACGGTTCAAAAGCTGATCATGCTACAAAAAAGTATGCGAGAGTTATTTTTTAATTGATTTGGCATTGTTATCAAATAATTATTAATATTGTATCGCAAAACTGCAAAATATCTTTAAAATGCATCAAAATTTTTTTAGGCATTTGTAAAGCCTCCCTAGCTGTCATATGGGTCTCACTGTAAGTAGTTGTGTCTAATAATTATAAAATAAAAAATAAAAAAAAACTACACACTATTAGATGTAAAATCTTTGTTCAGAACAGGATTGAAAGTCAATATTTTGTAAACTCATTCACAAATTTGGTTAATGAAACATAAATATGGCTGTCTAAAAGTTTCTATGTTAGCAAAAATCATTGTAAATAAAGATGGTTCAGACAAAGTGAGTACTCCTGATACACATTAATGAATTTAACATTACAAAACTCAATTAACTGCACTGTAAGCAAGTGACATATATCTATATTTAAAAAAAAAGAAGAAAATAGTTATTGCAAAACATTAAAAACTTTTACATGTCAGTTTTATTTCTTAAAAAATTGTACACGGGTCGGCCCCCTATTGGCAAAAAGATTTGAACCAGCCAGTTTAGTCCTTGTGTGATGGGCCTGCACAATAAAAACTAGTTCTTGACGAAACGTAGTATCAGATAGTCCCCGATAGTATCATGCATCAAAAACAGCTAAGGTTTTTTCGTGGCACCCAACGTCGTGCCTAAGCATCTTTGCGAATCGAGTAGTGAAGCTGAACTAGGCCGACACGAGCCGCAAGCACCAGAGACTAGTCCGTGACCGGACTTCAGGAAATCCAGAATAAGCTCGTGGTGCCTAAATACCCCATTAAAGATTCAGGCTGTGTGTTAAACCAAACAGACCCGCAAGAAGTCATAATGGCAGAGGGCAACCCCAACAGGTGCCATATAGCCACTTGCCCTGTCACACGGGTTAATTCTATAATATGTGCACACTGTCAGAAAATGTTCCATTATCTATGCCTAGGTTAGGCAAATGAAGTACGCTTCACAGATGGATTGGAATACAGGTGTAATGAGTGCAGAAATTGCCAGTCTGCCTTCTGCAGGTGAATCACCTGCGCAGGCCGTGGAATCAACTTGGTACACTGCATAATGTGTGCAGCCATTCCATCACACATACATAGGCTGGCCGGAAGTGTGAGTAATGCGACTAGGGTTAGTTAATCGCTGTGAAGTGTGTCTGCGCACAATAGAATACTGCCTTAGTAACCCCGGGTATGGGATTAGCTCGATAACAACCAACGGTACCAGAGAGCCCCAGTTACCTGAGTTCACCGGGCGAACGCACAAGGACCCGATCGCCTTCACCCTTGAATGTGAAAAGGAATTCAAGGAGCATGCGGTACCTAGCAAACAGTGTGTGATACGTTCCCACAAGCAATAACGGGATAAAGCTCTAAAGTGGTGGAGCAAGTACTGAGAATTTGTAACAGAATGGGGCCAGATATACAAGTATCTTTCTACACAGTTTTCCAAGGAAGTAGTTGTCACCCACTTATTACAGAGTTTTACGGTCACACCCAGCACGCCGAGGAAGAGGCTGAAATACTTATCTGGTGGAAAGTCCAGACGTATCGAAGAACATACCTGTCAAAAACCGAGGAGAGCAGCATGCTAAATATTGCCCACATGCTGCTACCTCAAATACGCTACCTTCTTCAAATTCCGAAGCCACAAACGATTGAGGAATCAGTAGAACAAGGCAGTGAGTCTAAAGTAATTCGAAAGTGCAGGCAGCGCTTGACAAACTTTGTAAAAGATGACCAGCTGAGCCCAAAAACCAAACAAAAAGAAAAGGAAACACACCTCCTACGCCACCTCCTCCAACCCCACCCCTCTCTTACCTAAGTGCTGGTTCTGCCCAGACTGGCATTTTAACCGGAAATGCCTTGTCAGGCAGATAGGCCAGGAGTGGGCGGGGAGGGAGAGACAGCAGGAGTCAATTACAAATGGCCAAAAATCAAGTTTTTCATCACTGAGACAAAAATTCCTGTAATTAATATTGCTATATTATCTTGATTTTTTCCAAGACCCCTCTGTCCCACACTCAAACACCCCACCAATACGGAAAATTTTTAATGCTATTCAAATACAAATAAGCTATTAAAATGTTTTTTCAACTGAACTAAAAATTGTATATACTAAATTTATATTATATTAAAAGTAATTATCTATACTAAAGTGATTAAAAATTGAAAAATATAAGCTTCTCTTAAGTATATATTGCATAACAGTTTCCATAGTAAATTAGTATACAAACCAATGTATTTCGAACAAATATCAAAGAATTTGAAAACTGTTTTACACTTTTCCCGCAAATTCGTAACTTGAGACTGCCAAACATCAAAACTGTCGCAGAAAGTGGGATCCAGGCATGTCTCTTTAGTATTTTCAATATAGTAACAGCAAGGAGGCAAGCTGATGTTTACAGTGATAAGATGAAAACTTCCCTCCCATTCCCCTCGCTGGTGCTACACTAATCCTCAACAGCCGGCATGCAAAATTGGCATACCAACCACGATGTACCGCGTATCTTTCCACTGAGAAAATCACATATTTCAGGTCAAGTCCCTCCAACTCTTAAGAATGCTTAGGTAAAACTCCAGTGTAAAGGGTAGATTGAGTGGGTTTGCGTATGGGCACAAAATCTGATGTCACTGGGATCACACATTTCCAAGACTTTACCTGTTGGAAGCAAGGCAGCTGCCAACTACTCCTTGCTGGGTGTCTCTTTGAAGCGGTCAGCAGTAGAACAGTAGCCAACTCTGATTGCAGTGAAGTGGTGCTGTGCTACTGGAGAGTTCCTGGGGTAGAAGGACGCATGACGCATTCGGCATGCGTGCTCTACTTGCGACTTTGCCCCATCGTTCGACACCAGTGCTCAATTGGGCAAATCCAACCCGCAACAGTACACTAAATCACGTGCCTACAGAGTCTAGCAAACAAGCGGCTACAGACCCGTGGTTGGGAAAAATTGTACTGTTCACCTCCAACGTGGGATTTTACTGTTCAACGAGCAGTTGACACCCTTCCCGCAGATGAGCAAGTTCCACGTGTTGCTGCAGGATGGCAGAACCCATTTTACAAAATCATTACAGCCTCCAGCATCTTGCGGCAAGGTGATTGATATGTCAACAGCCTCCAGCCCAAGGGATAAGAAAAGGGTGGTGCGGCCACCAAGCCTGTGGAGAAAGGCACCCCTCTGGAAGTTAATAAGCCTAGAGATTTTGTATATGTGGAGGTGCCAATCCCTGGCTCAGGGAGGTTGCTGTGCCCTCCAGCTTGAGTAAAGCTGAGAGCATCAGTCAGAGTACTTGGCAGCCACCCTGTTCTCCCAGTCTGCAAAGACCAAAGATCTTCAGAAAAAGGGTTGCGACAACTAGACAACTCGTGCCAGCAGCCGAAGTTAAGTCTCTGTGGTAATTGGCATGTCTCCCATCTCTCCCAGTCTGCATAAGACCAGAGGCTATCTAAGAGGGAATCGACCACTAGGCCTCCCATGACATGTTTCGGAAAAACTGCCCCTAAAGATGTCAGCCTATCACCGCCAGCTGCACCCTCAAGACACTGCCACTGCTGGCTCATATCATCCAGAGATATCCTAAAGACACACACCCCCCCTTCCGACGCCCACCTGGAATCATCTTCCAGCACCCGGCCCCCTCCCTAGGTAGCAGGTCGTGCGGACGTCCCTTCTGGACTTCACTCTCAGAATCTAATTTACTATACAGTAATTGTTAGCTTCTTTCAGAATCTCATTGATTAACCCCCAAAGCTATTTAACTGTAATGTAAAGATCATAATTGATTTATTCCAACTGACTTAGCTTTGCGCAGAATGCATTCACCTTCTTTACGTGTAGCTTCCATCATAATAAAGGAGTTAGCTGCGCATCACTCTCTATTTCATAAATTATTAAAAAATACGGATTTGGGTTTAGTATTTTCATGTACCGTTCTTTTAATTTGTGATAACCCTCTTATATTCTTTATTGTATTAACTTGATGTTATTTTGCAAGCGCTCATATTTCATTCAGTAATCAGTCATCCAAAGGTAAACCTGGTATATGCAAGAATACCCTAACGACATAGAAACACACAAAGTAAGAGGAAAAATCGAGGTCTACCGCTGGGTGGATCGTTGGTGGATACCAAAGCACTAGAAAGTCAGCACCCCCTAAGAGATGTGACCAGACTGAGTACTTGGTTCAACTCCCAGCTTGGAAAGACTGGAGCAGAACCTGAAGTGCTCAGGCCTGATCTGCCTCTTGAGGGTCACTCACCATGTGTTTAGTTATCCGATCCACTCAGTCCAAGCTTGAATAGGGCTGAATGGTGGGAACGGAGAGTGAAATCATTGAATCCAGGAAGAACACTAGTTAGGACCACTCTCTAACAACAGTTTTCTATTCACCAAACTTGCTAAGAGGTACCAACGGGACGGGTGTTTCGGACTTACTTCCAGCTTGCAAAGGCAGGAGTAGATTTTGAACATTGCAGGTCGTCCGACCTCGTCCGACCTCTGGTGGGTCTCGCTCCCAGAACACCATGCTTCAAAGATTATCTGCCATCCCAGTCCCAGCTTGCGAAGGCCAGACTAGGGTATACCGGATATTATCCTGTGTCCTGGAAGTGCTCTCCCATCAAAAGTATCCTCTCGTAACAGCCTTCTGCTGCTATACCTTACGCATAAAAAGGCAATATAAGTAAATTAAGAAGAGAGCCAATAACCTTAAAACCTGTGGAATCATCTCCGGCTAACAGTGATACTTCACCCACAAGTGCGGACCCTGGTCCTTTGTTTGGCCCTTGGATAAGAGTCACCCCTGGTGAACACACAGTTTGTGAGGCAATATGGTAAGGCGGGGACTCACTACTACGAATAGACTAGTCCTGGCCTGAGAGTGTTGATTACAACAACTATCGTAGCCACACCAGTAAGAACAGTCTCCTCTTGTCCCGCCCCGCAAGAACCGACATCAATCCTTACGTGCCAAGTGAGCATAGCAGCGGGGAAGACCTTCAACATCCGCATCCAACTACAAGTAAAGAACAGCAATAAGATAGTTTTGATAGCACCCGATTTTGTGTCTAACCGCCAGCTAACCAGGCCGGCACCTGACAGAAGTAGAGCTAAACCAGACAATAAGGACCCTGCCTAGGTCCAGATACATCTGCCCCCTCCCTTGTGAAAGCTGGTTTCACGAATTTTGGTGGTCTTCACGGCGAGTAAAACAAAAATCTCCTATAGGTAGGGACCCCTGAAAATGGTCAACTGCGAAATACACGAAATACTGCAAAATTTTACATTATTTCACCGTTTTCGCAAAATCTACCTTTGTTTTACCAAACCCGAAATTTTGCACGAAAAAGACGTTAACACAAATATTTACATTTTTCAGATACTGTAAATAATTGTTTACAACCGACTGTGTCGACAATCAATTGCATGTCGACAATTGATTGCATGTCGACAATCAATTGAATGTCGACAATCGAATATACTGCCAACATGGCAAATGTGTTTATCTACTTTGCCACTCTTCGTAGTATTTTGTAATGATAATTTTTGTGCTGATATGCCGTAAATAGTTACTATTTTTTAACGTGAACATGTAATGAAGCATGAAGGTTTCTACATTTTTGGCATCAAGAATAAAATAATGATGTGCCAGTTCTGTAACATGCGTGCCTACTAAGTTGTGAAAAATTACTTCGCTGTTCTCATTTTTGAGGTTAGGTAGAAACAAAGTGAAATTTATGTTTTACAGCATCGTAAAACTGCTCATTTCGCCAGTTTCCTTAACCCCGTCCGCAATAAAGCGACACAAATATAATTTTCGTATTGAATTTTTAAGTTTGTTGATTTCAGAAAATGTGCACAATGTTGATTTTATTGAATTATTCTGTAAATAAATAGTTTAATGCTAGTGATGGACAAACGTGATTTTAGTGATGTAAACTTGCAAGGATTACAATAAAAAAACACGTTTTCTAGAGGTAGCGAATTTTACATACTGTACGTTTGCATGTTTTGTAAATAATGTATTTGTAAATCGTTACTATAATTATTGAATTGCATGTGGTCTGAAAAAGCCGCACTACGCACTTTCAACGCTTAAGTATGTGTGAGTAATATTTGTTTATTTGTCTATATAGTAAATTTGAGTGTAAGGTTAGCTTCGGCCAAACTGTGTGTATTGTTGCATCTGTACGAATACGAACAGTGACTTATATAATGCGTTTTATTTTTTCATTGAAATTAAAATTTCTGAATTTACAATAATTTAAATGTTATTTCCATAAGAGTAATATTTTCCTCTTCTCCATCAAAACAATATGCAACTCAAAAAGGCAACACACTCATAAGAACCTCAAAACAATGCTGTCTCATGAAAGACCTTAAACTAAAGCCCCCACCCCCTCACTGTTTCTTTTTCCCCCTCAAAATAAAATAAACAGAACCCCTACAAATTACAAAAACTAAAAAAAGTTGGCATCCCAACCTAACTATAATATCCTACATTAATTACTGGATGGAAGTTAGCTAATGCCAGATTTTCAGTGCCAGCCATGATGGGAAACACGAGGAAAAAGGAAAATGCAAGTGTGCATTGGACTCTGAACATTTGCTTACATACGTCTATTTCTTCAGTGACAAAACAGCTGTGGTGGAAGGACACATTGTGGCTGTGCTACATTTTTTGGACCAGCTAAATTTACCCCACATTTCTTAAATTAATGTTTTCTTCATTAAATTAATCAATTGTAATTACTGCTGTTCCTTGTATTTAATAATTTATTTTCTATTTATTATTCAGACACTCAACATGTGCAAGCTACAACCTGGCTAAACCGATTATGACAAAACAAAGACTAGTATTTCACAAATTCAATAAAGAAAACATATGTACAACCTAATATTAGATTTAGAATATTATTAATAAACAAATATCAAATTACAATTAATTAAACTAAAATTAATAATTTTAAAAAAATTTAGATAACTTGAAAAAATACTATAGTAAAAAGTATATAATTTATTATGACAAATGAGAAGTGAAAAAAATTCTTCTCATGTCTATCAATGGACGTCCATTCATCACTGATAAACCAATGTATTTCACCATTATGGATGTCTCACAGAAGGCCTTCTTGGTGCAGGGTTGGCAGCTGGTATATATGCATCTACAATTTTGCAAATGTGTTTGTAAATCTCTGTATAACCATATGTATATACATGTATGACTAAAACCAGAATAATATTGTAAAGACTTAATAAACGAACACCATGTCATTACAAGTTGAAATAACTAAATATATAGTAAAATCACGAAGCGGATAGCAATTATGAATAAATAAATTTCACTAAATAACACTACAAATTAAAAATCAAAACAGAAAAAAAAAACATTATTTACTATTAATACCATTTATTACGGATGAAAATACAATTCTTATTGGTACATTTCATGGCGGGATTATTTTGAATTTAGACGTTCTGATGCCTAACTATTTCTGTGCTGTTTTGTATTTAATGGGATTATTATAATTTGACCTTATAGTTATCGTCGTATTATTGATGTTTTAATATTATACTTCATAATTTGCCTTTTTACAGTCATTACCTTATTTTTAATTTGTAGTGTTAGTTAATGCGATCTATTTATTCATAATAGTATTTGCTTCGTGATTTATAAATATATTTAATTTTTTCAGTTTTATAATTTCATGGCGTTCTTTACATTGTAATGCTACTTTCAATCATACAGGTACATACATATTGTTATACAGAGATTCACAAACACATCTATAAATTTACAGATGCATATATACCCACAGATCAACCCTTGCACCAAGAAGGCCTTCTGTGGCACACCCATAATGGTGAAATACATTGGTTTATCAATGATGGACGTCCATTGATAGACATGAGAAGAATTTCTTTCACTTCTCATTTGTCATAATAAATCGTATACTTATTATTATAGTAGTTTAATCACATTTTTATCAATTTGGTGCAAATTTTTATTATTTTAATTTAGTAATTTTTTTTTTTTTATTAATAATAATAATCTAATTCTAACATTTTGTGGTAAGTATGTTTTCTTTATTGAATTTATGGAATACTAGTCTTGGTTTTGTCATAATTGGTTCAGTGGTTCTGTTGTTACATACATTATTCCTGAACGCCATGTAGTGTCGCCCGTACTAGTCTCTTGGCGGAGCCCTCTCGACAGGGCCTCCTGCCAGAGGCGCCCTACACCTAGCCCGATCACTGAATCCAGTGAACCCCAGCCAGTCACTGCAGCACAGGCTTTGCCAGAGCTTACTCCCTTGACCCCTGCTACTGAGTGAGTGAAGAGATTTGGACGACTCTTAACATTGAGGTCTCGAGAGCCAATGAGGGTGATTGAGGTGAGTATAGAGAAGCACTGGAATGAAAGGGTGGGGGAAATGGGAGATCCCCGAGAAAACCCGGCAACCAACGGCATCGTCTGGCACAAATCCCACATGCGAAAATCCAGTGACCCGGCTGGGGATTGAACCCGGATCGCCTTGGTAAGACGCGAGCAGGCCAACTGCACAGCCACCGCAGCCCGCCCCTGCTACTGCCAGCCTCCTGGCCGAACAAGTCCAGGAAACTCCGAAACAACCTCACCAGACAGTGCAACCGTCTGCTTTGCCTTCTCTCCCATACCGGAAGAAGTGCGAACACCAGAACTTGAATTGGACGTGACGCAGTACCTGCTGCCACCCAGTTCAGTTCCATCCACGCCACCTCTCGAGGACATGGAAATCCCTCAGGAACAGGAGATACGGTCACATGATGAGCTACCACTCCTTTCCCCTCCTCAAACACCTGGCAACATTGGGTCAACTGCTTCATCAGGAGTGCCCTTCAAGACTTCGGAAGTCCCCATTTTTGACCCCAGGGCTCTCACTGCGATGGAGAACAAGATGCCCATCACCAGCACTTTAATTGAGCCAGCAGAGGTGCCTCCAGCACCACACACACCAGTCAGCATGCCCTGTCCTGAGGACATAGTCAGCACGAGTGGCCCAGGGATACCTTCACAGGGGAAAACTCAGGACACTCTAGTTGATGTCCACCAGATCTGGGTGCTACATAGCGTCGGTGCTGTGGAAATGTCCCCTCCACTGACAGGAGCAGAGCGACACCCAGAGAGTCATTCAGGGGATTCCCAAGAGCCCCTCCACCAGCAGAGCCAGACAACGATGTCACTCCTGGGTGGCATCTGTCCCCGAGGTCCACAAGAGAACGGCAGGCCTGTCCAGGCCCACATCCAGGGTCCGAGCAACTCAACGGACAATTGACGACGGAATGTGCCAGATGCATGCCCTACCCTCCCAGTCGTTATCACGAAGCTCTGTGGTGACCTACACCAAAGTCCCGGTGGCCCAATAAAGCACCTTAACCACCAAAGAAGCGTGGGCACCCCCAGAAACGACGATGGACCAAACGACATCACAGTCAGTAACCTGGATTCGAAGTGAATACCAATGAACACACATTTATGCCAAAAAGGGTTATGTGACTGTCCAGAATGATATAATATAACATAAAGCTAACTTCCAATCTCAGCCTAACAGTGATGATCTAAACATTGCAATGTTATATAACCCCCTAACAAAAATAATGAGTGTGTGGTAACTCATTCTTAGAGAGTGCAAATGACCCCAAAGCGCAAGAGCAAAGTGTTAACATTCAAACTCTCCAAGTGTAAAGTTTGGACGAAACTGACGTTCACAGTGCAACTTCGAGAGAACACTGACTCTTAGTAGACAGTTATACAGGCTTAAGCCATTATGCATTATCAAAGTTATGGGTATCTGGTTTTTCCTTTTATGATATGTAATCTTGTTAATGTAGTGTGTTAAAATGTAATATATAGAAGACAGTCAAAGCAGATAACGTATAATAAGATAAGCTAGGGTAAAAACAGCAGCCAGGTAGATCATTGGACCCAAGGGTTAAATAAAATCGAGAGACAATTAAAATTTGCCTATAGTCTATTCACAGTAAAGTGAGCACTTTTGAAAGCCCTCTCATTTGTAAAACTAGTTAATAAATAGATTTTATTTCATCATTAGACGTTAACTTCCGAGTGCAGTGGAATATACACACTGTGTTTATTACTTACATGGCAACATTTATTTAAAAAGGTGGTTGAAGGAAAAAAAATGGCTGAAAGAAGAAAGTAACTAGGGCCTCAAAAGTGCTCACTTTACCATGAACAGCCTACAAGGAGTTGAACTGAAACTGACGCATTGCCAGGAACAGAAACTACATAATAACTAGTGCCCCGTTATCCAGTTCTCCCACATCCTGACAATGATTACCGTGTTGTAATTATATTCTTCTCTTACTTTAATGTGCTGCTTAGTTTAAGAGCACACAAGGAATTAAAATTAGAGTTAACCCCAAAAGCTGGAAAGCTGAAACTTTAATTGGTCCCCCATCCCCACACATGCTCACCGTAATTATAAGTAAGTTAGTTAAGTGCAGAAGTGAGCATTATTAGAATTTTCTGAGATGCGCTGTAACATGAGCAATGAGAAGCCATATACACTGAAATGCATACCTCGAAATTCCTAACAAATTGTTACTGGGCGTAAAAATAATACGTTAAGACACTAGCTTGTAAGGCATCTACCATGAGTAGAAGGTTGAAGTGCTAAGCACAAGCCATCAGATGCCGCCCAAGTTAAACATTCCTACAATTATTCTTCCTTGCCAAGACTGCAACTCAGTGTCAAAACATAACTTTAAAAGGAAAATGTTAGGTTGGGGAGCCAAAAATTTAGTATAAGTTACATGGTTGAAGTTAACTTGATATTCTTTTTATGCATACTGTAAGAGGACTGTAATGACCATTAATTATAAAAACCCATCAATCATAATTAATAACAAGGGTTCATATTATGTCTCAAAAGTGTTTTCTATTATGTATAAAAGTGTTTTCATATGTTATATCCAAGTGTTAATATCATCTTTATGCAAACTTCATGCTACATTATCATTTAAAAGAGTTATGCCAGTATGATATTTGACAGTACCTTTTTTGTCTTCTATGTCTACTTCTGTTCTCATGTACGTGATGCTAGCGATAGTATGATAGGTCAGAGTAACGTAGTGTTTTAAATGTAATTAATCAACTCGCATTGTAATAAGGCAAGAGTACTTAATCATTGCTGATGAAAGTTATAGGAAACAACACTTAGAGTAACATTTACAGTACGACAGCACTGACCTAATTGGGTAATGGTTAACTTCCCGATAAGAGCCATGGTAAACAACCCAGTAAAATATCATCTGTCCTCTTGCGAGTGGAACTTTAGTACACACAAAATTTGATTCCAACACCAGACTATTACTTACTTTTCATTTAAAATCAAGTTGTATCACTTGACGCATGACCCATCCCGCATCTGAGCCGCGCATCAATTACAGGCCAACGACACCCCATCTGAAAGGCAAAATACGCTGAAGCATGCCTAACCTCAAGAATCCAGGTGCGGAAGGCAAGACACAGGACACCAATTAATGTTGACAGAATCAACAATCATCCTCTTCTTACGTGCTCATTGCTCTACTGCATGCCTAAACGAAGCTACAAGCCGATACATAATTGCCCTCCCCGAAGTAGCCCGGAGAACCCCATTGAAACCACGAGTTTCCATTCCGCCGCTCCCACAGAAGAAGCCTGCACGTTTCAAACTGCGTGCCACCAGGTTAGTAAATAATCAGATAGAAGTCAACGCATCCACGAAGGGCAAGATGCTGCCTTAGATTTCATCACCTCAGGCAAGTGCCTTCAGTGATAAGGATCCAGGCAACCCTGAAATGACTTCACAAGCTCCATTCCCATGAGGCAGGGCTAACCCACCAAACCCCTTTTGAGAGCAGGTGAACTGCCAAAATCAGTATAAATGACAGAGCAGAGCATGCCTTAGAGTCAGTGTTTTCATGGCACTTTCTGGCTGTGGTCAGCCGAAGGGGTACCGCATAGGGCAGAGGCCCTCACCTGCGCCGGCTACCGTGGTGTGAGAGCAGACAACACTGTCCAGCTCTGGAGAACACCAGCACTCAGAAAACCCTCAACACTTCTTTGGCTGCCTACTGCATCCTGCGAAGGTTCAACATCCACAGAGGCCTTCAACTTCTTGGGTCCCCAGCAGCTCCAGAGATGCTGACGTCCACCGAAAATCCAGCACCGTTGTCATACCCAACCTCCAAACCCCCTTTCCCTTACCTACTACCAGGTATCATGAGGTTGCAACAACAATGTCCCATCTAGACCTCCCTTCAGGCCATAGTCCAGCCACTACTTCACCGCTGGCGTAAGGTAATCCCTTGTCGAACATGTTAGAACCCTTCACGTATTCCTTAATTAAAGTTAGGATTTACACCTGGGCTAATAACTCTTAGTTTTCTGTATTGTTATGATACTACCAGTTCACTTAATGCAATCATAATTTTACACTTTTTCCAGGTTGCCTCCACCTGGCTTGTTGAGGGGAAGCTTCTGTAGATAAATTTTTTTTTCTTTTAAAATATTTTAAATGTGGGATCCAGATTGTATTATATTTGTATAGATTCTTGTTGAATTATTCACATATTCCAGAGTATTCCCAATTAATGTTGTGTTCTTTAATTAATTCATACCTGTTCATTAAAATATACTTTTCAGAATTTAACTCTATCGTTTATAAATTAGGCCCTTCTGACAGGCCTAAAATATTACATATTCAGTTGCTTCAGTAAATTTTAATAACTCAGGATAACACCAGTATGCATGTTATGAGATACAGCAGGAGACAGTACACTCAGTAGTTTTCCACTTAAGACACGCATACCTAAGGACCCCGATTGTGTATAAGGCCCGGACTCTACAGTTCTTTCTCGGCAGAAGATGGCCAGATTATAATTATACAGAGGGTAGTACTGGACTAGTCTAACATTAGCAGTACACGTTAGATCCAACCTGTAAACAGCTCTATCCTGAGTGTTGTGTTGTGGAGTGGAGTGGAGTGGAGTGGAGTGGAGTGGAGTGGAGTGAAGTGGAGTGGAGTGGAGTGGAGTGGAGTGGAGGTGGGGTGAGTGAGTGAGTGAGTGAGTGAGTGAGTGAGTGTGAGTGAGTGGGTGGTGTTGTGGGGTACATGACAGTGAGGTCATTAGCATCCACAAGATGTTAAAAATGAAAACACAAAAAGACCTCCACAGGAGGCAAAAACCAAAGGCAGGGGATAAAAGACATAAAAACCTCCATTGGAAGCAAAAAAACAAAATGCAGAAACATCAAGGAGGCAAAAGGAAAATCACAAAAACAACAAACAAAACCGGATAAAATACCCAGTCGCATGTAAAAATGGGAATACGCTACTCACAGACGTACCCCCATCACACAGCATTCGCCGTACGTCATCAGGAAGATTAAAAGTGTGACGAGCCTGGCCATACCTGCGCCCCTCTAACAAGATGTGCAGCACAGTCAAGGGAGTGCCGCAAGCAGCATACTCAGGAGGGGGTTCACCACAAAGCAGGTACTTGTGCATCAGACAAGTGTGCCTGACACAAAGTCGGAGAAAGCACTACATCTTCCCAGTGGGTCCACAAAACACGACAAGCACAAACAGGCAATTCTGAGATTACCATAACTTGATTGACAGCAGGACAGAAGTCCATTCACACCACCAAGCATGCCAAACAAGGCCACGGACTGCATGCAGCACATCGCAAACAGGGACATGAGGATCATAGGGTGGAAGGCTGCATGCCTCCTTAGCCACTATATGTGCTGCTTCGTTGCCAGGGATGCCCACATGCCCTGGAACCCACAGGAAGACAACACGATCACCAATTCGGACAGCCCCCGCCAGCTTCACCCAGATCATGAGAAGAAGCAAGCAGATGAGCTGCGGAGCCAGATTGAATGGCTGTCAAGGCACTCATTGAATGGGAGCACATAAGTCATTTACAGCAAAACCCCCTACTGATAAAACACAGAGCCTTGAAAATAGCAAAAAGCTCTGCTGTTAAAATACTGCAAGACTGATGAAGTCCAAAAAGGTACTGAGAAGCACCAATCATGAAAGTGCACCCAGTTACGATATCCGTTTTGGAACCATCTGTAAAACAGCAAATAAAGCCACCAAACACAAAAGACACAAGATCAACAAAAAGGCCCTTGTAAACAAAAGGAGGAGTGGTCAGCTTAGTAAATTCGGCTAGATCAAGGTGCACCTCAAACTGCGTCGTCAGCCATGGCTGTTCACGGCGAGGCACAGGCTACACACACAGAGGCATATCATACTTTTTCAGGGTATGTGCAAAGCGGACAGACGCCGGCTGAGGAGAACCTGGCTTAGCAGAGTACAACCATTCACTGGGCGGATGGAGAAATGCAGTGTGGTAAAGGTGCGAAGAGTCCAAACGCACCCGCACACCATAGGAAAGCAACATTTGGTCACGCCTGTAATGGAGGGGAGGTTCTACAGCCACAGCACAAAGACTGACAACCGGGCTAGTGCGAAAAGCTCCAGTTGCAATGTGTATACCAATATGGTCAACACTTGCTAATGGTGTGAGAACAGATGGCTGAGCAGAAGAATAAACGACTCTGCCATAGTCGAGTTTGCTACGGACCAGGTCACGATACCGCTGCAGAAGGGTGATTATGTCAGCACCCCAGTCACGACCACTCAAAGTTTTCAATAGATTCAAGTCCCTTACACAGCAAGACTTCAGGGACTGAATATGACTCCTCTATATGAGTTTGCTGTAAAACAAAAGGCCAAGAAACTTGTAGTAGAGACAGGCAAAACAGAACCGTACAAATGCACCTCAGGAGAACAAAATTCTACACAAATGGACCACCTGTGTCTTGGAAGTAGAAAAGTGAAATCCACAGCTGTCAGCCCAATCACTGAGGTGGTGAACGGCAAGCTGCACCTGACGTTCTGCAATGCACAGACACGCAGCACGGTAGAAGATAGTAAAGTCGTCAACATGCAGCGCACATCCCACAGGTGGTCGAACTAAAGAGACAATGTCATTGATGGCAATAGCAAACAGGGTAGCACTCAATATGCTACCCTGTGGCACACCATTCCCTTGAACGAACTCCCGAGAACAAGAAGCACCATTACGAACCCTGAAGATATGGAAGTACATAAATTGCTGTATGAAACCACGGAGATGACCACGAAATCCCCAAGTGGACAGCTGTCTCACGATACCATGTCACCATGTGGTGTCGTATGCCTTCTCCAGGTCAAAGAAAACAGCAAGGAGGTGTTGCCCTTGCAAAAAGGCAGTCTGTATAGTGGCCTCCAAGCTGACCAAATGATCCACCACAGCTGCTAGGTCTCCAGGCAGTATACCAAATGTGCAATGACCATACGCTCCATGGTCTTACAGACACAGCTGGTGAGGGAAATAGGACGATAACTCGAAACTTCCTGTTTGATTTTCCCTGGTTTCAAGATGGGCACAAGAGTCGCATTGCACCAACTCGAGGGGAAAACACCACAGGTCCAAATATTATTAAAAATTTGTAGCAAAAACAATTTCCCGTCACATGGAAGGTGTTGCAAAATAGCATATTGGACATTCTGGGCCAACAGATGTATATTTTGAGTGTGATAAAGACTTCCCCAACTCAAGAAGGGTAAAAGGCCGGTTGTACTCCTCCTCACCCGAGCCACCTAAGTGGACACCCGTGTCTCCTTGATAGCTCTAAATGGGGGAGTGTAATGTGCACAGCTCAAAACATCTGCAAAATAGTGACCCGATAAATCCGCTATGGTACTCCTCTCTGTAACAATATTGTTATTTACCCAAAGGAAGGAAACCTGATTGGCGAGAGAATATCCGCACAACTTCCAAACATTGCCCCAGATAAATTTACTAGTGGCATGTACCATGAGCGATGAAATGAAGTCCCTCCAGGATGTCTACCAGCTGTCCTTGATGACACGTCGAGCCCGACAGATGCAGAAGTGCTCAAGGTTAGTTTGGGTGGGGTAAGCACAAAAACGCCTGAGCGCACATCGTCGAGCATGGACAGCATCCATGCATTTGTCACTACACCAAGGAACACGCCTACGACCACAAGGTGAAGATTGTGGGATAGGGGCCTCTCCAGCTGACACAACAGTAGTTCCACTGCCACAATCACGTCAAGAGGAAACTCAACAGGGAAGTGGAGGGAACGCTGGAAATGTCCCCAATCTGCTTTCTTAAGCACCCAGAGAGTGGTTTGGATGGGGCCGCAAAAGAAGCGTGATCTAACACAGTTGGAAAATGGTCACTTCCACAGAGAACTGGGTATACAGACCAATCAAAGTGGGTGACCAAAGCCGGGCTACAAAAAGAAAGATTGATGCAGGATGAAGTGCCAGTATAGGTGGTGAAGTGTGTAGGAGTACCCATGTTAATCAGGGCAATATATGAACTGGTGAGCCACAACTCTACCATACAACTCTGGCTGTCCCTGTGGTTTGAACCCCATATCTGATTGTGAGTTATGAAGTCGCCAACGATCAGAAATGGAGATGGGAGCTGAGATGAAAGACCTCCAAATCATCCGATGTACACACTGGTGGGGAGGTACATATACGCAAAAAAAGAGTGACAAACACACCAAGGAAAACCCTGACCGCCACTGCCTGCAGAGCAGTGCGTTGGGTAACAGCTTCAAGGTAAACAGAATCCCTCATCACAAGACCGATGCCTTCACAAGCACGGTCCACCAACACGTTATCCTGGTGGTAGAACGCGTGACCTCGAAAGGAGGCCGTATCTGTAGGACGAAGGTGCGTTTCCTTAAAGCAAATGACTGTAGGGGTGAGGGATACTATGAGCTGTTTCAGTTCGTCATGATTATTGAAATATCCTCGGCAGTTCCACTGTATGATGGACATGTTTTTGAAAGAAAGTGTGCGGAAACAATTACTTCAATTTTCCTCTATTTAACACTGGCTTAAAGTACTCTGAGCCTTCACCAGTGTGAGAATCACATCAACCACCATTTTGGACTCTGGCTCCAAGGAGACAGGACGGCAAGTGGGCAAACTGATGCGTTCCCACAAACCACAGTTGCTCACAGGAAGGGGTACAAGAGATACAGTCTTTGGCTTGTCTATCCTTTTCGCAGCAGCCTCCTGACGAGATTTGCTAACAACAGAAGGTTTGGACAGTTTCAGTTCAGCTAGCTTACACTTCAGACTGACAGACGTAGTCCGAGTCGTCTGGACAACCTGTGGCTTCGGTGTACTTGTAGACAATTCAGTATGGGTAGCCACATCACATCAACTGTCTGTGTATACGTACCCCTAACTGCTGGTCGAGCATTAGCAACACTGTAAGGCACAGAAGGCTTCGGGACTTGGAGAGCATGGAAACGTTTCTGTGCCTCTACAACGATAAACCATATTTGTGGCCCGGATCCATTGAACTGATTGCTCCTCCTGATACACAAAGCACTCCTTTGACCAGACCGGATGTCCTTTGCCACAGTTCACACACTTCAGTGGCTTGCTGCACGGAGCATCTGGATGCGGTGGATCACCATATTTCGGACTCTGTGTGTCTGTCTCACCCATGCGTACTTACAAAACACTTTTCAATACCAAATATTGCACTTTGAAATAGAAATGGAGTAAAAGCTGGGTTCTGACCCTATAATGACACATAATTTTACATCGGTAGAATTGTTTTTATTTTGCTTTAGTTACACATTCATGCCAGAATGAAATTAGATGATTAACCTCAGACATGACTAGCCAGTTCCGGTGGGTGATTTCCCCAGTGCATAACTCAGCACGCGCACTCCTAGATGAATGATCTCCTCGTGTTGCCGGAAGATACAGTCTCCACAAGGAAAGAGGTCTACAGCCGTTAGGGTGGGTTGTAGGGTGGTGACATGACACAGGGAATGAAGAAGATGAATTTACCACATGTGTTTATTCTCTCACACTTGCTCGTCAGAACACTTCCCCGAACCATGTGTTGTGTGGCGACGGTCATGCGCATAGAAGGCTAGATAAAACAATATTGCCATACAAATTACACAAAATAACACTTAATGAAGGTGGGTCACAACATGAACATGCAGAATAAACATGCAGGTGCATGAAAACAATCTTAGATGGCGCTCATGCCGCTGGATGAAGTCGTAGCGGACCACGTGTGCAGATGAAAATGTAATATTTTTCTGTGAAAATTGGTAAAATCCTGTCGGACAATTTTACAGTAGCAATGGCGGGAATATCAAACATATGCAATGACTGTGAGGTCATACACAAAAGCATCAAATATGGAAAAATTACAAGAACCCTTAAATGAAACAATACATATTACCCTGAGAAACTTATGGCGCACATGAAATTATAAGAAAGAACACTTAAAGTGCAAGGATGGTACGGACTTAGCGTCTGGTGACCGCGTGGTCGCAACTGATGTGGTCGTAAAACAATGAAGCAAGACAAAACCCTAAAAATATGCACACACAAGATTACCCTCAATATTGCTCGTGGCAACTAAGCAGAAATTACAATGGTAAAGCCCTTAGCATATGGGCCCATGTCGCTTGATTTACAAAGTACGCGGGCTGCGTGGCCTCTCCGCCATTCTCTTTCCTCATCTCCGTTAAAATTCAAAAAGGCACAAGGGCACAAATTAATCAGCTACGCGGAAGCATAATGCTGGGGATGTCTGGCAAAAACATACGCAAAGCAAAGGTTAACCGGTATACTACAAGTAACTGTGAAAATCTAACCAAGTGTAAAGATATGATGTGCATACGTGACGTCTTACCTCGCCAGCGCTCCTAGAATGACTGCCCAGAGGCAGGGGACACACGGACCTATCATGGCTGCCTACAGGGTTCACACAAGCGGAAGTGCTATGCACACTGAACAAAAATGTTAATACGTGAAAATAATTGGCACATAAATACTGTTATTAAAGAAATTTCTTTTGAAGGTGTCCACGCCTAAATTTCAGTGTCCACCTCTTCAGCACAGCGCACACACTAAATTTCAAAAGCCAACATGGTGAAATATTATAAAAAGACATGTTTATACTTTATGACACATTTCACCCTGAAAAAGAAGTACATCGTACATTGGCAACAAATTTTGACCCTGAAATAAAAATATACAACACTGCAATAATTTCCCATTGGGAAAGTTCGTGGTCGTGGTGGGCTGTGCGCACGTGCTACCCACATGTCAGTGAGGGCGGCAAATGCCGTCATGGTCTAGTTGTTGCAAGCTTTTAGCCGGCGTCAGTACCATGCGTAGAGAGTGTATAACTGGCAGCAATCAGACCACAAACACTATTAGTAAACGATCAAGGTACTAAATTGCTGCGCAATTAAGGGAAATTAAAGAGTGACAACCAACCTTAATATAACAGTGTGTGAAAATAAACTTTCCAGGGACGCGCATGCGAACAATCCTGTGAGTGCCAGAACTTATAAATGAAATGAGTACCGATGAAAGAACAACCAAGGTACAAATATCACCGCAGAGCCACTTCGAAGGAAAAAATGTTGTTAAGTGACAGGACACTATACAGGCGCACTTGCAGCAGTTGTCAGAAGGCTAAACCTCAGAACAATTAATTGGTGGCTGACAGGATTAGGCATTTTAATAAAAGAATAGTAACCGTAAGTACTAATAATGAGCATTGTATTAATTTTATTATTATTTGTTTTGTAGATACAAAGTGTTCAAATTAAAATGTTATAAAGTATTTGAAGGAGCATATAAGGGTGACACATAAGGCACAGTAAATCCAAGTAACATGACATATTCAGAAACAAGTGCTTCTATTAATCAAAAATGATGTAATCATTAACTCGTAAACACAGTGTAAGAAGTGCCAATGAATCAATTATGTAATTACAAATATTTTTATTTTGGAACAATACCCACTTATGATAATTCTTATATAACAATTAACTCGTACAATTTTAAAAGGAAGTATATAGAACAACAATACATGTTCGCAGTGTAAACATAGTGAAATTTAAGTAGTCTTTAACATATACGGCAAACAATAACTATTGCTTACCCATCCTGGTATGAGGGGACAAACTAGCAACCAAAAGATGTGAGTCAGGTCTTTATATTTGTAGATTCATCTGGCCTTTCAGCTTTTTAATTATTAAATGCCTGTAGAAGAACAAAACTCCATTGCACTTAAATTGTAAACTGACCCGGTGACCACAAAGGATGGCATGGTTACTCAGTTAGGAAAACTCACCCGTCCACACACACTGAGTTCTTGTGTTCCTCAGTTCTCATGTCGCAACTGACCCTTCTTTGCCTCACCCTCACTCCATCTTCCGCGCCCTCCGCAAGAGAGAAGAAAAGTCATGGTCATCAGCTGATGCCACCAGAATGCAGGATGGTGACAAGGGGAAAGCGTGGAGAGAACGAAGGGGGAAAGCGAGGGAGAGCAAAGGAAAAGAGAATGCAAACAGAGAGAGAGAGAGATACAGCAAACAACCACCCGGTGACAGACAACAGCCAGATACCTCCCTTACCAGAAGGTGAGGCAAGATAACGGTCTTCCACATGCCCTTCCACATGCCGTACCTCTCGACCACTCAGAGCAAAGCACACCACAGGCACCAGTACAGAATTGAAACAGCTTATAGTCACAGGGAACCTGGACAAATCCTTACACCAGAACCACCTTTCTTTTAATGCTAAGTTTTGTATTGTTACTGCTGTTCTAGCAGATGTTGTTCAGAACCTCCCTTGGTACATCAGCAAGCTTGCAGTAGGATAGGTTACGTCAGTTAGGAAATATCAGCTACGTACCCCTCAGACCTACACCCCCCTGCAGTTACACCTGTAAGCGGGTACGTGACAGGATGATAGTCTTGAGAAAATTTCTCAACACTATCATCCTGTCATGTACCCACTTAGTTTCCAAGCTCGTGTTGCGATCACGTAACATCGTTAATGCAAAAAGCACGCCAACAATGCAAGAGTTCATTCTCCAGTAATACTCGCCACACATTCCCATTCTTTGTTGTAGGTCGCCTCTATCGGCCAACAAACCTTTAGCTTTCGAGGTTTGAAGCTCGCGCCACTGGCCCAAAGCTTAAGTGCTTTCACCACGTTTTCATTTTCATGGAAAATAAAACGTGAGTGGCTCTTAAATTGAGTACCATTTTTTTAGCCTAGTACCTTGTAGTTATCCTTGTAACGTATTTGCAGATAATCACGGGATCTACTCATGCGAGCCAAAAACCATTAGCTTTCTAAACAGTCCAAGCCCTAGTACAGGCTGCCCTTTCCAGCAATCCAAGGATTGAAAGAATGGAGAGTTCTACAGAGGTACACTGTCTGGAAACCAGCTTGTCGACTTGGTGTTCACAATCTCTCCAGAGCGGAACTGCTGAGGAGTTTGGGCCCCCTAAGTCGGGAAGACTGTAACAAGTCCACGCACCCTTGTGGTGACACACATAAGCTCAGTACAGACAACTACCTGCAGACGTGGTACAGTTTGGATATGGGCGAATCTCCACCTCCCGATACCTTTCGCCCACAGGAGGGGGCTCAAGGAAGGGGTAAAAGCAACACTTGCTGCATCAGGTCAAGTGCTCGAGTATCAACCCTCCATAGTAAAACAGATAGCTAGTCTACCTCCACGAGAACAGGCGTAAGCAATCAGACACCTTCAAGAACAAAGAGAAGTATCAGTGTTGCAGAATCTCTTCACACCCCCAGTAGGCTCCGGACCTCCAGCCTATCCTGAACGGATACTGGAATAGCTACGATTACCTGAGCAAGTGCCGACACCCATTGTTGCACACCTTACCTCAGCTATATTGCACCTGACACAACAGTACAAGATTCCAGAATTACCTGCATCTCAAATCACAGAGAGTAACACTGCAAACCATTCAATTTCTGCTGTACTGAAACGTCACCCAGGTTATCTTCCACCAGTTGTCTCACCCAAACGTCGAATGGTACTAGTAACCCCAGATTTCGTGCCATGCCAAGTAACCATGCTGCCTGTTCTGTATACGGGAAAGGCACCCATATCCTTGCAAAACTGAACCCTAAATATTAGAGGAGGGCCTGGCTCAACTCCTCGGCAAAAATCCACCGAAACCATCTTCCACTACCAGACTGCAGTAGTATATGTTCCCGGTACATCATGTGTCAATACGTACTATTTACTTTTGTCACATCACCAACATTTTTTTTTTTTTTGATGGCCTAAAACATGCGCCCACTGCCAACATCGACGATTCCAAATGAAACACACAAAAAAACTACAAAATCTTCATAAGACGAAACATCCAAAAAGCAAAGGTCAATTTAACTAATGAAAACGTCAAAATGGCACAAACACAAATAATGCCACTACCCCAATGCCAAGGTTTGAAAAGCCAAACCGGCAGCTACAGAAGAACTTGTGTTCATTTATAAATAAAACACACGTTGGCATGATTCTGCCAGTGAATGAGAGCCATAGTGCTTCAGTTTTATATATATTGAATTGTACGTGCAACGATAATACATATTTTGACTGTACCAATCAATTTATGAATTGTAACATAAAATTTCAATCCGTTTTCATTTTCAACGTGATCACCATACAAATAGTTTTGTTATCCGCACGTATGTGAAGCAAATGAGAGATAATGCTGTATAACAAATGGATAATTGTAAAATTTAATGTTTAAGCGAGTTATCACGGTACAAGAAGCTTGCAATATGGTTTTAGATTGCACTTAAACAAGCAATTTTGTTGATGTTTCGCAAATATGGGAATTATTACAGAATTTTATGAATGAACTTAATTTCTCAGTATTTTACATTATTTCACATTTTTCGCGAAATCGCAAAAATTTCTAGGCCCTAGGTCTAGAGGGTGGGGGTGGGTAAGAATCAGTCTAAAATCAAACACGCTACTTCAAAGTAACAACCATATTCCTGGGAACTGTAAAAGGTCATAATTTTGAGATTTGACTGTAGTTGGAAAACACTATTAGAAAGTAGTGCGACTCACCTAGCAGATCGTGTTGGGGCAGCTCGGGAGATCTCGACGTCAGAGCCCTGTCCCGGAGAGGGTGGCAAGGGGATGGAAGGTGGGGGTGTGGGTGGTGGGGGCGTGAGGGGTGGGGACAAGGGTGGTGGAGGTGGAGAGGTTGGTGAGCGAAGGTCAGGGCTGGGTAGTCCTTCGACTTCTGGCCCCATTAACTCTTGCGGTGGCTCCGAAGTTGGCTCACAAGGGCTCCTGTCGCAAGTTGGCACCAGCAGCTCTCGTTCCTCTGCCTCATCCCATTCACCATTGCCTGAAACACAACACCACTTCACAGCCACAACATCCTGAACAAACAGTGAATCCTACCAGACAATGTCACTGATTGGCATGTTTTCTCGGGGTTCTCCCGTTTCCCTTGCACTTGCATTCCAGCACTGCACATACTCACTTCGTTTCAGCTTTATTGGCTCTCAATACCTTAATGTTAACAGCTTCCCAAACCTCTCCTCTCCATTTTATCAGCTCTCTCTTAAAGCGACTGTGGTGGCGCAGCACATAGAAAGCTCGTCTCCCACCAAGACAAACTGGGTTCGATTCCTGGTGGGATTGTTCCTGGATTTTTTTACATGGGAATTGTGCCAGAAGATGCCACTGGTTGGTAAGTTTTCTCTGGGACCTCCTATTTCCCTCGCCCCTGCACTCTGGCACTGCTCCATACTCCCCTTGCTTCGCCCTCTACGACTCTCAAGAACCCAAGGTTAAGAAATGCCCAAACCTCACCACTCTCCACTCCAAACAAATGGCACAGAATATCACAAACTGGTGATCTCACCAATGACACTACTAGGTGAAAGCCAAATTGATAGACAAGTGGTCATACACAAGAAGGGAGGAATAACTAAACTAATATTAATTAAAATTTGAAACATACTACATAACAGTAACTCTGCACCAACATGACCACTACATGGTGACATTTTTGAGTATATGTATTTCATGTACAATTTATTTATTTATTTAGCTTTTACAGAAAATTTTGGAGGCAATGTTTTTTTTAGCACCAAATTTTACTTTATATTAGTATTGTTATGTGATACTGGCCTGCAATGCTGACCTTGACCTGCACCATGTGAGCAAGCAGAAGAGGACAGAGTAGTGATATAATAGCGAGCAGCGTGTCACTAAACGATGTTTGAATGACAGGAGAGCAATAATCGAATCAAAGTTTTTGGTTACAAAGTGTTCCGCACCACAGTCTTCTACCTGGTGTCGTGATAAGCATTTTTGTGGCTCACATGTTCCTGAACCTGAGCAAATTGAATTTCTGCATTTATCTGAAGAATATTCTAGCTTTAATCATTCTTGCCTCTCTCAGCATGACTCGGGGTGCTGGGAATATTCCAGATCTTGGCTGCAATAGTATACAAGTGCAACAGGCCTCCTAACCGGAAATTGGAAGAGTTTAAGAGAATTAGGAGTCTGGGGAATTGGGCAATGTTAAGCAATAGACGACAAGATAAAAAAGAAACAATAAGCGCCAGAAGCGACCAGCGAGATGAAAAATATGTGACTGCAAGCATCAGAGAAGTGAAGAGTGCAACTGGCAGGCCTGACTATTGGACTAGATACGTGAGTGAAAGACAGTACAAATGATGGCAACAGACATACTGAACATGTGTTCATCCTAATGAACAGTTGGATAGTAGTGGCAAGCGGCGGAGTATTGTGGTGCTTGTAGGAGAGATGATTAGGCTATGGCTGTTTAAAAACAACTACATAGTATATTCTGGGGCTGCAACTCAATGTAAAGCAGCGCAGTGGAAGTCCTGAGGGTCAGGGATTCACTGGAGCTTCATTTCGCTCCTCCTTATTTCCACTCTGTGGCAGTTGTGCGAGCTGGCTGCATGGGAGAGAGGGTGTTCGTGTGTGTAGGCCAAGCTAAGACAAGTTGCAAAACTGTAACTGACAATCAGGTAGGTGGTATCTGTGCCCGCTTAGGGGCAGACCAACCCCAGTCCAAGTCATCTCATGTCTGTAGCTATAGTAGAAGGGGACCAGGTGAGGTGTAACAGCTATGATTATGGTTCTATGGTAGGCAGCATACATCAAATAAACAAATGAGAAATGAAGCCATTGAGAAAATGCATTTGGATGACGTGGTAAACTGAACCTGTCCTAGGTGATGTGAAAACGGTTCAAATTAAAGGTGCTACAAAGCATTCATTTGCTACTGAGTTTAAATCTTATCTTAATGTGAGTGACTCAAATACAGGAATGATGTTCCAATTTTCTTTGTATATTACTGCAACATGACAAAGCATCAGTGTGAATGGAATATAGACATTTTGATTTTTTAAACGCATTAATATACAATGTTATATAAAAAAATCTTTGGCATTTCAAAATGGTGTGTTTGAGGTATTCTGTTTCCCTTACGCTCCGTTTAAATTTACCAACACATTTTTTGCCACAAAAGTTTAAATTTTAATTGGCGCAACAAGGCAAAATAAAAAATGCTTAATAATGCTGTAAACCAAAATATAAATGCTATAAGTAGGGGCCCCAGAAAAGGGTAAAATAAAATGCCTGATTTCGGTGCAAAAAACCGTAAGAATCAGTGATAAATTTTGTTGTTTAAAAATGAAAGTGGTGTTAAATTTCTGTATTTAAAAATTAAAACAGTGTTAAATTTCAGATTTAAAAATGAAAGCAGTGTCAATTTTGGTATTTAAAAAGAAAGCGATGCTAAAATTCTGTAACTTGTTTAAAAATGAAAGTGATACTAATTTCTGTAACATGTTAAAAAATAAAATCAATAATGAATTTCTTTCCATTCATAATAAAACATAAACCAAATTTCTGTGTTTGAAAATTAAAAAATTTGGTAAATTAGAATGTTTTGAAAGAAAATTAATGCACATATTCAGTGTCTGAATAATAAATAGAAAAGTAATTACTAAACACAAGAAACAGCAGTACTACAATTCATTAATTTAAGAAGAAAACATTAATTTATGAAATGTGTAGTAAATTTTGACAGTTCTAGAAAAGTAGCATGGCCACAACGTATCCTTCCACCACAGCTGTTTTATCACTGAAGAAAAACACGTTTGTAAACAAATGTTTGAGTCCAATGCACACTTGCATTTTCCTCTTTCCTCATGTTCCCTGTCATGACAGACACTGAAAGTCTCACATTAGCTACTTCCATCCAGTTTTAATGTAGGATATTATAGCTAGGTTGGCATTTCAACCTTGTTAATTTTTGTAATTAGTTGGGTTCTGTTAATTTTATTTCAAAGTAAAAAAGGAAATAATTATAATAAGGGAAGGGATTACGGGCTTACGTTTAAATGTCTTTCATGAGACAGCATTGTTTTGGAGTTCTTACGAGTGTGTTGTCTTTTTCAGTTGCATATTGTTTTGATTGAACAGTGGAAAACATTGCTCGTATGGAAATAACATTTAAATTATTGTAACATCAAAATTTTTATCTTCAATGAAAAAATAGAACGCGATATATAAGTCACTGTTCATATTCATACAGATGCAGCAATACACACACAATTTGGCCAAAATCAACCTTACACTCAAATTTACTATACAGACAAAAAAGCAAATAAAATCCACACACTATGTAAGAATTGAAAGTGCTGCATTTTCAGGCCACGTGTATTTCAATAATTATAGTAACGGTTTACAAATACATTATTTTCAAAACTCGCGAACTTACTGTTTGTAAAATTTGCAACCTCTTGATTGAGCACGTGTTTTTCTATTGTAATCCTTGCAAGTTACGTCACTATAATCCTGTTTGTTCATCACTAGCATTAAATAATTTATTTGCAGAATCATTAAGTACAATCAACAATGCGCATGTTTCCTGAAACCAACAAGCTTAAATTTGATACAAAGATTATATTCCTGTTGCTTAATTTGCACATGGGGTACATCAGATTGAGGGGACATCATTTTGTTTTCTGACAGTAGGGCACCGAAATTGTAGTCATTTCTGAAAGAGCGAATATACTGCACAAATTTAATTTCTTTTTTTTTTTGCAAATGTTGCATACTTGACAAAGATTTTCTGTTAAACCTAAATTCTGTGTATTTTCAATCTACAGATTCAGTGTCGATTTGTTTGCTTTTAGGAAAATAATTCCCCCGAGCCTACAGATGTGCCCAAGTTTGGTGACACTTGACAGAAGTATATATATTTTTTCCTTGAAAATTAAAAACTGTACTGCATACATGAATAGAGATATTTTGTAACCTATTGAATGCTCTTTGCACAGGTATCAGAATCAGGGGGGGGGGGGGGGGGGGGGGCATAATTTAGTTTTCAAATAGTAGAGCACCAAAATTGGGAGTAATTTTTGAAAGTGCAAGTACACTGCCCAAATGATATTTTCTTGCAAATTTTACAAACTTGAACAAAGATTTTCTGTTAAACAATTAATTATGTGTATTTTTAATCAACTGATTCAGTGTGGAAGTGTTTGGTTTTGGGAAAATAGTTCCCCGAGCTTGGAGAGGTGCCCAAGTTCGGTGACACTTTGGAGATGGATATTTTATTGCTTGAAAATTAAAAACTGCACTACATACTTGAATAGAGATATTTTGTTACCTACTGAATGCTCTTTGAAATGGTATTTCAGATTCACTGTGACCTCATTTGGTTTTCAGTCAGTAGGTCATCGAAATTGGAGTCATTTTTAAAGGGTGAGTACAGTACACAAATATAATATTTTCTTATCAGTTTTTTGCTTAATTGAACTAAGATATTCTGTTACAAAAAACCTCTTTGTATTAAGTATGCATATAGTCAGTGTGGAGGCATTTGGTTTTGGAAAAATAGTTCCACGAATTTGTGTTGATACCGAAGTTCAGTGACACTGGACAGAAAAATATTTTTTTTCCTTGAAAATTTCAAATTGTATTGCATACTTCATTAGACAAATTTTATGTACTGAATGCTCTTTGCAGAGTATCATCTGCGAAAACATTTGGTTTTCACACAGTTGGACTGCAATCTCAGAGCGATTTTTGAAAGGGGACGTTTACTGTACAAATTTATTTTCTTCTTGAAAAATTTCGCACACTTTCTCTGCGATGTTCTGCTACTCATCAAATTCTTTGTATTGAGAATCATGAGTTGTATTTTTTTTTAGCATATTTAATAAGTGCACAGGATAAGCATTATAAAACAAGCAATGACATATGAAAAAGGCCAACCAGCAAAAAAACAACACTCTTCTGCCTTGAAGGATGGAAAGAAAAGCAAGAAGAAAAAAAGAAAGAAGCAAAATCAGAAAAGAAAGGAAGGGGGGAAATTAATCAACAACCCAAGGGCTCATGATTTGTGTATATTGTCCTTGTATTTTAATAATTTATTTGTAACATGTTGTATGACTGGTAACATTATTATTGTTTTATTTTATATATTTTGTATTTATCTGATATTAAGATATTAATTTTGTACTATCTGTAAAGCTATATAGCATGTATTTTCTGTGTGGCATGATAAATAAATGATTGAATAAAAATGTTGTCCCTCTACTGTGTACCGAGTAATGCAAAAAAACCACAATGGAGATATATTTGGCTATAATTTGTGGTGTTACTTTGTTTATCCTTTGCTAAAATGGTTGTTCTCACATTGTATCGTGCACAAGTATGGGGAACCTATCACTGCGAAGATTGGTTTTCTAACCTAAATAGTATTGAGGTGTTAATTATCCTCAGCTTTACTCCGCACTCAAAGCCTTCTACACAAACGACATGAACGTGTCTCTAAAACATCCTAACCATGCAAGCCCACTGGTCAATAAAATTGAATATTCACTTGTTTGAATAGGTAATCCACTGGATCATCATCTGTCTGAAAAGGACAAATATTGTCGAAATTGGAAATTTATTTATTTTGTGATTCCTCAAGTAATCATCCCTGTTCCTATGTGTTGTTAATATCTTCATGTTCTTGTAAATATTGCTGTTAGTCAGTGTTTGTATTGCTGCAATGTTTTCTTGTTATTGTAGTGTTGCCATGTCATTTTTTTTTACTTCTGCTCATTATTATTTTTTTTCATTATTGTCATTACTTAGATTTTGCTTCAAAAATGATTGCCTGCAAGGTGATAAACAAATTGAGAACCACCAAAACGTTTTCCAATTTTATTTTAATATATTTTAATACAGTGGTATAGAATGTCCACCATAATGAATTTTGTATTATCTTGAACAATTTGAAAATGAGGAAAAATTTGAAAAGACAAATAATAGCTGAGATTAAGCATCAAATTGTTTAAATTATTGTTAAAGCATGTACCAAGTACTGTGTTTTACGTGCGTAAATACAAACATATAACAAAAGTAAACTTGAATAAACAACTCATGAGCAGAAATTTTCGAATTGAAACGTGTTTTGCATCTAAGGGGCATAATTACAATGGATTTTCCTCTGAAAACCATATATTGCAGAGAAGAGGAAGTGATCCCTTCACTAACATTTGCTGCTCATAGCTGCCATCTGCTTACTAATATTAGAGTTTTCGAAGTGTACGTCGAAGTGCTGTCAAGTACATACTGTGGCAGGCTCCAGGGGGCCGCACACAACCAGTTAAGGTTGTCCGCACTATAGATTCCTTTGCAAGTACCCTGTTTATTCAACAAGCCTGGCTGACCCACTGCCGTCAGGCTATAAAGGGTCAGATGCTGCTACTGGTGACCTTTGCCCCGATGATGCCAAATTGTATTTAATATGAACCGACTTTACACTCCACAAATGTGGATTACTGGGTCTAATCACAAGCCCATAAGATTCGGTACTAACTGATTAACACATATTAAACCTGAAATATAATGAAACCCTTAGAAGATGCAGGCCGGTATTGTTAGGCACCCATTCCATTAAATGCCTAATGGTGACCCCAATAATCTACTCACTGATCAGCTCTCAGAGGTATTTATTTGGTGAATGAACCACTCCTCGATGGGAGACACTTTACGTGAACTAGTGGCATACACCGGCCACTTCAGTTACACTGTCTAAAAACGGCCTAACCCAACATGATAATTAAATGGAAAACTAAGACTTCCCTGGTCATTGCAAACCCGCAGGAAGAGGGAGTGGTATACTGGGCGGCGAATGAAAAAGGTGCCTGAAAAATTACACTATTGTAGCTAAATGATTATGTCCAAACGATGAGTGCCGCCCGGCGTGCGGGAAAACACGAGCTCGCGAACACACGCGCCACCCTCTGCTACTGCCCGACTCTTACTGTCTCGCCACCCTGACATGCAAGCAGGTGTGCTGGCCCACGCACCAGAATGGGAACTACTTTCTGCACAGACACATTATGCTTGCGTAACCATGCAGCAAGCCAAAAATTACATACAAAGCAAATCAAACATAAACCCTAGATGAAACACGTGCATAAAAAAACTGGTGAAATGACAATGGACATAGTACACAATGAAAGATGAAAAATATACATTACAAAAAGACACAACAATACATTTGGGAACAAAAGGAATAACAATCAATAAACTCTTTATTAACACGTGACTAAATATCGTATGGCGTGAGCCATATGCCCTTTAATTCATGGTATTGTTGGCAGTCTACTTTCAATGAATCTGATATACCTCTGCAAAGGACACTCAGTAAGTAACAAAATATCTCTATTCAAGTTTGCAGTACAGTTTAAATTTTGAAGGAAAAAATATTCTTCAGTCACGTGTCACCGAACTTGGGCACCTCTCCAAGCATAGGGAACCATTTTCCCAAAACCAAATGCCTTCACATTGAATCAATTCGTTAAAAATACAGAGAATTTAATGTTTAACCAAAAATCTTAGTTCAAGTTTGTAAAATTTGCAAGAAAATATTACATTTGGGCAGTGTAATCGCCCTTTCAAAAATGACTCCAATTTCAGTGCCCTACTGTCAGAATACCAAATGATGTCCCCCTGAATTTGATATACCTCTGCAAAGAGCATTTAGTTGGTAACAAAATATCTCTATTCAAGTATGCAGAACGGTTTTTATTTTCCAAGCAAAAAAAAAAATTTTTCAGTCAAGTGTCACCAAACTTGGGCACCTCTCCAAGCTTGGGGAATCACAGTATTTTCCAAAACCTGACACCACACTAAATTAATTTATTAAAAATACATATAATTGTATGTTTAACATAAAATATTAATTCAAGTTTGCAAAATATGCAAGAAAATATTAAATTTGTGCAGCATTTTCACTCTTTCAGAAATGACTCTAATTTCAGTGCCCTGTCAGAAAACCAAATCACGTACCCCTGAAACTGATATACCACTGAAAAGAGCACTCAATAGTTAACAAAATATCTCTATTGAAGCATGCAATACACTTTAAAATTTTCAAGGAAAAAAAATATATTTTTATGTCCAGTGTCACAGGCCTTCGGCACCACCTCAAATTCAGGGAACTACATTTCCATAACCAAATGCATCCACACAGAATTTATACATTCTAAATACAAAAGTTTTTTTTGTAACAGAATATCTTTGTTCAATTATGCAAAAACTTACAAGAAAATATTATATTTGTGTATTGTACTCACTCTTTCAAAAATGACTCCAATTTCGGTGATCTACTGATTGAAAACCAAATAAGGTCGCAGTGAAACTGATATTCCACTGCAAAGAGAACTCAATAGTAAACAAAATATATCTGTTGAAGTACGCAGTACAATTTGAAATTTTCAGGGAAAATAATTTTTCTGTCCAGTGTTGCCGACCTTCGGCACCACAACTAGTTCAGGGAACTACTGTGTAACGAAGTCTTAGCACAAGTACGTAAAATGTAAAAAATTTATAGAGAAGTGTGAATACTCGACTTAAGTGAAGTTATACACAAGGGTTTTAAGTGCACTTGTTTAACTGTAAAAGAAAATCTTAACACAATAACACAATAATCAAATTTTAAAAATTAAGAAATGTACACATACTCACAGTATACACTTTGAAGTTTACTTGTGGAAGTTCAACACAAAATCTTAGCACAAGTGTGCAAAATTTAAAATAAAATTGGTATTTTTTAAGAAGTAGTGTATACTATGATTTTTAAGTGTACCTGCGGACATATAACATAGTCTTAGCACAAGTATGCAAAATGGGAAAAAAAATTTCAGAAGCATACATACTTGATTTTAGTTAAGGTAGTATACACTAGGTTTTTAAGTGTACTTGTGGATCACTAAGTTTTTTAATAGGTAGTGTAACTAGGATTTTAAGTGTACTTGCATAAGTGTAACAAAGTCTTAGCACAAGTATGCAAAATGGGGGAAAAAATTCAAGAAGTTTGCATAGTTAACTTTAGTCAAGGTATAATACACTAGATTTTTAAGTGTACTTTTGGATCACAAATTTTTAAAGCGTAAATGCGCAAAATTAAAAATTAAATTTTAATTTTTTTTTTATAAATTTGGGAAGTATGAATACTTGACTAGTGAAGGTAGTATACACTAGGTTTTTAAGTGTAATTGTGGATCACAATGATTTCAAAAAAAAAGTCAGGAAGTATGCATACTTTACTAGTCAAAGTAGTATACACTAGGTTTTTAAGTGTACTTGTGGATCACTACGTTTTCAAAAAAAAAATTTGGGAAGTATGCATACTTTAATAGTGAAGGTAGTATACACTCGGTTTTTAAGCGTACTAGTGGATCACTATGTTTTCAAGAGTACTTTGGAAATGAATCAGAAATTCAAGGTAGTGTACACTTGGTTTTCAAGTGTAGTTGGGAAATGAATCTCAGATTCAAATCTAACTTTACTGGAGTATCTAATTCACCTAACCTCAAAAACTAGAATAGTCAAGTACTTTTCCACAACTTAGTCGGTACGCATGTTACAGAACTTGCATGTCATTACTTTATTCTTGATGTCAAAAATGTAGAAACCTTCATTCTTCATTAAGTGTTCACGATCAAAAATAAACCTAGTGTATACTAGCTTCACTAGTAAAGTATGCATACTTCCAGAATTTTTTTTTGAAAACGTAGTGATCCACTAGTACACTTAAAAACCTAGTGTATACTACCTTACTAGTCAAGTATGGATACTTCCCGAATTTTTTTTGAAAACGCCGTGATCCACAAGTACACTTAGAAGGAAAAGTTCATTCCCCCTAATTCGGCACCATAAAAATGGGGGCGTGAATTGTGTCAGTGCGAGAATTATGCCAGTAAATACGGTAGTCACTGGAAAAATTATACGTTATCAACTAACAAAACATCCATGGTACGAGACTTACTCAAAACCAGCAAAAATTCAAGAAAACTTTATAAAAATTGATTAAAATTAAGTTCGTTATAGCACAGTGATAAAATCTAGTATTAGCTGTGTCATTATCTTTAATTGGTATGCCACAGTACGGAAAAAAACCAGGCGAAAATCTGTTAATACGTAGCTGTATATGATTCCAGCTATCACTTGGACTGTTATGTTTAAATTAAATTTCTTTTCATTTAACAATAATTTTTGATGCACATACGCCAAGTTGTTTGAACATCATTACAGACAGAACAAGTAGCTAGAGACGCAGACTGAAGTGACTGTTTTATCAGTCAAGATACTTTTGACTGACTAAAACAGTGAAATTCTCACTGATTCAGATTTATAGTGTAAATACAATAAATACTTGCACTGTCGACAAACACAATTGACAGCACAATCACCGTGAACGACTACGGAAAAGCAGAACTGGTTTATGAAAATGGTGGCAAGGTAGAAAGGGCAGGATTCTATTTATAGAACAATGAGCTTGAGGAGAGTGGCACAAGGTACTTACGGAAACAAGGTGTCGGGTGAGGAAGTGGAGTTACGGTACACAGATAACAAAAGCACGCTTCACACGGTCACGAGTCCCACCATAAGCCTGCTTCACACGATCTCGCCGCACAGTTTCAACTCATACAATTACAATTTTTCATGGAATATTTTTACAACTTTTTGACGGTTCTTCAAAAAGACCTCGTTATACCAGTGTTCTCACAGTTACCATGCTCACTACAACGGGATTCTACTGTATTGAAATACAGGAGCAGTTAGTTTCTCTAGTATCCTTACTAAGGCGGCGCGGTCATGTTCCGCCTGTCTTTTCTTAGTAGGAAGAGCTAAGGCAGACCGCTGCTTGGCAGCAAGGTGAGCTGTCCTTTGCTCTTCTTTCCGTAAGCCATGCCTTACCTTAAAAGGCATAGAGCGTAGTCCACCGCTGAATTATACACGTCGTGCACCACGGACACGGAACTATTTCCCTAGAACAGTGTACTTCCAGTAGGAGCTGCCGGCACGAGCTCAGTTCTCCAGAAGACCCTCCACCACTAGCAGACAGACCAGAAGCGTTGGGCCGTATAGGCCGCCTTCCTGCTATTACTGGGTGTGGTATCGCAACCAAGGCCAGGCCGTAGTACTCGAGCAAATACCCCCGCCAGCACCCAGGTGCTCCGGTAGGGATACAACTCAAGTGTACTGTCTCTCCCTGGTTGGAGGAGCTACTAGTGGTTGGGGCTCTGCTGTTCTATCCCCGGAGGTGTACAACAGGTGTCCATCGAATGATGTATGTATGGTACGGGTGTATCCCAGAAGGGGATCCCCAGTCGTAGTCTAGTTCGCATTAAAAACACCCAGTTTCTGTTGGCAGTGCACAGTGCAAATCGTTCCTAGCTCATGAAGTAAATATTACTCTAGAATAAAACTTGTGGCTAAAAGAACAAAGCTATATTTATTGAGAGCTCAATAAACACAGTGACACGTACTATCTCCTACCAAGCAGACGGTATGCTGAAAGTAACCTACGCTATTCAGGTGAAGGTGACCTGGTCCTAGGCTAGACAGGAAGTAGACCTAGTTGACTGTATGAATTAATATTGAACGAAACTCTCTAAGTATGGTGTGTCTAGAAGAGAGAATGAAGTTAAAGTCCACTGCTCTAATAGCAGAGAGTGTTAGTGTTAACTGCTGTTGCAGAAGAAGCTTCTGGCAACTGGTAGCTATTGCAGTCACTGAAGCCTCTGATGACGGCAATGATAGAAGTCACGGGTGATTGTCGAAGACTGTTGTCGTCAATGGGAGCAGTCTCTGGTAGGCTGCTTAAGACTTGTAGGTCACTGGAGGCCCCAACACTATAAATGGTAGAGCAAGCTCTAGGAACTGCAAGAAATAACTCACGAGCCATGCTGTGCATAGACTTACCTATATAGTCCGAAGGTCAGGTGCGATGGAGTGACGAGGGGGGGGGGGGGGGGGTGCATGTGATGTCCCTCTGGTGCGAGGCCGGAGTAGGGGTTGCAACCCTCTAGTCATCTCTTGGCTTTGTGTATACTGTGCAGCGCTCGGCCGTGCCCTGAGGCGGCTGACGGCTTGTTGGCTCTCAGAGCGGGAGAGGGGGAGGGCGACTTGTCCGCTGGCTTGCACAACCTTGGTATCAACGTGTTCGGGCACTCTCCAGGATTGTGGCGGCCCGCAACGTCCATGTACCGGTTGGTGGGGTTCGATTCTCACATGGGTAGAAGTAAAATAAACTTGGCGTGATTTGAGATGAGTCGTAATTGTATTAAGTAGTAGGATAAAGTGGCACCCGTCAACCTCAACATAGTCATGTTTTTGTTTGGAATGTTACTTGTAGTGTTTGCTTAAAATTTTTAATTATTTCTTATGTAGAAAGGCCTTTAATTTTTTTTGGAAGTCCCTTTTTTTTTTTGTGTGTGAGGGTTTTAGGTCTTATAATTTTATTCTATTTGGATGATTTTAAATAATTATTTTTAGGTAAGGATATTAGGTCGTTCACATTGTCTTCCCTGGAATACTCCTTAATTTAGCTGTGGAAAATTCTAGAGTCGGTGTTGGACACATCATCATGTTTCAGAGCCGGGTTCAGCCTCAGCTCTTTCTCTGTGCTGACCGCAGCTGTGCATATTTTCCTTTGCCGCTGTGTCAGTAAAGTTTCCATCATCATTAACAAGAAACCAATAAAATGAACTTCACACTTGATAATACAAATCACAATCATCAAAAAAATTTTGCGAAAAGAGGAGGTCAAGAGTACAATTCTGGGGTTATCTTTTAGTCAGAAGATGCTGCATATTAAGTTAAATTATTTTCTTTAAAAATATTGTGGCGCTGGTATTTTAACGATTTTTGAGCTATATTAATTTTTTGAAAGGATCCCTGTTTTTTCTTATTATCAATTAGGTACTTTAAGTAATTTTCATAGGATTTTGGGAATTATGAATTAGGTTGTTTTGGTTAGGATGTTTGTCCTGATTGATCATAGTTAGTTGTCATTTCAAGGTTAGGTGTGCCTTTTTTGTTCAGCTGAAAGTCCTTTTAAATGATTTAATAATTATTCATTCTAATTCTGATTTGTTTTTGGTTATTAAGTTTGGTAAGTAGTGTTGCTTCTGTTTTAATATTCATGTAGTTCAGTATTTTTACCCTTAAAGTTATATTCGTTGATTGTTTGGATTTTTAATTTGTAATAAATTCTGATAAATTCCTTAATTCTCTAGGCATGGGCCTTAAATTTATTTGAGTTGGAAGCGATTTATAATTTGTTGTTTTATTCTTTTTGAAAGGTACAGCATAATAATAATTTTTGTCATGTTTAGGATGGAATTCAATTTTTTTTTTTAAAGGAATTTGGGATATAACATGGCTAGAGCATGTCCTTTTGTCATCTCAGGAATCTTAGCCTTGCAGTCAATAGTTCCCGAGCTGCTACAAGAGTTATTTGCCGTTAATATTGAACTGGAGTCAGCCTCAGCGCATTTCATACCGGCCGCAGCTGGGCATGTTTGCCTTCGCTGCTGTGACGGTAAAGTAGCTGTCATCATTTTCCCGAACTCTTTCTTGCTGCACGTGTGCCGTAAGTTCCCGGAGCCGTCAGCAGATGGGGACGTTTACGAGCCAAAGACGATGCATTTGTGATGCGCACAGCAGACTGTAGGAGAACTTTGTGAGAAGCCCGTGTTTAGAGCCGCTGCGCAAGGCACGCGGTGCTGGGATTGGGCGGCGTAAGCGATGATGTCAGGCGACGTTCAATAAGGAGAGGCGGCATTGCTTTTAGGGGAAGAAGTGGGGTAGTCAGAGGTCAGGCAGTGAGTCGAGGAGACAGCAGGCGGTCGCCGTGGAGTGCGAAGGTGGGAGGAGCCTTCTAAGGACCGATGTCATTTAGATGATAGAAAAGCTAAGTATCAACTACATTAATTATGTAGAGTTTCTGTAGACTTGGTTCCCGATTACACCAAAGTTAGAAATTGGGTAGGCTAAATCAATCCTGTGAATAAAAGTCGATAGCTGGTCGTAAATCTGTTTGTTGACTGAACGTCAGTCATTCGCAGTCCAGTTTGATGCTATGGAAATTTTAAGTTTTGTAGGAGATTTTCCGAACATAGTAATGAAGGTCGTTTTACGAGTTAATCAGTTTGCCAATTAGGACCTTCGTTCATTTTCCCAGTCGTCAAATTTATGGACTGATACCGGATGTCAAAAATATGCAGATATTAGTAATATGACCACCCCCCTGCCCGCTAACCGATTTTATTTTTAGCCGATATTGAGATGGGATATTTTCTGATCAACCATTGGATGAGAGGGTGGTAATTTTGGTGTAAGAGGGGCTCCACTGCTGCCAGTTTTAGTCAGCAGGTGCCATTGTTATTCCAAGCACTATATGCCTCCCTGCTGTGAGATAATTATGTACTGTAATAGGAAAGAGTGAGGAAGAGAGAGAGAGAGAGGAATGCAGCTCCCACTCCACTGTAGTAGCCAGCCCTGACAGGCACTTTAAGAGATAATCATTTACAGCTTGTATTGAGGGGAGGGGGGGTTGTTGAATTACCAGCTTTGCAGGGGTCACACAACTGCTCTCCCTTGTCATATCAGTATTTTAAATCTTTTAATAGCAATGATTCTGACATTCTTAACCAGGGAACTGGCAGTGCTTCAATTTTACTCTCAGTAAAATAAGGAAGTGTGATGAATTTAAAAACTAAACATATTTTTATATTTAATTTTCTGAATATGAGCAAAGTTTAATTATACTGAAAATTGTGATATACTTCCTTGTGGATTTAATATTTTAAATTTTATTTGTTAAAAAAAATTGCTTAAATTACCATAACCTAAATTTAAAAATAAATTACTAAAGTATATTTTGAGTGCTGCTTTTAATCTCTGATTTTGAAGAATTAATGTGAAATTATTTTCCTAAGGTTTTAAACATCTAATAGTATACTGTGTGACACTGACGTTAACACTGATTTTCATCAGATTCTCAAAAGATTCCCAAAATATTTTTAGTGCTAGTAGAAGTCTTTCAGTCAATTATTCATGTGTCCATTGTATCTGTATTAGATATCAGTTCGTACCGGTATTGGTAAACACTTGTTTTGGCTCAGCACTGGTAAAATTGCCTTTATTGAAATTTTTCCTCTTTTATTTTATAGTCAATAATTTTCTCCCTGAAGTCTGGTACTTAATAAATTTCTTGGTTTATTAATTTGAATTCAATTTAATACTCTATTGAATAATCCTGCATCACATCGTTTTACTCGCCTTCAAAGATTCCAGGAACCCAAGCTAGCTGAACGAGTGTTTCCATTTTGAGTTATGCTCTACCCACATTGATACATGAAGAGATTGTAATGAAGGTTGTCTAGGTGGTCCTCAACAGCCTGGTGGTGGTAACCCCCAATGCGACAATTAAATAGGGATGATGTGAGGAGCATCAAGGTTACATGAGAAATAGGAGTTGTTAATGTTTACTTTTTGATGCTTACAGACCTACAGTAGTTGTGACAGAGAGAGTGTGCCATTAACAAGGAGTAGTAATTATTATTTGAATTTGAGTGAGTAAGGATCATTACTTTTTTTAGGACTACACTATTTAAGTACACCCCTGTATTTAATTATACCTCAGTTACCCCTTATACACACAGTTAACATCTTTTTTACCCTCTTTACACCCATTACCCCTTCCCCTCCCTCTTCAATCACCCATTTCCCCCTTCCCCATTTTTTCCACCTTATAACATTTGGTTACAGGTGCCGGGTAGTATTACTTTTGGCTTAGATTCTTGTCAAAATTTATTTTTGCGATGATTTGGCATTTTTTTTACAGAATTTATTTTTTTTAATCTATAGCCGATACTAGCCAGTGGTAGGCGAGTTTAAATTAGCTGATGCAATGTGAATAACTAGGTACACTATATGTTGTTGTTGTTGTTGACATGTGTTCAAGTTAATTTGTTTTCATTTTGTTCGGAAGTTTGAGTTCACTTTTTGCCGTTTAAGAGTACCATGTAGACTAATTATGCACCCTTTTGATGCTTTTGGTGTAATCTGAACCAAAAGTACTAACGTAGATTTGATAAGTAATCATTTTTGTTTGTTAGGCGCTTAAAGCCAAGGGAATAGTAATAGTTATTTAGTATTATTTTTGTGCGACCAGATGCAAATTGTTTTGTACATTTTTTTTTTAAGACGTTAAAGAATAACTGTGTTGGTAAGGCCATATAGTCGTAAACCATTTTTATTAGTTATGGGATTTAATTTTGTTTTGTGAAGTAGATGCAGAGAGAAGCAAACTGCAATTTCAATTGTTTTGTTGTAAAGACTGGTCGCGCAGATAATTTTATGCAGTTGATTGATTGAATAAAGTACGTTTGTTAATTTAAAGTTAGTGGTTTTTGCATCATACATGGTGAGTTCACTTAGGACATGGCTCTGAATTTTCTTTTGTTTTGTTTTGGTGCTGTTCGGATGGTAAAGTTTGTAAGCAGTCATGAGAGCGCTCTTGGCGGTGCAAGTCGTAACTAGAGGCACTGTAGTGCAAGAGTCCATCACGACGTGGTAATAGTTTTCGATTCTTGATTTGTAATTTAGAGGTCCGACATTTGTTTTATTGTGGTCCTTTAACGTAATTTTAAATGGTTAATAAATTGTTTTTATAACAGTTTATGGTCAGGGCATTTAAAGTTTAAGTCCAGAAAAAACATAACTATGGGAAGTTTAGCCATTTTAAAAAATCTTTCTGCTTTGTTACAGTAAAAGCAGTCATACACAAGGAGGTGGAACATGTGGAGGTGTTTGCCCGCAGTCGCCGACAGTTGCAGATACAGACGTTCAGCCGGTCTAGATGTAAACAAGAGGACGTTGTCGTGCTGCAGATGGAAACATTTTTACAAAGGTGAATGCAAACATTTAGAGATACTTAAATTAGGTGTTGTGTTCAGTATTTTTTTTTGGAAACAGGATATGCAGACAAGTATGTAGCAGAAGACTATGATAAAAATTTATATTTTTTTTTATTAAAAAAACCCAAGGAATGATAATGGATTTTTTTCTTTTTTGAGTACAAATGCAAATTGGAATGGAAGCAAAGTTGCGGAACTTAAAAGTAGGAGACGAAAACTGTTTCTGTTAGGATTTTTTTTTTTCTCTTCATGTTTTGGTATTGAATCTCTATTTTCACTTGTTTTGTCTTTATTTTTTTTATTATTTATTAACCTGTGGTGCTAGTAAGCAGTAAAACATGACTTTACATTTTTCTTTTCAGGTTAGTGTCCAACAAAAAAAAATTGTGTCAGAATAGACACTTTGAAATGAAGGTGTCCAGTGATTTATTTAAGCCTAACCTGGTTTAGTGTTTGGATTATCAGGCATGTGTTTGTTTGTGTGTTTTGAAGCAAAATACAGGATAGGTTGTAGCAGTTTTGTTGTGGAAGTAAAATTGGACTTTGGACTGGCACAGTCCAGAAAGTGGTGTGTTGGCCAGAAGGGGAGCATGGGTTGCAGAACCCCCACACATCACCATGGAAGGAAGGATTCTGCTCAGTGTGTGTGAGCAGACAGTGAAGGTGGTCTGCCCGTTCAGGGGGTGGACGACCACCAAGCCTTTCAGGGAGCAACAGGGTGTGTTGGAAAGGAAGCACCCTCCCTCTTTTGCCAGTTCCCTTTTGGTTTACCTGGGGTCATAATGGTCATTGCCAGTTGCAGTAGAGGTGTGAGGGTAGGTTTGATTGGCTGTCAAAAAAAAAATATATATATATATTTATAGCTTACAGATTTTAGGTTTGAATATCTAATTTGCCCTTTAAATTATCATGTTTTAAAGTTTCGAGATTTTTTTTTAAAAATGTAATGGACAATAATGGATTTTTGTTTTTCTTTTTGAGAATTGAAATGTTTGTTGATGACAATTTAAAGGTAGCCATGTTAAGGAGATTTGTTAAACATAAGTAGATAAGAATCTCTTTAAAAAAATGAAAATGACTAAATATTCAGACGACATTTTGATTGGTGTTGCATTGATTGGTATACTTATTGGTTATGTCGAGACCCTAGCACAAAAGACACAGCAGCTAAAGAGAATGGCATGTTTTGAGTTTGTCATAAATTGAGTTGACAAGTTGATTTTTTGGTCCTAAAAGGAGAAGTTAATGCAATTTTATTTTTGCTGATTATGTTGTTGACCTCGCTGTTTGGTTACAGCCTTAGGTAGTTAATGGTTATAAGGACAGAGTAGATGTCCTGTGACAGGATTTTGTTTGTTCAGTTATATAGTTGAAAGAAAGTCATAACTTTTGTCTCAAGGTAAACTTAATGTGGAGACAATTGTTCTAATTATTGCCAAAACAACTTTAAGGAACAGAATTAGCCCATTATAGTATTTTTTTGGGGTTCTCACTAATGTTGATTTATTCAGGATAAGTCAGAGTGTAAGAAATAAGTTTAGGGTTTTTTTGACAGAAACTGCATAGCTTTTGCTGGGAGCAAAATATTGTAAGAAGGTTAATGAAATTAAGGGCTCAGTGAGAGAGGGAGCCAGTTAGAGTGTTGCCTCCTTTTGGTATTGGGGCTAGAAGAGAGAGCCTGCCAAAAAGGGGAAGGGCTGAGTGAGAGAGCCAGCTTAGTACTCAAGTAAGAATGCAACTAAAAATTTGGGTACCAATGAGCACCCCAGTGCTATCGATGTGGCATTACCATGTGACTGCCAATTGTATTTGAATAGTAAGAGGAAAAAAAAAGAGGATAACCAGTTTTAAATAGAGATGAGAGAAGGTGTGACATCTGTGTAGAGATGATGTCAGAAAACGATAAGTGAAAAGGGTGTTAGCTCAGTTAAAAATAAATGTATGGATTCTAGGGAGTATCCTGAAGAAATGAAGGAAGAAAAATATAGAGGGCTTACAAAGCCAAACCCAAGGCTTATAAAGTCAACTGTATAAAGATTTTCTTTTGTTCCTAAATATAAATTAGGCTTATTTAGGTTAAGAGATATTTGTTTTAGAGTTTTTAAGAGATAATGTGTGCTGTTGGGCTTGTGAAGCCATTGTTATGAGAGTCAATACTTAAGATAGTGACGACCCAAACCCCCTCCCTTCTACATCTAAGTTGTTGATGGAAAGGTTGAGGAACTGTACTGAGCTGTAAAATTAAAATGTTAATTAATGTTTTTTTGTGCGATTAGTGGGGCTGTTGTTCTGATCCAGGGGTTTGAATTAGAATAATTAGATGGGTGGGTTTGGAGCAGGCTACCCTGTCTCGCCACTCCCTACCCTAGCCACTGAAGAGGGATATAGTGGGACCTTCAAGTAGAAAGTGTCGTGTGGAGAGACTATGGACTCCTTTAGGTGGTTATGCGCAGCCGATAAACTGTTGAACACTCCCAAAGTGACAGTTGAGTTGGACGCTCCGAGTGTTGATGTGAGTAGAACTGTGTGAAGCACTGAAGGGGTCGAGCCGGAATTCAGCCATTGATGGGGAGGTAGCTCCTGGCTACTTCAGGGGAGAGTTGCTGTTTTCCCTCTCCCTGCACACGACATCTGTAGCTAGACAAGCTCTCGTCTTCGGGATGGATGACCCAGCCACCAGACCCTGAAGGAGGTTGCTGACCGAGTGGCTGAAATTCCTAGCTGTTTCGGGAGGCTACGTGACAAGGCCTTCGTTCCCCCATTGCCTGCAGTGAGCTGCCAGCCAGTGGAGTCCGCCACTTTGGGTCAATCCTGGAAGGAGCGCTGCCAAGGATGAAGACACCGAAGTGACCTATGAGACGTGTGTGTGATTGGACTGTCGTGTGGACAGCGTCAACCTTCCCTCTTCCTTAGTCCTAGTCATTTAGTTGCTACCCCCCCCCCCCCTTTTTTTTCTAAAACTTTGTTACCTGGTCATTAAGCCTGTTTATAGGTTATGATGTATTGTTGGGTGGTTTTGTCGTGTTAAGATAATTTTAGTTTTTGTGTTGAGCTCAAGGTACAGTGCCTCACTCCCTTCACCTAGATTTGTTTTTGTTTGATACTGTCGTAAATAAAGTTGTTAAGTTGTTAATTGAAAATACAGGTTTTTAGATCATTCTATTAGATAAAAGAGATGCTTTTAATTTGCATTATTTTGGGTATTCATGGAGACAATTAATTTATTGAGACTCAAGTGATAAATTACGATAAATTACAAAAGTGTTAGTTGATAGATAGATTTTGTTTTGTTGGTACTGCTGCTGTGCTCCTATGTCCCTAGGTGTAGTAGATTTCGAATCATGTGAGGAGAGGTCCAGCGCTGACTTCACAGGGGAATGCCACAAGAGCCTACTGCCAGTACAGAGGGGACAGTCGTGATACTGTTGTTGTGGTGTTGGTTAATGTTGGTCACCCCTCTCTTCCCCTGCACGCTGCAAGGCACCTGCTGCAAGGCATCACAGTACATCTCAACCAATTCGCAGACAGGCCCCAACTACCCAATTTAAAAAATGAAAGAAATTATTGTATTTTAAAAACTCTTGTAAAATAATTTGATGTAGAAATGGGGGTTGATAAAAAATATCGTTCTTTTACACTTGACAAAAAAATTGACTTTGTGAAACATAAGTGGACAGAAACTTGATGATGCAGAGGTATATCAAATATGTTGTATAATTTTCTGGACGAATGATCCAAATTTGTGAGAGAAAAAAAAGGGTTATTTGTGAGGAAACAATTTTTTTCAATTTTTTTCAGGAAAATGTGACACTGGTATTTTCGCGATTTTTGAGAGGTCTTAATTTTTTGTTAGGATCCCTGTTTTTTTTTATGATACATTTAATTTTTCTGGGATGCTTTCTGTTTTTTTTTAATCATCCATTAGGTACTTTAAGTAATTTTCATAGGATTTTGGGAATTATGAATTAGGTTGTTTTGGTTAGGATGTTTGTCCTGATTGATCGTAGACACGATACAGTTTGTTGTCATAAGGTTAGGTGTGTCTTTTTTGTTCAGATGCAAGTCCTTTTAAATGATTTAACAATTTTTTATTCTAATTCCAATTTGTTTTTGGTTATTAAGTTTGGTAAGTAGTTTTGCTTCTGTTTTTATGTTCATGGAGTTCAGCATTTTTGCCCTTAAGTCGTATTCGTGGGTTGTTTGGATTTTTAATTTGTCATAAATTCTGATAAATTCCCTAATTCTCTAGGCAGAGGCCTTAAATTTATTTGTGTTGAAGTTGCTAGTTGTAATTGTAGTGCTATTAAATGGTATAAGTCATATCTTTGGTTCTGGCTTTCCTCTTTTGTTTTAGTAGTAGTATGGCCTAAAAGTGGCATGATTATTCAGTGTATACGGTGATAGCATTAAAGAGAGATGATAGAACTCATGGTGTTTTTATTTAATCAAATTGTAACCATTTACAATTTTAATAGGTTATGGGCCCAGAATGTTCAGTAATGCGTGTGTGTTCTGTGGGATATCTAAATGTATATTTACGGCAAAAGAAATAAATGAAAAGCTCAGTCAAACGAAATGGTGACATGATTCATGTCTGGCTACAGGAGTCAAAAATTGTGCTTCCAGTAGCTGTGTTGTGTTTTGGATGTGTTTCAAATTGATTGTTTGCTATGATGGCCAGTTTGAACAATTTCTTTGTGATTGAGAGGTTGGAAGGAAAAACGAACCATCGGCAATGGCGTACTGAAATGGAATATTACTTGGGCCATGAAGATTTATGGGATTTGGTATCGGATTCCAAGGGATCGACCGAACAAATTACAGAAGCACAGTGCAAGAGGGACACAAAGGCAATGTGTAAGATTGGTATGCTTGTGCACCCACAATGCCAGGTTCACCTCAAAGACAAAGATACAGCAAAAAAAATGTGGGAAGCTGTAAAGGTCGCTTATGAGGACACTGGTGCAAATATAGTGTGCATACTTCTGGAAAGACTGTTTGACATCAAGCTCAAGAGATGCTCAAGTATGAAGCAATATGTAACAAAAATATTGGACGCGGCACAAGAGGTCAAGGATGCTTGGTATAAACTGGAAGACACTCTCATTGCTATGCTACTGCTTACAGGGTTGACATAAGAATTTCAACCACTAAGAATCACTTTCCAAATGTCTAGTGTACAGCTCACAACTGATTATGTTAAGGGAGAACTGCTACGGCAAGAATAAACACCCGGAGGGAGAGAAAGCGACACCTCGGACCGGACATTTGTCACTCAGAACCATAGGCGAAACAATCAAGATGATACACAAAAAAAAAAAACAGAAACTGCTGCTTCATTTGTGGGAGGCCTGGGCATCGTACTGCTAACTGCTACAAAAATCCCAACAGGAGAGAACCATGGAAAGCCCCACCAAAAAAATCAAGATTTTACTCTATTTGCAGCAGTAACTGCAAAAGTGCAGGTGGAAAGTTGGTATCTAGATTCAGGTGCAACAGCACACATCACCAACAACAAAGACATACTTAAGGACTTGTGTTAGGTTAATGCAACAAGAGTTACTTGTGTCAATAAATGAAAAACTTAGAGCTGAAGGGTTAGGGAGGGCAGAAGTTTATCTTAAAGATACCCCTGGCATTACCACCATTAAAGATGTCATGTTTGTGCCCAACATAACAGCAAACCTGTTAAGTGTAAGCAAGCTTGTAAGTTGTGGTTTGAGTGTTTTATTTTCCAGTGTAGGCTGCATGATATATAAGGAGGAGGATCTAAACATCCATGGTAAGATAATTGCTTCTGCATCTGAGGAACAATGTATGTACAAATAGTGCCAAGGAAATGATCAAAATGTGAAAGCATATGTGGTGAGTGAGAATAATATTGATATAACACTGTGGCATAGGAGGTTGGGACACCTGGGATATTCAAGCATGTTGGACTTGATGAGTGTATCACATGGCATGAAACTTACAGGGGATAGACCTAACCAAAAATGTGTAGACTGTCTTGTGGGGAAGCAAGTGAAACAACCATATAAGAAAACTGACTACAAGGGCAACTGAACCACTAGAATTAATTCACACAGATATGTGTGGGCCAATGCAGATGGAAACTTGGAATGGGGCAAAGTATTTCCTCATTATGATAAATGATTTTACCAGAAAAACATTTATATTTTCCCTTCAACACAAGGATGAGGCATTCATCAGATTTCAGGAATTTAAACTTCTTGTTGAGAATCAGTTAGTCAGAAAAATCAAAGCAATGCGGTCGGACAATGGGAAGGAATATGTAAATCATAGTTTTGATAACTTCCTAAAGAGACATGATATCATTCATCAATTGTCAGTTGCATATTGTCCAGAACAAAATGGAGTAGCAGAAAGAGCTAATAGGACAATAGTAGAAAAAGCTAGAACAATGTTACATGAGGCAGGTTTGAATCAAAGGTACTGGGGGGAAGCAGTCAATTGTGCTGCCCATCTTAAAAATAGGAGCCCAACTAAAGCTGTGAAAGGAATGACACCCCAAGAAGCATGGACAGGGAAAAAGGTGACCCTTTCTCACCTTGGGTTATTTGGGTACAGAGCTTTTGCACTAGTACCAGAGAATAGGAGAGGAAATGGGACCGAAAGTCTCAAGAGTATATTTTTGTGGGGTATTGTGAGAACTCTAAAGCATACAGGCTAATAGACCCTCAGTATCCAACTAGAGTTAGAAAGGAAAGAAATGTTGGGTTCATTGAAAACTTCATTCGAGGGGGTGATGGGTTGCAGTTGGATCCAGATAGTCATGACTCAAATGATAAACATGTTGTGTCTCAGCCTGTAATCAAAAAGGAAGTTGACCAAAGCAGAAAACCCAGTATCGTAAGTGAGGGAGATGAGGATGAGTTTAGGGGTTTTGACAATTTAAGTGAAGTACAGGATGTAGAGGAATCAAACTCCACACATGGGGAAATGTATCACTCTGACAATACCCTTGTCAAGTTCCGGTTTGTGGGGAAGAAATAGAAATGCAACTTGGGGCGGAGCTTAGGTACCCAAAAAGGGATAGGAAACCTAAAGTACCCACATATTGTTACGTATAACGTCACTGTTGCAAATGTGCAGGAGCCAGAATCTCTAGAACAAGCCCTTAATAGCACAGACAAGGATAAGTGGATAAAAGCAATGGAAGATGAATTAAAATCATTTGATGATAATGAGGCCTGGACCCTAGTACCGAGACCTAATGTTGAAAAGATAGTTGGGAGTAAATAAGTGTTCAAGGTTAAAGGGGATGAGAATGGTGATGTATCTAGGTATAAAGCTAGGTTAGTAGCAAGGGGTTATGATCAGAGACAGAGAATAGATTTTGACGAAACTTTTTCTCCAGTAGTTCGGCACTCATCACTTAGGTTTATGTTTGCACTAGCAGCTGAAATGAATTTATCTATAGATCACATGGATGTAACCACAGCATTCTTAAATGGTGACTTGAAAGAAACTATATACATGGAACAACCAGCAGGTTTTTGTGTTAAAGGGAAAGAAGATTATGTATGTAAGCTCAACAAAGCTGTGTATGGTTTAAAGCAATCTTCTAGGGAATGGTATGAGCGAGTAAAGTCAGTGTTGGTGTTCTTTGGGTTTTGTTATGTCAAATAAAGAACCATGTGTCTTTAAAAAGAAATCTGGGAATAAATTGGTTCTGATTGCCTTGTATGTAGACGACATTTTGATTTTTAGTAATGATGTGGAAAACAAAACGAAAATTAAGGAACAGTTGACTTTTAAATTTAAAATGAAAGATCTAGGTATGGCAAGTTGTGTTCTAGGTATAAGTATAGAACACGCTGGTGGAAAAATTTCCTTGAGCCAAGAACAGTACATTGAAAACATTTTGTGTAAATACAATATGTCAAGTTGTAAGCCGGTCATTACTCCACTAGAGCCAGGATAAAGACTAAGAAAACCTGAAAAGAGGAAGTTCTTAAAGAAAGTGTGCTATATCAGAGCCTCATAGGTTCATTAATGTATTTAGCAGTATGTACGAGGTCTGATATAGCGCAGTCAGTAAACTATTTGAGTCAGTTCAACAATTGTTACACTTTGGAAAATTTGAAAGCAGCTAAAAGGAGTCTACGCTACTTACAGGGTACCAAACAACTTAAACTAGAATTCAAAGCACAAGTGAACACACTTCGGGGATATGCAGATTGGGCAAGGGGCGATACCGATAGAAAGTCCTACTCAGGTTTTGTTTTCATCCTGGCTGGAGGGGCAATTTCATGGGAAAGTAGGAAGCAAAAGACTTTTGCTCTTTCTAGCACCGTGGCTGAATATATGGCCCTCTCGGAGGCAGCTAAGGAAGCTATATTCATACAAGAGTTAACAGGTGAAGTGTTGGGGAAAATGAGTTCCATCCCACTGTATTATGATAACCAGTCAGCTCAGAAATTTAGCACAAATCCAGTTTTTCATAACAGAAGTAAGCATATAGACATTAGGCATCACTATTAGAGACTGTATCAAACAATATCAAATAAAAGTGGAGTACTGTGCAACTGAAAACATGGTGGCTGACGTTCTAACAAAGGGACTTGGTAAAACCAAGCATGAAAGATTGTTATTAGGATTAGGACTAAAATAGCACTCAGATTAAGGGGGACTGTTGAAGTTGCTAGTTGTAATCGTAGTGCTATTACATGGTATGTGTCATACCTTTGGTTCAGTTATATCTTTGGTTCTGGCTTTCCTCTTTTGTTTTAGTAGTAGTATGGCCTAATGGCGGCGTGATTATCGAGTGTATACGATAGTAACATTAACGAGAGATGATAGAATTCATGGTGTTTTTATTAATTCAAATCGTAACCATTTACAGCTTCAACAATTGGAGTTGGAAGTAATTTATCATGTGTTGTTTTATTCTTTTTGAAAAGTTCAGCTTAATAATTTTTGTCATGTTTAGGATGGAATTCTAATTTTTTTTAAAAAGGAATTTGGGATATAACATGGCTAGAGCATGTCCTTTTATCATCTCAGGAATCTTAGCCTTGCAGTCAATAGTTCCCGAGCTGCTACAAGAGTTATTTGCCGTTAATATCGAGCTGGAGTCAGCCTCAGCGCATTTCATACCGGCCGCAGCTGGGCATGTTTGCCTTCGCTGCTGTGACGGTAAAGTAGCTGTCATCATTTTCCCGAACTCTTTCTTGCTGCACGTGTGCCGTAAGTTCCCGGAGCCGTCAGCAGATGGGGACGTTTACAAGTCAACGGCCGTGCGTTTGTGCTGCACACAGCAGACTGTAGGAGAACTTCGTGCGAAGCCCATGCTTAGAGCCGCTGTACGTGGTGCGCAGTGCTGGGATTGGGTGGCGTGAGCGATGATGTCAGGCAAGGCTCGATAAGGAGGGGCAGCATTGTTTTTAGGGGAAGAAATGGGGCAGTCAGAGGTCAGGCACTGAGTCGAGGAGACGGCAGGTGGTCAGCGTGGAGTGCGAAGGCGGGAGGAACCTTCTAAGGACCGATGTCATGTAGATGATAGAAAAGCTAAGTATCAACTACATTAATTATGTAGAGTTTCTGTACACTTGGTTCCCGATTACAACAAAGTCAGAACTGGGTAGGTTAAATCAATCCTGTGGATAAAAGTCTATAGAACATAGTAATGAAGATCGTTTTGCGAGTTAATCAGTTTGCCAATTAGGACCTTCGTTCACTTTCCCAATCGTCGAATTTGTGGGCCCGTTTTTCTGTTTAAACAAAGCTTTTGTTCGTTTGTAATAACTGTAACTAAATGTAAGATAGTCTGATTTGTTTAAGGAAAGCTTTCCTGTAGTCAATTAAATTTTGAAGCATTTTAAGAAAGTGTAAATGGAACAGAAGTTTACAAATTCTTTAGTCATTTCAAATGTTTTAATTATGTTATGAAACTAATCATAACTTTAGATAAATGTGTTCAGGTCAGTATCCACGAGATATTTAGTATTACTTTTTTTTGTTTGTTTGTTTGTTACACAGAGATACTTATTTTTGTGATTTAAATTTCTGATATTAATTTTCATACATATTAACTGATTGTAACAGAATTTTTATGTCTTTTTTAAATTGTTATAGTCAAATTGCCTTTATTAAAAGTTTCCTCTTTTATTTTATAGTCAATATTTTCTCCCTGAAGTATTAATTTCTTGCTTTATTAATTTGAATTCAATTTAACACTCTATTGAATAATCCTGCATCACATTGTTTTACTCCCCTTCAAAGATTCCAGGAACCCAAGCTAGCTGAACGAGTGTTTCCATTTTGATTTATGCTCTACCCACATTGATACATGAAGACATTGTAATGAAGGTTGTATAGGCGGCCCTCAACAGCTTGGGGTGGTAGTCCCCAATGCGACAATTAAATAGGGATGCTGTGAGGAGCATCAAGGTTACATGAGAAATAGGAGTTGTTAATGTTTACTTTTTGATGCTTACAGACCTACAGTAGTTGTGACAGAGAGTGTGTGCCATTAATGAGTAGTAGTAATTATTATTTGAGTTTGAGAGAGTAAGGATTACTATTTTTTTTGAGAACTACGCTATTTAAGTATACCTCTGTATTTAATTATAACCCAGTTCCCACTTATACATTTTTTTTTAAACCCTATTTACCCATTACACCCCCCCCCCCCCCCCCTTTTCCAACTCATAAAATCATCCTCTTTCCCATTTTTCCCCGTTATAACAATATTGTTGAATCTACACTCAATAAAATTCTACCTTCTACCATGATGTTAGGTACTATTTTAAAACATGGATAGAGTACTCAACTGCTCTGTGGTGCGGTGCATTTGACACGATAACCGGGCATTGATAAGAACTTGAGATCTCATTATCAGTTTCATTGAATGATTGCTTCATTATACTCTACCAATTCCCCTCTTGCCAGATGCATAAGGGCAGGAAACAATTGCATGCAATGAAGAAAGGGAGAGAGAGATAGATGACAGCTTTTTCTAGCTATATAACAAATAACCCATGTCGCACGCCTGTGCATTGCACATGCGCCCTCTACTTTTTGACTTTGCCCCATCATCAAGCATTTAATTATATCGGGGCAAGTCGCATGCCGGCAGGCAATAAATCTCATGCCTACAGGGTTGTTCCAAGCATTACGGACAACTACAGATACGTGGTTAAATTATTACAATTGTACTGCCCACTCACAAGCCGACATGAGGTCGTCTACCCATGTCAAAGGAATTATTTTACCCACCGAGCCACCGACACGCCAAAGCAAAAGAAGCTAGTTGGCAGGGATGCTGCAGGAGGACAGTACCCTTTGCACAATATCGTCACTGCTGCCAGAGCCTCGCAGAGAGGCTGTAAATATGTCATCAGCTTCTAGACAGGGAGAAAATAAATGGTGGCACGGCTCACAACCCTAATTTAAACAACCCCTGTGAGGCAAGGCTAGCGACTTCCGCACCCCTCAAGCAGCCTACTAGCAGAAATCTTCTGCATATAAGGAGATACGAAAACTCAGCTTGAGAGATTCCGCCGGCCTGCCCACCTGAGAAAGGTCGGAGGGCTCCAGTCTACATAAGACTCTCCAGTCTGCATAAGACCCTCTGGTCTACAGAAGGCTCTCCAGCTGAGAAGCATTGACTGAAGAAGTGGCTTCAACTAGCTCCAAGAGACTGTATAAGCTCTCTCTCTCTGACCAAGGAGCACATTTAGAAAATCCGTCGCAGAATTGAACAGTCTCTCACAACGCCCTACACTGTCAGATGTCCACGACTCCAGCAGCCAGAAGTATACAGATGTCCTGCAACTGTTCCTTTTACCCAGAGTTCAATCCACCAAACTCCGCAGTAGCAGGTCATACCGTCGTCCCTTCTGGACTGCCAACCCTCAACGAGCAAATCAAATTTCAATTTAGACATTTGAACTCAATTTATTTTATTTTATTCTCACCAGTACATTCGCCTTCACCTACAGTAAACCTTATGAAATTTTAATTATTTTATTTTAAAGTACAGAGCTATACATCTCCCTGTATTTCTAATGTATTTAAATAAATATGCTCGTTAAAATATGTTAAATATGTTAAAATAAATATGTTAAAATTGAACCACCCCGTTATTCAGTTATTTTATTCTCAGTTCATGAATAATTCTTTTTAAAAATGTAAAATTATTGTAAATGATTATTGTGGCTCTTTAAGTAAAGCAACTGCTCCTGGATAGATGCGAGTGGACAGAATGTACTTGGGACTCCTGGGGTCTGAAGAAGGCAATAGTCTGAATAAGACGTGAGAGCACCTGGGTATTGTCCAGAACACCCGCGCCTCCCAAGAGATCCGTTTTCGACTATCCGGATTTCTAAACGCTCATTAACTCGGATTGTCTGAAGAAGACTAAACCCAGGAGGGCATGAGCAATGCTGGGTAGACAAAAAGTACGTAATTTTGTTTAAGATTGGTAACTGTGAGCCAATTACATTTTACTTTGCTTCTACCAGTGTTACTAATGCCATAAAAGAGTGGAGTACGCAGTCCCCAGATTAGCAGTTTAGCCCGACGGGCATTACAAAGAGCGTTAACAGTATCTGCTACTACAGTAACTTCCAGAAGTCCAATGAATCGCCACAAGGCCCTAAACCTAATGAACCCCTCAGTGAACTGCACAAGGAAATACCCCCTATAACAGAGGACTACAGCTCGTATCTAGATCATTTACTGGGTACTTGTTGGCCTTGGCCCGACCTAGAATATTTAAGCAACCTAGAGAAACGTGAAACAGATCCCGAGCCTATCACCCACTCCGACGGTGTACCATCCCAAACAAACCAACCAATACGTTGACACGCTCTCCTCTTTGTTATATGGGTGATACAGGTTAAGATGCTGACTACCCTCCCTGGTTTGTAGGAAGAGAGGGGAGTCAAACCCCAGAGTATGGTGAACTGAGATAGTTTCCCGCCAGGGAGATCAATCTTTCTCACTACTAGGGTTGCCAACAGGCGGAACGCCAGCAGTCCCGGGGTGTATGAATGGTACAAAGAAAAGGGGGTATTTACACGAGGGTGATGGTAGTGACAGGTGATCTAGCCAGAGATATAGGGGCTATCCGCAGAGGCCTCGTCAGTCGGCGTGCGGGAATATAGTCGGCAGGGGACGACCTTCGATGGGAGTTGAACCTGGATAATTTTTCCCAAACCCAACATTATTAAGCAAGAATTTGATAGGTCCTTCTCCAGGACTACCTTGGTGGGGCTAACACTTGCTACTGGTGGTAAAGTCTCAGGTTGAGTAGGGTGTGTCCCCTCTGGGTTGTATTCCGGCCAACAAGCACATGATAAATAGTCTAACAGGGATTCTTGTGTGGGAAGTAGGAGGGGCGAATTTGGCCGGGGTATGAACTCCGATTCCATCGGTGGGGGTTCTACCCTGTTCGTGGTTACAACATTAATTTCAACAGTAACGTGACGTTGTAAGGCACGCTGTTCTTGACGCATTATGCTGCTCGTAATGCCATCTTGTTTACTGCGGATTGGTACAGCTGTCTACCTTTCCGCGGACGTAGTCTTGGGGGTGTAATTTCGGCACTCAAACCCAAGGCCCTGACGTACAGTTGTGCTGTCCGGTATTAGGACTACGTTGAGGGTAGTCGAGGGAACACCGGAAACCCAGGAGCAGAGATATGTCCTTTCAGACTCAAAACAATTGCAAGCTCCATCTCCTGTGGAGTTCTGTGAGCCTCACAGGTAGTCCTCAACAGGATTTTCTATTGCACGAATTCCAATTATACAACACTTAACTAGATAAATAATCAGGGGTCTAATGCTAAAATTACATTAGGCAATCAATTTCAATTCACGTAATATTTATTATGGTAAAGGGAAATGAGAAAGTCCCGGCTGACTTATACTAGATTTGTTAACTAACTAAAATAATAAATGGTTAAGTTACATATTGGAAACAGGCGAAGGTGAGCCTAGAAACTAATTAAAAAGGTAAAATTAAAATGTACACTAATTCCACGCTCTTTACAGCATGTCCAATAAAAAGGGGTTTGTCCAGAAGAGCAAAAGCATCGCGACGACCTGCTACCATGGAGTCTTGGAAGTTGATTGGGGTAAAGGGTTATGGGGTACAGGACGTCAGATTATCTTTGGAGAGAGAGAGCTGTATCTGCAGTCAGCTGGTGTGGACGAGCCTTCTCAAGCTGCTGGGCTGGTGCGGATGCTGCCTTCACAAGCTGCAGGGCTGGTGTGGGTGCTGCCTTCACAAGCTGCTGGACAGGAGTTCAAAGCCATTTGCAGGCTGAGGAGAGGAGAGAGGTCTTCACAGACCAGGGAGTGCTAACTCTACTATGCGGCCGGTGAGCTCGGCGTCTCTGCTGGAGTGTGCTAGCGGAATTCCTTATATATGGAAAAATCCCTTGATCAGTGATCTTCTGGGGGTGCGGAGTAGAATAGCCTTCCAGCAGAGGGGTAGGTTTATTAGGGTTACTGCGGCGCCACTCATTTCTTATCTCCTCGCGTGGAGGCAACAACAAATTAAAACATCTCTTTCTGAGGCTGGCGGGCTGTGACGTCACAAGGTCGCAGGGATGCTGCCATCTCGTGAGTTCACTGGAACTTCTTCCACAGCTATATGTAGGGTAGTGGTTTGTCAAAATTATTTTATTTATTTATGGGGGTGACACTTGCATGCGGGATTTCGAGCGGGCCTTACATTTCAAAATTAAACATGTTATTCACTTTTACATATACAGCTGTCCAACGTGAGGAGTCTCCTAGCTCGATACGTGAAATTACTTTTCCCACTGTTACTGACTTGCCCCAAACTCTCATTGGTTCGAGATGGGGCGAACTCGCCCGTAGAGAGCGCATGTAAGCTGTGCAGCATGTTAGCATGTGTCAATGTGCAAAATACGTACCGCTGCCGGGAAACTAACAGTCATTCACGTCCCCCCAAAAACAAGCCCGTTCCAGTAAGGTTGTGACCATTACCCCAGACTTTGTCCCCATAAGGAAGCCAACTAAGCCCACCCCTTATAAACGCCTGGGAAGCACCTGAGAAACTGAGTAGGAATTGCCGGGAGAATTTAATTCATACTCATTTAATTGGTTTCAGCAAACCCATTATTACCCATTTTTATTTGGTGACAGCTAGTGGCACACTTTTTGGCAGACTTCATGGTGAGCAGGGCCAAACTTTCTGGGAGGGAAATCTATGTGGTCAAACTCATCCTGGAGCTTGATTCCCATCCTCTGATTAAATATCCTCCGCCGAGAAAGTGTCCCCCCTGATCACCCAACGTGGGCTGATCCGCGACCCCCCCCCAGGCAATATAAATTCTGAGCCTGAGTCTGACGAAACTTCCACAGGAAGCTCATTTAACTCGTTATAGAGGAGGGAATCAGCACTCAAACATGCCGGATATAATTGATCTCGAATTATTACTTAAAATTAACTATATCTCACCCCCTTTCCGCTCCACTTCTACCCAAGGCATAGGTAAAACGGAGACCCCCAGTAGGCAGAGGAAGAAAATGATAGAGAGAGAGAGAGACAGGAGTAGAGAGTGTAACAATATACCATAGAGTGTGTCACAGCTTCCCCTCTCACTGGCATGTAAGGGAAGGAAGGAAGGTGCGCAGGTGAGAGAGAAAGATAGAGGACGCAAGGACACCATGTTAGTTGTAAGGTAACCACTTCCATTCATGTTAGGGGAGGGAGCAAAGTACGCCTGACTGACCCACTCACCAACACCATTAGTTGAACTGGAGAGCACCACGCCACAGTGAAGATAAACTGTGGTGTGCATACTATATTTCACACCCAGTTATATGATATTTGCTTAAACAGCCAGCTTAACAAAAACCATTGCATGAACTTCTAGGTGACAGGACCTTAAGATTGTCAATCAATGCAATATCCAAAAAATAAGAGAGAGTAATTTTATCACTTCTTATACAGGAATTTTGCCGGGACAACAAAAAATTAATGGTGGATACCATTTTTTTGTACAAGTATTTTCGGTACATGAAGGGTGCACTGTAATCAGACAGTAGAAACTATGGAGAAAATGAAATGTCAGGTGAGGTAACATGCATGGAAAATAGACATAACAGTTTCCATTTCCAAACACGACAAACCTCTCCTGACCTCCCACCAAAGTCTCTGGACAAGCATGTGTTACCTGGTAAAGAGAGACGACTGCAATGACCTCGCTGCTCAAAGACGGGCAATGAATCTGCCAGCCACGTGCCATTCAACAGTTGCCGGTTCATCCTGAACACAAAACCACCACAGCATTATAAATGCAGCCTACTGCATTTTGCATGTGCAAATTCTCAGCAATATTGTAAAATAGTCACAAGCTGCTCTTACATGCATTTTGGCATCTATAGATCCCACAATACAACAAAGTTTAGTGCACTAAACTGGACAAGAAAAATGTATGAAGTTTGTGTAATATGAGCCCTTTATGTTGACAATTTACAGTTAATTTTAATTTATCTCTGTTTGTACAAATTGTGGCCATTTTTGTTTTATAGTACAGTGATACATTTAGATTAATTAATATAAATCTTTATAACATTTGTGATATACTGTATCACAATATAATAGATGCAATACATTTTGCATGCTCCGAACCATTTTTCTTGTCCAACTTATAATATTGTCAGGCTTTCATTAGAGGACCGTGAATCTCGTAAATTCTTTTGGTGACAGGTTAAACATCAAGAACACATACTTGTGTGTTCCTTTCATGATTGGACAGCAGTTATTTGCACAACTCCTTAGCCAGTAATAAACATTAAGCAATGTTGCAACCTTAACACACGCAAAAAGTCAAATTAAATGAAGCAGCCAATTACTTAAACAGCCATGGCTCAAGCATGTAAAGGACTGACAAGTCAGGCTGCTGCCAAAAAAATTAACAAAATTCACATACTTCTCGTTATCATGCTTCCCTAAATTAGTAATTTTTGTCTGACACTGACAGTGTGAGGCATTTCCCAGTTGTATATCTAGGGATGGGATCCTTGATGCTGCGATACCTCAATACCAATAGTAGGAGTATCGCATAAGAATATCCTAAAGTATCAAATTTTAACATTATGCTAATGGTATTTAGCATGCACATTTTTTTATCAAGCACAAATTTACACCCCAAATAGTGAAATGTTGTTACGATCCCTTTTATTCCATTTTCCAGTGTCAGTCTTTTTTTTTTTTTTTTTGGATGATCCTGACAACTATCCTATACAATGTTAAAAAAACCGGCATACTACGACTCTTAAAACATATATTTCCCGCAACCATTCATCAGATATATTCAGAACTATCGTTTAAATATGAAATACAGTGGATTTTCGATGATTCATTCCGATAATTTACATTTCACCGTAATTCTCATCAGTACATGTGCCACATTTATTTTTGAACACTATGTGAATGCAAAACAACAAGGATTCATTTATAAATGGTCCTATCGATAGTATTATTTATATTCTGCAATACTTTTTCTTCTTCTTCTTCCTACATACTTACTGCATTCGTAGGTTGGAAACAATGAGAAACCATTCTGTATTCTTATTCTATTTGCATGATTACTGCACACTCAGGTTGGTGGCAATGAGAATGAATCACATACTCTCTGACACTGTATTCAACTATCTACGGATTTGTGATCTTTGAATGAACAGTGCAATGGAGGTGAATGACTGAATGAAGATTTTTGGACATTCACCATTGCGATGCAGATGTCTGTCATGAGAAAACAGCCAATCATAACCAATCTTAGCTGCACAGTCAACTGTTATTAGCTCCAGCAGAAAAACAGTCTAAAACTATATATACCCATGTTTTTCCAATCTCCTCATCAGTCACACTTGTGTTCTCGGCCCCTGTGTGTCGCTGCCTGAAGACTGGAACAGATAGCAGTTCCTGAAACATAACATTCTGTCTGTTCTGGAAAAACTACTGGGTTGTGCGAGTTCCTTCGTTGTTTGTTTTATTTGTTTAAGTATATAAAACTATGTCGTCTAAGGTGTGTTGTCTGTTGGTAGTACATAGTTTTTCGTATACATATATATTATATTAGTTTTTTGCATTTAGCTTGCTGTCTTGTTTGTTTAACTCGAGTCCTTCATGCAATTTGATGACTTTGTGCATATATATTCTTGAATACAGCATACCTGTCTTGCATTCTGTTATGTTTGGTAAAACTGCTGCTTTTGGGTGCGTTTTCTTTGTGGTGTTGTACTATTTTGTTCCTGCTTATTTTGTCAGTATAGTCCTAATTTTTGCAAGAAGGTTTCTAGTTCTAGCCGGTGTTGTTTTCTATGTGTTATCTGTTGGTTGTGTATACATACACATATTTTTCATAATTAGTTGCTGTTCTGTTTTTTGACTATTCCCTCTTGGGATTTTCCAGTGTTGTACACATATAATTACTATCTCGTCTGTAGGTTACCTGTCTTATTTAAGTATATTTTTGTTTTGACACGTGACATATCTGGGAGTAAATACTACCACATCTTGGAGCCGTGTTCCTTTTTGTCAAGGAGCTAGACTGAGCGTCCCCATTCCCTGGAGGGTTCTAGTCCTGACAGGGCACTGGTGCTCGTCCATTGTACAAGACTGGCCTGGTTGCTTGCCGGGAGGGCAGGAAGTCGGGTTCAGAAAGCACAATTTTTCGCTTAGGGGTTGCATCCTTGTGAATAAAACCTGGGCAATGGAGTTTGATGGGTTTACCTTCAACAATGGGTTGAGTGTGAGTCGGCAGAGGTACTAGAGGTCTGGATAGTGGTGTGGGCCAAGGTGATGGCCTAAGGACAGTTGGTATCAGATAAATAATAGTCGGGATGAGGCTGATCTGGTTGGCTGAGATGTCCAATGATCCACCATGGGTATTCATCTTGGCCAGTTCGAACTGGGTTGGCGAACAAGTCCTTTGGTATTTCGGGTTCCACTAGGTCTTGCAGGTGCCTCAAGGCCTGAGCCTGTTCCCTGGGGTTGAGCTTGGCTATTGAAGCGACAAGGGCAGGCCATAACTCGTGCAGGCGACCAGAAGCAGGTAATGTCTATTTTACCCTTTTCTTCAGACCTCGCCGTCTGGAATAGGTCATCAGGACTCACACATAACACCCTCCTCGTATGTGAGAAGGAAGGCAGACTCCGTGTTCTTCACTTTACATATCAGACCATGTGAGGGCAGTAGACAAAATGGACACCCTATTCCAGCACCTGACGCAGATGCGCAGTATGCACTGGAAGTCAGGCCGCACCATCGTGGGTCACTCACGTGAGTGTTGCTCTGGTCGAGTCTTCCCAACTCAAGGGACATATGTCTTTCTTGGCATGGATGTGCAGTGGAAAGACACAGGCTGAAAAGCTGATGCAGAGGCAGTGTACCTGTGTTGTTCCCACATTCTATCCACCTGGTAGATAGAAAGGGTGGCCAAGCTAGGTGCTTGTGGGTAGTAAAATATAGTTTATTGGATCGTCTGGATACTTTCCCAGGATCACCTGCATTTCCTTCCCAAAGGGAGGTTACCGGTAGTAAAGTGCTAGGTCTACAGGAATGCAGAATCCAAATGTTTGAGCTTAGTACACGTTTATTTCCATTCAATGGGAAACACATGTGATGACATACTCTATCTCCTGTGTCTGCACGAGTTATCGCCAGGAAGCTAAAGTACGTGATTAAACCAGCAAAGGCAACCAGTGTACAAGAACTCGGGTGCATAGTACTGAGTGAACATTATACAGATTGATTGTTCACCATTATTGCCTGTTAGTCTCTGTACGTAGACATATGCTTGAATACTGGCACGGAGCTGGCATAGCTAAGCAGGGGTAGAGCAGATTAGTCCTATGAAGGACTGAAGGAAGGAATTCCCTTAGTTCTGGCAAGTCCATGCAGAATGAGGGGGAGAGGTTAGCAGGGTTCATCGTGAAGAGAGACACCTGACTAACGCTAAGGGTCGAATGGTCAAACTACTCTTAAAGGTTCTGAGCAACGTGTGCTGGAATGCAAAAGACTAGGGGTACGGGCTGGTCTGAGCAACGAGTGCTAGACAGCTGAAGACTGGGTCAATCTGGTCAGATCCCAGAGCGGCTTGCGCTGGAGAACGAAGACTGCTCATTCAGGCTGGTCAGATCTACACGGTCAGATCTCCGGAGTCTAAAACGGTTGCTCTTTTTATACTCATTCAGACAGTTACCCGATGCTAATTGGCTGGCGTCTTGATGGTGAAAGGTGGTCGCTGAGAAGGGGGTAGCGAATGCATGGCTTGCCAACATGACATCACCAGCCAGCTGGAGGATAGAGAAGTAAAGATAAACAAAAATCCTACTAAAGGCTGTCCATGGTAAAATGAGCACTTTTAAAAGCCCTGCTAAGGAGATCTACTTGTACACACATTCCATATACTTCCGCCATATGTTAAATTAACAATGCCATGGGCCTTCTCACTTTATTCATGCGTCGGTCAAGTGAAACTCTGGATTTATTAGGAAAGCAAATATTGTACAAATTTGCTAATTTTTACACTTTGATGCATTAACAAATAGAGAAAGCAAGAGAAATAATTTAAGTTATAAATGGTTACCTAAAACTTTTTGTTCAACATTAATATATAGAACTTTTTTCTCCTCCATAGTTACCAATTTTACTGGACACATATCACTCATTGCGACCATTAAAAGGTATGCAGGTAGGGGCAGTGACTTTTTAGTAAAGTTGATTTCATAAGTGCTCAATTTATCGTGAACAGCCTTTAGTACTGCTATCTAGCAGATGATAAAATAACTGTTGTCTTTAAGCATTGTTACGGTGGGCCAGTGAATAAAACAATCCACACTATTTAGGATGTCCATCCTACATTGTAGAAAAAAAACAATTTCTTAAAATATGGGGACAAACGTTAATGCAAACTTCTAAACTCACAAGCAAAGCTAAGAGTAGGATGGAGCTGAAGTCGTCAAATCACCATTGTTAGAAAAGCATCATGCATCAGTTTTTAGTCCTGTTTTCCCATAAAAGACATCTGCATCGCAATGGCTAATGTCCAAAAATTTCCATTCAGTGATCCATGGCTTTGTTATAGTAAACTCAATTTGGAATGAAGTTAGAGATGTGGCGATATGTTAACCAAGTGTGATTATTATCGGAAACTATTGGCTGCATGTTTGGTTAGAATTGTAAAGTTTGAAAAAGATTGGCAAGTAATGATTGGCAAAAATTAATGCAAATAAAGCAGTTGTGGTTATTTTAACCGAGGGATTGAGCATTGCATAGCCGACGAAGGAACAGTGAACAAAAATATTAATATAAATTAAAATTAAATTTTGCTCAAATCAAAAATTGAAGTTTGTAATTTAAAGTGAATATTTTATCATAAATTGACTTTAATAAGTTGTGATACATGCCAACATGCTGCTCAGGGGGAAGTCATTACAGTGGCTAAATAAATAAATGTATTGAGCAAGGAGATTCCACAAGTCTGGACAGCCAAATACATAATTTTAACTAACCCACGTCATTAAAATACGTATAGTCCATGCGGAATCCCGTATGCAAAAGTCACCCCGTGAATAAAATAAATATTTCTGATATTCCACTACCCTTCACTTAGCCACGGAAGAAGTTCCTATCAACCCCGAAGATGGCAGCACCCCTGTGGCCTTGTGACGTCACAACCCGCCACCCTCAGAATGAGGTTCTTTAGTTTGCCACTGCCTCCAAGCGGAGAAATAAGAAATGAGCGGCGCTGCAGCACCCTGATAAACATACCCATGCGCTGGAAGGTTACGTTACCCCCCGCACCCTGAAGAATTGCAGATCCAAAGATTTTCAGTATAAATACTGAAGAATTGCAGATCCGAAGATTTTCAGTATAAATAGAAGTCCAGCCCCTGGTCCAACAGATATGCCTGGCTCGCCGGCCGAATAGGTTCACAAGCTCTCCCAATCTGCAAAGACTCTCCTCACGTCTGCAAAGACTCTCTCTCCTATCCGCAGCCTACAAAACAGTGCATCACCTGGAAGCCTGCAAAACGGCCTTACTCTACTCCGCAGACTGTGAAGATTGCAGCATCCCAGGAGCTTGCAAATGGCTCGTCCACTGACCATGAGGGCACCACTCCACGTCCGAGGAAGTCCTGCTCCACACACCCTGTAACCCTTTGCCATAGTCAACTTCTGTGACTCTGCGGTAACAGACCATCGCGTCCTGGAGTACCTCTTGGATAAATCCCGGTAACTTGTTTACGCTGTGGATAGCATATATTTACCATAAATTTTGACGATTTAGATTTTTGCAGCTTTAAATTAATTATTTTCCCAGGCTCGCCTTCGCCTCATTTGAATACGTAAATTGCTTATACTATTAACCAATTAGCTATTACACTGTATTTGATTTTAGCCAGGACTTTTTTTCCTTATTCACGTAATAAAATTTATGTTAAACTTATTTTCCGTTTACCATCATTTTATGTTAGTTGCCTCTTTCATTAAATTTCTAGCTATCAGTGTCTAGTAATTTGTGTCAGGTAATTCACTCCTGCTGGAGAGGAGCTGTGTAGTATGCGAACTCCACAGGGGCCAGAGCTTGCAGAGGGCTTTAGTCCGCAAGGACATGCTAAAGCTCCTTGGTTTCTGGTGGATTCGCACTCACCTCCAATGACGTCCCAATACCTAACCGCTCGTCTACACGTCAGACCTTGGGTGTGATCGAATAAGCCACACTCCCAGGACTGCACGTTGGGGAAAGGATTACGGGACTGGACTAGATGTATAGCCGGAAGGGAGGTTTACAGAGTAGACAAAGATGCAAGGAACGCCATACGCTAGAAAGGGCTTTAAAAGCACACACACTTGAAAGGGACACACAGGACGTCTAACTCCAGTCTCACGGTATTGTAGCCATCATCCCTAGGCCGATCTCTCCCCTCATCCTCCTAGCCCACGAAACCCTCTTGTACAAGTATTTTGGTGCCTGTTGGCCTGGATAGGTTCCTGAGGGAGAACGACTTGCCGAATTAGAACGGTCACCACCAATAGCCAGTACTAATCCTACTGATGCCGTACTTAGCCAGGCACCTGCCACTTCGAGCACAATCAAACTCTCCTCCTGTAAGATCATTTCAGTTCAACACCCGTCGGAAGTAGAGGTACCCAACTTCTGCATCATTAAACTGGCATCGGGAAAAATGGTACGGGTTCGACTCCCGCCTACGGTGGTGCTCAAACCACGTGCGGCACCACCCTCTTCAGATTACATCCCCGCGCGTCGACCCACTCATCCTGTTCGACTAACCTCAGCCAGGTCATCCAACTCCAACCCTACGATGGCTTAACCACATCACCACTTCACATATTCCCTGGGACAGCTGGCGTCCCAATTATTGACAACCGTTGTAGTGAGGAAGATAGAACTACCTGGTCGGGAGACTATATCTTTCCGCCTCACTCTGGGGTTTGACTCCCCTCATTTCAGATGGTATCCTACCATTAAGCAGCCACCCATGGAATACAAACCCTCCACGAACCATAGGGCCAAAAATACTAGCTACTTACGCCGCGGTAGGCCTACTTAAGATTCTGTGAGGGCAGTCAGCGGCCTAACCACTTACCCAACGAGGTAAGGCATGAGTCGGTTGTTGTATTAATATCTTTAGGCTGTTAGTTTAAACAAAATGCATTTTGAGGTTACGTATAATATTTCTCAGATGTAAAGTCCAAGTCTGCATCTATTGTTTTCCAGCATGGTTTGTTTTTATCTTGTTGGAACAATGAAAAACGAATAATCGAGAATCCACTATTTTCATACTCTGTTTTTTCACATAATTATTGTCGTCACGTAACAGTCACACAATAATTTTTTTAATACTGAAAAGTGGAAAACCCTCTACGAGTCGTTCACTCCAGCCACGTCACAACACGTGGAACAGATGGGAGGGGAAAAACTGAAGCTGGAAGTACCGCGACGAGTTGTAGTTCCCCTCACTCAAGAAGAAATAAAAGTGTGTTAAGGGTGTTTGAGTTGCAGGTTGCCCACTGTTTGTTCCATCAAGTGTAATGTGGGTTTTTAATAGTTTTAGTGTCAGTCAACAACAATAGTAAAATTACCAATTTTCTTGGCCTAGTTGTTTTGTGTACATGAGAATTTTAATTCGGTATCGAAAAAAGTATCAGTATCAAGTATCATGAGAATGTTTTGGTATCAAAACTGGTATCATGTATCGAGAAAATATGGTATCGACCTATACCTAGTAATATCACACGTACACAACCACTTGCACTTCACATAAAACTATATCTATTCACATGAGCATTATATAGACTGCAGTAAATACATTCACACCTTGTTGCACTACACCCGTTTCATACACACACCTCCTTCATATGGGACTGCGGTGGTGTAATAGTTAGACTACTCACCTCTCACCAAAGCGAACTGGCCTCGATTCCCAGCAGGGTTAGTTCCGAATTTTTGCAAATGGGAATCAAGCCGGACAATGCCACTGGTCGGGAATCAAACCCAAATCCTCCCGAATGTGAGTCCGGTGAGTTACCACTGCACCACCAGGCTTGGTTTTTCATACTGAAATACCATTTACATTTTCAGGTAGCATTGTTGGGAAAATATTTTCTTGATACTATTAAAAATATCAGCAAAAAAATATGTTGCCTAGGCCCTAGTCACCTGGTGTATTTTTTGAACACACAAAAAACTTGGATAGGCGAAGCCTGTCACTTTTTTTTACCTCTGCAAGTTTTGCAGTGGTAGTAGCTGGAACATGATTCATGTTTTCAATATTAGCATATTTCAGACTTATTACAGCAAACATACTTCTTGCCATCATGCTGCCCTACATTAGTAATCTCTGTCTGACATTCCATCCAGACTATCTACATCCAGACTTCAATAACTAGCTTGCTGGTGAAATATGTCACAAAATAATAGCTTATTCAGTAGTTGATAAACTTAAAACAGTCATGTTAAGAAAATAAAGGCAAAGTTAGAAGAATTTTTTGAGACAGAAAATCCACATTGTCTTTGTGTTGTCTTCTCAAAGTTGTCACCCTCCTCTTAAGCAGACTTTCTACTGGAAGATTCGCTTGACACCCAACACGCAACTATTTTCTACAGCCTGCTATTTAACAGAAAATCTAAGTGTGATGTCGGGTATGACATCTTTCTCCCCAAACAGGTGATTGGAAAGGACCCTTTACCCCCTCACCTAGCCTGCACCTTTTGCTTATGGGAATGGCTGTGAAAACCTCCCTTCAGACTAAACCCCCCTCCCCCCCCCCATCGTCCTCTTCCAGGTGGGAGGGTGGTGGTTGAGACTATGACCCTCATCAATGTCAAGCTGGTACAGTGTTATCTCACAACAGGGTGGAGAGAGAGACAAAAACTACAAAATTTGTAGGTTGAAAAATCAGTGAAAGGTGGTCATCTTTTTCACCGAGACTTTCCTGCCCAGATTATGTGTACTGGTGGTGAAAGGTGAAGCTCGCTGCTGCATCATTGGAAAACATTCAATGTTCACAAAGACAAAACTTATCAATTACTAATACAGAAGAATTACTCAGAATTATAACTGCGAAAAATTATCTGCAGTTCAATACATCGGCAGATGTGTAGATTTGGTCAACATCATCAGCAAATCCTGCAGAAGCCTATTCAAATTGGCACAGCTCTAATGGAAATATTCTTCTGAGCTAGTAAGAGTTTATCACATTTAATTCACAACACATTTACCAATTAAAATAACTTTACTTTTAATACATGGATCTGTTTGCTGTGATAATATATTTCAAAACAACATTTGCTACTAACTCAATGCTATATTTTAAATTGTAACAACATTAATTTTCTTTTTTTAAATTTTTTGTGTATGTTAGGTATATACACAATTTTGAAGTAAAAATTGTTATGTGATAAAATATTATTATATTAATGCTAAGGCTGATTGGTTCTCACATTTTTAGTTTGGTTCACTTCAGTTTTTGGTTTAAAATGTCGGTTCTCAGTTCGGGTCGGTCATGGCTACACAGTTTTTGAATTTCGACATGTAAAAATCCAATTTATGAAACTGTATTATATACTTCGCTGCCCGTTAAAATGAATATTTCTCTGCTAAATGTTTTTAAATTCCACCAATTTTAGCAGAAAGTCAGCTAAAAGAACTTAAACAAATATATGCCGTAAGCACTGCAAGCGGTATAAAGGTGGGTTTACGATTAAAGACTGAAGAATTAAGAATTGTACTTGATAAGCACCCAGAAAATGTACAGTAAGAAAATTAGCAGTTTGTGATTGAATTAGCAACTGTTAAGTCTAGCCAATCAAAATGGTAGATGTAAGCAACAGAAATAACCTGGAAAAATGGACATTTTACATATCTTTAATTATCTGTGGTTACTAATTGTGTAATCGTTTTAAAAAATTCGCGAAATCTTATAGAAGGGGAAGTTGATGCCAGCATTAGGCATTTACATCCATAAATCTGAAAAGGTTAATTAAAGCAAATTCAATAATCTCTTCCACGAAAGCAAACATAACGATGAACTATTCTTTGAATTAAGAGTATGCTGTCTTTCGATTAAAATAATTACTTTCATATGATTTCACAATATGATACAACCTAAATGCAAGTTGTAAATACAGTTTCCCGCCAACAACTGTTGCTGTGCTTTTAATTGGCTACTTCGTCTTGACTTGTACTTAAGATATAAAATATAACAATCTCTTAAGTTACACCAAGAACGCACACGACCCATCAAGACCCCCATATAACAGTCATAAACTAATACCCTTGAACATATTGAAACATATCTTAAGCACGCAGCAAACTTATTCTGTTAAGTCAATTGTAAACGCACCTTAAGACCTCGCAAAAAAAAAAGTCCGGCAAAAACAAAAGAAATGTTCTTTATTATTCTTTTAACTACACTCTTGCAGGCAATGAAACACGGCCTCACACAATAGCGAGGCTATTAAAAAACGTAGTGGTTAAAGTAAATTGATTGGTGTTGCCGAAGAAAATGACAAAGCATTCAGCAAGCAGAGAAACATAACAAGAAAAAACAATCCTGTACAGTACTGTGTCCGTGGAATGAACAAAACGTGAGTCAGTACCCATTCACTGGATAGGTAAAACTGCATGAGCAAGTGCGGCAGCACTGGTTCCGTAGCATCAAAACCTGTTCACATGCTTCGTTAACATGAAATTGTAATTTAAGTAATTTACACTACTAACATCTGTGTACACAATTTGAATATATATAATCACGTTTAACAGAAGGAAATAAAATCAGACACAATAAAACAGTATCCCTATATTGGCAAAGCATGGTTTAACAGGAAAACCATTACCTCTTTATCCCGGGGAACTGTTTAGGATGATTTTAACGCTACAACACATAAGTAGTAATATTGTAAATATAGTGCCACAGATACACTACATACTGTAATATATGTGGAAGTGTTATTATTTGGTAAATTGTTAATAATTTGTTAGTTTTAACTGTGGTGCAAGAAAAACCTGACTGGTCAGTTTTTTCTGAGAATTTGGGTCAGTTTCGGTTTTTATAAAAACGACTGGACCGAACCAAAAATTTGGTTACCCGATCAGCCCTAAATAGTGCAAAAAATCTCACTTCATAGCAGGAAATGTAAACATGGGCCATATCACAAACTGATGTTAGGTATATGCACAGCATTGTGGTCTGCTTTTTTGTTAATTTTAACTCACTCAGTAGTCTTTCCTTCATAATTGGGGTATCATACTCGGAATCCATTACCCTATTAAATTAATCAAAATTTAATTAATGAAAACAATATAAAATGCCTCATTTCTTTGTAGAAAGAGTGAACACAGGCCTTATAGCCACTATTATTAAACATATGCATGAAATTGCTGTCTGCTTTTGCATAAATTTTAGCCTGCTCAGTAGTAGTGGTTTTCTTGAAAACTGGGGTACCATTTTGCTCAAATACATCATCCTATTTAATTAATATAATGTATGACACATAACTGGCAATATCTTTTTTTGTTTCTATGTTGGGGGTGGCCGAAGCTGGAAATTACATTTAGAAGAGGATTCGAAGCTAATTTTTTTTAATATTTGCGAATTTCAATCGAATGTTGAATTGAATACCAAATCAAAGGGTTTTGTGGACAATTACACATTGCACAAATTATTACTGTTATAAAATTTAATAAATACAAACTCTTTACAGGTTATGTAAAAAAAAAAGATTTAAAAAATGTTGTCCACTGATTTACAAAAAAATTTGTCATAGTTTTTACGATGTAAGTATATGTGTTGCCTTTCATGCTAAACAAATCTAAATAACCAACTGAAAATTAATTCAGGCTTAAGGAATATTTAAAAAATACGTATTATAAACTACTTACAAATCATTTTTCATCACATCAGCATATTTCTCGACTTGAATACAAAATAATACTAAAATAAGAAACTAAAAATTATTTCAGCAAAGTGCGGAACATACCAAACACAATTATTAATTGCAGTGCTCATGTTTTTACACTCAAGTAGTTATATTTTGTACTTTTTATTCAAATTGTGTATCTTGTATCTAAATAGTATGATTCAATATACTATATGCAATATACTAACATGGTTCTATTACTGTGCCTACGTGTGTGAGGGAATAAAATTTTAGAATTGGGAAAATTTCAGGCAGGAAACTAAAATTCGGGAAAAAATCAGGAAATTTTTTTTTAGGTTACGTAAACAAGTTTGCGGGTTGCTAGACGTAGTGAATAACATTCTATCATGACTTATTCCATTAAAACAAAAAAAAACACACACAGAATAATGACTGTATGTGCTAAAAATTAGATTTGAACTAGAAAAGTTGTATTGTTTTATATTTTTATAAACTTAGTTGTTGCACTATGAATTAATCCTCTGTGTTTGAAACACTTCTTCAAAATACTGATGCTGATGCCACTTATAAGAGTTATACGAAACGACTGTGACTCATCCTAACGTATAGATACTAAACCAGAAACCACAACCATAGATGGCTACAGGATTGTTTCCCGTGGAGGGACAGTTACAAACAAATGGTATTTCCTGATGTTCCAGGCCCAATTTTCTCACACTATCACATAGTACAACGTATCCCAAGAAAGGGTTAAACCCAACACGTTATTCATGAATGAATACGGAATCGCTTCCAACCTAGTGGGCAGTTCTAGCACATGAAATAAGCAAGGTTTACCAAGTGGCCGTAGTAACATGTCAGCCTCCCCGACGCACCTGGCTGACAGTGTGTCGCCACACCAGTGAAGATTTCTGAAAAGAGCCGAGTGCCGCCAAGCACTCGAGGTCATATAGAGGAGCGGAAGGGTAGATTCTCCCACCCCGCTCGCTCAAGGCAGACATCACAGAGGGACGTTACACCTCCCACTCCAGCCCAGGCGTGGGCCGGCCGAGCGCACTATATAAGGCCATGCATGATCGAAGACGCCAGTTATCTTCTCCAGTAGCTCACCTCAACATTTTGTGTGCTGGGTGCTTTACTGAACATTAGGCCTTCATGGCCCTCTCCAATAAATCCAGAGTCTTCGGCCAAGCCTACTAGCAGCTCCAGAAGCTGCAACCACCAAAAACAAGAAGTTTCAGAGGCTTCGCTCAACAGCCACCAGGAGTTCCAGTGGCTCCTACCACCAGCCAGCAGCAGCCCCCAGAAGCTGCAGTCAACGGCTACCACCAGCTCGAAAGGTTCCACAGCATCTACCACCAGCTCTTCAACAGTACGCCTGCAGACACCAATACCACACTCTCCGTTGTCCTTCCTGCTGGTTTGGTAACCACCACTACTTTCTGGTAGTAGCACAACTACACCCACTGCCATTAAAAGTAGTGGCACCTTTTTTCTTAAAGTCTCTTCGAGACATCTCGAGTTAGAGTAGCTGCGACTGAGTAGTTTTTATAGCCGTCGAAGTCATTCTATACCAAGTTAGTTTAGGAGCACATCACCTCCACCTGTTTTACCGTAGGTTACTTCCGACCTTGTTTTCCTTGGTAGGAGATAGTACGCACCACCTTGTTTATTAGTGCATAATAAGTACGTATTGTTCCCTACCCGTGTATTTTATTTAAGAGGTGTATTACCTACTCGCACCACACGTCAACAAGCAGCCAGCCTGCCTAGCGCAGAACCCAGCATTCCAGCAGGCGACAGCAGCAGTAAGACACCAAGTCTTGAGGCCAGCACCAGTGGTACGAGTCAGGTGGATAAGGTAAGAAAGTCTGACGGAGTAAGTAAGGTGTGCTCGCAATCCCAGACTTTGTGCCAAGCCGGATGCCAACTCTACCTACTCCACATAATCCAAGGCCCCGGTATTCCGACAGTAACTAGTGCGCCTTACCTAGCGCAACCAAAACCACATGGACCATGTGTTCAGACTTCAGAAAGCGACATGCGTCAATACGTGCTTCAATTTTAATATGAAAATACGTATTAAAAAAGTTTAATAAAAAAGTTGGACTTAGACATGATAAAACAAAAATGTCACTTAAAATTTGTTTAAAAACATTGCCTTTATGTTTTCAGTTCGCTGCTAAACATTTGGATTTGAATTAACATTCATTGTGCACTAGATCATTCTTACATGAATGTTTAGGTTATGAATACTGAAACTCGCATCCAATATCAACCAGCAATCGATACATGCAACTTATAGATGTAGCTCGCATATAAGATAAATTCAGTGGGTACGGTTCATCATAACTTCATAAAAGTGCAAGTTTATAACCACCTTTAGTTCATTTTCACAATAAACTCGTAGTTTTAATGTTACATACTATATGCCATACAAACTTTTTTTAGCTTATGTAACGAACTTGGAAATCTGTGAATACGGGGAAAAATCAAAATTTTCTCAACAAGATTTGATTCATCAAATCTTAATTGTGTGTGTAAGGAGTTAATACAAAACTTCTCGCACGAAATCCAACTTGTATCTTAGTTGGAACAACCTACAAATGTAAACATAAATTTTTCCCGAAAATATCAGGAAGAGTTTCCTGCCCGACAAGAAAATCATTACGTATTCCCAAAATTTTTCCAGAAGTTTGGGATCCTGCTGACCACTAGTACGTATACATTATTAAATTACATGAGTTTATGTTGTGGAGTTTCAAGTTTATTTAAATTTTGTTTGATTTCATCTTTGTCACTGTAGGCTATATGGATATTCCGCGGCCACTTAGAATGACGTGAAGTGAAGCGTTATTAACAATTTCCTATTTTTTAAATTACATTACTGAGATCTGAATAGCAGTGGGTGCAATTACATAGCAGTTAAGTCTGTAAAACTTGCAGTTCAATCTCCTATTTATCACAGCATAATAAATTAAGACGCTGTTGTACATGAGGGAAATAAACATATATTACTGATTAAAATTGTACCAAATTAAGTTTGGAAAGATAATGAAGTGTTTCGTAGTATAAAAAGTTTTTTTCCCCCCTGATAATTCCATTTTGCCATCTTGTGAGTAAAATTAGATATTGACAATTACTTTACACCAAAATGTAGTTTGGACTAATTTGTGGGCATTCTGTTGAGTTGAGGTTGAGGTTATGTTTTCATGATTCATTAGCCATCTGTGTGGTAAACGTTGAATAAAAACTTTGATGTTATTAACCCCGTGTTATCTTCTTTTGCTTTTTTGGCCGATAATAATAAATAATTTAGGTTGCCCAAAAGAACTTTTTTGTTTTGAAGTTCGAAGTAAAAATTTGATTTCAAATATAAAGCCAAATATTTAAAATATTCTATTCAAATTTGAATTTTCGGAGCTTCGCCCACCCCTATTTCTCAGACTTCAACTTAGCCCGTGTCTGACATCACGGTAACTGCCCGATGTAGGTCAAGGGACGGCTTCGATAGTCTGAGACTGGGGTTTGACCTCCTGCGTGTCCACTTCATGGGTGTCAGCTATTAAAGTCCTCTCTAGCACAAGGCGTTCCTTGCGCCATTGTCGACTCAAGTATACAAGTATTTAGACGCCTGCTGGCCCGAGTACGATTCTGAGGGAGAACGACTTGCCCAGCTAGAACGATCACAGCCTATAGCCAGTGCTATTCCTGCGGATGCCGTATCTAGCCAGGCATCCACCACTTCCAGCATAGATAAACTAGCATCTGGAAAGTGCATTCAGGTTCGACACCCATGAGAGGCAGAGTTACCTAACATCTATGTTATTAAACTGGCATTGGGAAAACAGTACGGGTTCGACTCCCGCCTAAGTTAGTTCCCAAACCACTTGCGGTACTACTCTCTTTAGATTACGTCCCCGCGCATCGACCCGCTTGTCCCATTCGCATAATCCCAATTCCCCTTGTCAGGTCATCCACCCCCACCCCCACGATTGTTTAACCGCATCACCACTTCACATCCCCCGGGACAGCTGGCATCCCACTTATTGGCAACCGTTGTAGTGAGGAAGATAGAACTTCCTGGTCGGGAAACTATCTCTTTCTGCCTCATTCTGGGGTTTGACTCTCCTCGTTTCCGCTGGTACCCTACCATTAAACTGCCACCCACGGAATTCTAACCCTCCATAACAAGTCGGGCCAATAATACTAGCCACTTACGACACAATAAGCCTTCTTAAACTACCGAGAGGGCAGACAGTGGCCTAACCACTTACCCACCGAGGTAAAGCATGCTTCAATTGTGATACCACATCTCTGGGATGTTTTGGAAATCACACTTCATGCTAGACTACACCAACCCACATTGATTCCTCTTGATCTCATTTCGGCGCTCTGTGAGGAATGGGCTGCCATTCCCTAGAAAACCTTCCACTACCTGACTGACAGGTGGGTCTCCGGATACTTTTTATCACATAGTGTATATTAAAATTCATAGTTACTAAATACGTAGATTAATAATAATACTGAATAATAGTAATATTTATACTGGTATGAGTTTTTTGTATAAAAATATGTTAATAGTATACTATGTATGCACATGCATGCATGTGCATGTAGATAGAGCCATAATCAATTTCAAAACAAGTTTTAGGGAGGGATGCATTTTACAGCAACAGGGCACCAAATATTCTACAAAACCTTTCTCCTCCGCCCTCTCCCTCAACCGAAAATGAGTCCAATGCCCCTGGCTATCTGTATACAATACTTGAGTGTAAAATACACTTTTGTAGCACAATTTTAAAACTTTCATTCCATACTTTTTCCAAACTCTTAAAAATATATCATCAGAGCAGCTAAATCTTTAAATTCATATTTCACCCATAACTATACCACCTAACCCTAGTCACTGGATCTGTGCTTGAGAAACTGGCTAACTCCAGTCCACATGTCACTCACCTGAAGTCATGCAGGTAGCCGATCATGTCACCATGCATGTCGAAGAGAGGTGTGGACGGTCCTGTCTCCTTGTTGTTCATGAGATCCTGGATGAAGTAGTTGGCCTCATCAAACTCTTCCACAGCATTGCTCTGGCTTTCCTTCAGGTCTATGCTCTTGCCTTCTGTTGTCCACAAACATCAATTACCAGCCTTCACCACACAACACCACACACACATACACGTAGAAGCACAATCAAAACTTAATGGAATGACAAAATAGCTGTATAAAATTAAAAGTTAAACTGCCACAGTAATGTTTATATCATTAGTCACCATTTAATTTTTAAATTCTCAAGTAATGTCTTACAAATAACTAAATTAGAATTTTTGTTTGTAAACACAATTTTCACAACAGAAAAGCAGTATGTATAAAATTGTACTACTGTAAATAAATATTGTAATTTAACTTTGATAAAAATAAATTCTCAGCCCTCTTAACTACATTTGTATAAGTTATACTGGAAAAGGTTAACATGATTATTTTATTTTTTTATGTGTTTCCATATAGGTTGAACGCCATTATTTCTTTGTTGGTGTTTTTTCAGTTTTTTAAATTTTTCAACAACTCCTCTTAAAAGGGACCTCCCTAGTGGCCATATGGGTTTCATTACAAACAGTTATGGCTATTCTCATCACATAAGAACTATAAAAAATTTTAGTGCAGATTTTTTTTCAGAACAAAGATGAAAGTCAATACAGTGTTGCCTATTTGGAAACTTGGTTAATGAAACACAAATGTGGTCGTTAAAAACTCTAAAAGTAAGCAAAATATCACAGTATTTAGCCCTTTGAAAAATATATTTATTTTATGTTAATACAATGTTTTCAAAAATAGCAACAACATTCAATATTTTCTGAAGAGATAGCTATATAAAAACCCAGGTGTCACGGCTTAAAATTCCAAGAAAATAGAATAGTCATGAAGGTAATAGAAGCTGTTTTCAGCACACAGTGCATGCTGAGATCATGCCTAGCTCACGGCAGCCCTGCACCTCTGACCCTCAGGATGGCGGAGTGAGGAGAGTGCTATCAGTTGATGTTGTGATACTGGACTGGAGAAAAAGTAAGCTCAGATTGCCCGTGCTCTTGCTTCACGATGATGAAGAGATGGTGTCTGTTTCACATGACAAGGAACTTGCTGAATTGTAACATTTGTTCAACTAGCAATCACAGCACTTCTTTTAATTTACACAGCCTACTGTAAACAAACACCGGAAAACCAAAGAAAAATTCTCATTTTTAAATTCCCAGTAATAAAAATTAAAGCGAGCTGTATTTGCACCTTTTTCATATCTGCTAAAATTGTGTGCACTATTTCATTGCCACATTAAGATATGTATTTACTCCAGTGCACAGTGGGAGAGAAAACAAATTGAGCGGGGAAAAAAGTAATTTTTGTTTGGAATGTGTACTGTTAAACTTGGTGTACAAGAGAATACAATTTTCACATTATATCTAACTGTAATTGTGATGTTACATGCCCATACAAGCAATATATCAAATAAAATATTAAAATACATAAATTAATATAACAATTGTATGTCATTATACAATGTATTTTCCATATATTTAAAAAAATATATATATTTTGTTCAGTTAGAGTTAATCCAAATATTCATCATAAGAAGTGAAGATACTGCTCTCGTCCTCTTCTTTTTCTTTTTCTTCTTCTTCTTCCTTATACCCATCTGTCTCCAGAATAAGGTGCTGAGTTCCACGTTTAATTGTCTGTTCCCACAAGAGTTTGTAGCACTGAAGTTTATATACATTTGAATAGCTTTTATAATTGCTTTTTCCTTTATTTTCAGTTAAAACCCAAGTTTCGTTTGTCAGTGAGTGTAATTGTGTAAATTTTTCTTTCATGCCACGAGTAGAAGTAAGGGCTTTATCAGTTTTAATACGGGGATGTATTTCAAATTGTTATCTGTATTACGTGGCACTTTTGAATTCCCAGGGTCCGAGAGCGAGGTGCAGCAACTTTTTTAATTATCTCCCCCCCCCCCCCAATCGACATTTGTGTTTTGAAGCCCACACAGTAATGTAAGTCTCAGCCAATAGGAGGTCACAAACCCCGGCCAAGTGTTATTTTTAGCTTCGTTTGGAGGAGTGGGGATAGTTGTGCGTGGTGAGCTGCGGGACGCTGGCCCTGTACTCGTCCGCATAATGTGAACAACCATTTAAGAGAAAACTCGTGTCGGAGTGGGAGGCTGATAGTCGTCAAGAGGGAAGGCTCTTTTTCCTCCCCCTTGTCTTCGTAATTTTACTTGCTAGTGGAGATTTTCACTAGAACTTTTTTTAACCGCTACTGTGATGCTGTGAACCTGTAATTTGGAAAGTGAGGGAAGACCTGTCGTGTCGATGTGTGTGTGTAACACTGTGCTAGACCTTCAATAATAAACCTGATCAGATTCCAAAATGGAAATACTTTCTTATTATTTTGTGACAACCAGGGTACCAACATTTCTGTAAGTAAACTGACTGAGCTAAGCAGAACATCTAACGTAAAGGGTGATGCTATATACATGTCCCCAAATGTGTGGGCTGAAGACTGGAACAGTACATCCATGCCACCTGAATGTGTAACGACTTAGGCTATGTTACATACATGGCGCCGCAACGTCGTGCACAGATTTGGACATGTCTGAACAACAACATTAGTGTAGCAGAAATTCATCAGGTCCAAAGTCCATCAGTTCGTGTCTATAGAAGAAGCAGATGTCCATTCCAATGTTCCAGCAGTTCCCATTACAACAGTAAGAAGATAGGTATGTAAACAATTCTACAGTCATCAACAACATTTGCAAAGTATTTATTTCAACAGTCATCACTCCGCTGCAGTCAAGATTTTGTTTTAAATGGTGCAAGGAATATTAGGTTAACCATTGTAATTGTTTTTATTTTGTCTGTAATTTATTTCTAAGGGATTTACTTTAAACGTACAATTCAATATGACTGAAAATACAGGAATTAAGGGTGAAATGGACATGAACATGTTCATACAGCTCTGAACAGAACAGTTTGATAAAACAACAAGGGAGATAATTGAAAAATTTGATGAACAGACACGTGAAATAACAGGAGAGTTAAAAAACTAGCTTAAAAATTAATTTCAAAAAAACTACAGGAGAGTTGAAAAACGAGTTTAAAAATGAATTTCACCAGTCAACAGAAAAATTTGATAGACAGGAAACTAACTTTCAAAAGTTAGCAGGGAAGTTCGATGGATTTAAAACTAGTTTCACTGGAAAAATTGACAAAGTTAGCAAGGAATGCAGACAGTTAACTGACACTTTAAACCATGTACAAAATGACGCACAGGATAATATGGGAATGTTTGGCTGAATGGTCATTAGAATTAAAAGATGACGTTAGGAAGGACTGCACAACCAAGGTAAAGGAAATTGTAGCGGTACAAGTAAGTGAAATTGTAGAGGTGTATGCAGACTGTAAAGAGAGTAATTTGGTAGGAAATATTGCAAGGGAAAAGGATGTAAGTGACGTGGAAGTTGAATGCAATAAGGATGTAAGTGACTTGGTTCAAGTAATGAATGAAAATAGACTGCTGAGGCAAAGTAGTAGTGACGTAAATTTTATTAAATGTTGTGCAGATTCCAAAGTAAAGGTAAATACAGTGAAAATCAGGAAATTTCAGATGTAAACAAATTCATTGCTGAAAATTTTAAATTAAAATTTGAATCAGAGGTTAGATTGACACAGTCGGAAGTTATGTGGACAGTCGGAGGATAGGATAATGAATGTACAGAAATTGGATGAATACTGGGAGACTGGGGGGTACTCTTGGATGCCACATTGTAAAGCCTGGTATGAAAAGAATGTTGTATTGCAAAGTAAAGGTGTGACTGCCAACTGTAAACAAGTAAAGAAACTTGCCATGAGTAAACAAGAAAGGAAACAGGAGGATAAAGGTGAGAGTGTTGGCAAAGGTAAAATTGAGAGAAGTAATGGTAGGAAGGCCATAAGAGAGGAAGAATAAGGCGAGAAAGTACGAGAATGTTGTGAAGGAGGAAAAGAAGGAAAGTTGCAGCAAAGCAGACTGTCTGCAATATAGGCTTAGTGAATAGTTAAGTTTATTTTTGAGTATAAATGTCATGGTATACTTTTAAGATGTTTCTGATCCTAATTTTAATACTAATTTAATTTTGCTCAAGTGAGAGAATAATTATAAATATAAAAGTGCTCAATTAGTGTACATATTCTATTCAAATGAGAAAACCTAAAAGTGAGGTTAGGTGAATTCATGAGGTTTAAAAGTGCAAGTGAGTTGAAGTTTAGGAATAGGCAACAAACAGGCCTAGAACACTTTGAAAGTGAGTGAAGAGTAGTGTTTGCAAACCAGGACATGGTCAATTTTTATAAATATTTTCCTTTTTGACATAGACACATGTGCATCAAGAGTATGCCAGTGAATATATACAGTTCTTGAGTAAATGGTCAGGTTAAGGGAAAGGTCTAGTGTGAAATGTTGACAGGTAGTAATTAGTGCAAATTTATAACAAAGTTATCATGTGTTTAAATTAAGAGTAAACTTGTAAATTTTATATTGAAGAGTACATAGAGTGAAACAGGTAGTGTATGTATGTAAGTGTATTTGAGTAACCATTTGCTAGGTGTATTTCTGTCAGGTCAGGCGTAAAGGGTGGCGAATGCTACCAGTGGTTTTCAGGAAAGCTGGTACTACCTGTGCTCCGAATTTTCCTACTTCTTTTTCCGTTGTTCTAATTCTGTCTTTCTCCTATCTATTCTTTCGTGGATGGCTTATGTCGACCCTTCTCTTAGTCATCAAGCCCCACCCACAAAAACATATCCTGTCTTCTATTTTGTCATTTGTATCTGTACTTAACTTCTAATGTGGTAAACATTCTTCAATGCCAAATTCTTCTGGCAACGTGTTAGGGGGCAGCCCTGCCCCCGACCTTTGACATTAGTGTCAAAGGGATGACTTTTTTGGATATATAATTTGCCACATGGTTTACAACAACCAATTGTTGTAAAGGGTCGTCACAAATGACCAGTACATCAGTCCTTGTGGGCACATGCCACTTTGGCCATACCGGGTGAATTAAGGGTCAACACCCTTAAAGGGAGTACAGTAATTGAGGCAAAGATGGCCTGTGCATATATATGTGTGTGTGCGTGCGTGTGTGTGTAGGTGTTATGTGTGGTGGAAGATGAGTAAGGAATAGGAGAGTACAAAACCAACCGTAAATTGTAAGGAATATTTTCAGTGAAAGGGATAATGCTGTGTGTTGTAAAAAGAAATATGTTGAGTGTTGTGTAAATAATTGAAAAGTAATATAGGTAAATATTGACATTGTCATATGCATACTTGGGAAAGTTAACCAAAAAAACTAACTGAATAAAGTTAAAATTAACTTCTGAAGAAAAAAAAAAACTTGTTAAAAGTTAAAGGCGAAGTGTAGTAACGATTAAGTTAAATGTTACCTGAATTTTTAACGATTAATTTTAATTGTTAGTTTTTTTAATTGATAATCCCAAGTATGGTCACGTGTATATGTATAGAGTTAATAATGTTTGTACTTGTATTAGGATTAAGAACTCATGTTTATTAAGGGTATAATTGCGATGATGTTTTCCTAATCTTGTGGTAACATTTCTTTTGAAGATTTGAAAATGTATTGTTTGCTTGAGTAAAGTTAAGTGAATGTGATGCTATGAAAATGTGCTGTGTATGTGTCACCAACGGTAAGGTTTATTTTGCTCTGTTTAGTTAAAAAGTTGTTTACTTGTATTACGAAAATACTGACCAGTAACCATGAATAGTAGAAATTTAAGATTATTACTTATGCAAACATTTCAAATGTATATAATATTCAAAAGTTAATGTTTTGAAAAGTTGAACTGAAAAGTTACTTTTAAAATTTAACCACTATAATTTAAATCTTAGATAGAAATTAACACGAAGAGTTTTCTGTTTTGACCAAGAATGCTAGTTGAGGTGTTCTATAGTAAGTGGTGAAGATTTTAGAGGTGTAGTGTTGAGGGCTCCAGTTTGTGTCATTGGGTCTACCCTCTTAGAGAAAGTGTTGGTGTGGGACAGGCTGTGTCTTCTTTGTTGTGTACACTGACCTATGTTTTTGAATTAATGTAAAGTGGCAGTGGTTTTGTACAATTTTGGGGCAGACCTGGATCCATTTCCTTTTTAAATGTTGTGTGTTGATCGCAATGATGAGTTAAAGTACATATGGGCAATATAACCAAAAATACCATGACATGGGAAGGAAATACACCCTAACTTAAATGGATTATAAAAATTGAAGAGGATTTTAAATTGTTTTCCTTATAAACATTATATTTAATGAAAATAGACTGTGCACAGTAGTGCACAGTATTTTTTTAAATTTTAAATTAAAAGAAGTATAATTATAAATGATCTTGCAGGTATTTTTCTTGTATTATGGTGATATATAATGGTGTTTTATTCTTGTATTATTTGAAAGTGAAATGTTTATGTATATTAGAATTTTTGTTGACATTTGCAGGATTTAATTCCACTGCTAATTTATCTGCATGTGTAAGGGTTACAAATACACATCACCCCTCAGTAGAGTGCAACTCCAGTAGAAGGAATCGAATATGTGCAGGCAAGCGCCCAATCACCTCGCCGCCCTATTGCACTACTGCCTAAGCCTGCCGTATAAACATTGTTGAGCCAAACTTTGTACAGAGTTGCAGACCCACTAGGCCCCAATTGTACATAGGGCAGGCCCCTGTGCCCAGATCAGAATAAGCCACCTTGAGATGTGACTTGCCTAGCGTCAAGTACAGCCGAGACTGTCACACGTCACTTCAAAGAAATTAATGTAAATAATAAAAAATCAGTTCAAACAGACAGTGTATTAAAACCTATTCAATTATTTTATAAATGATATGCTTCACAGTCTTCTGTTGTCGTCTGTCCCTTTCCCCAATGTCTCTTACTGCACCACATGTCACTCAATAACCGCACTCAGCCAAATGGCTTCCACAAAAAGACTTCCAAGACTCCAGCTGCAGTTTGCATTTATAGTGTCATCGCCGATCGCCCAGAAATATATTTAAATGCTGCATTGTACTGAAGGTCCTGGCTCCCCGAATATTCTTGCGCATCCTCCCAAGTTGTCTGCTTCTCCAGCAGGGAGAAGAGGAGGGACTGTGTTGCCAGCCAGGTCCAAGCAGACCTCCCCTTGCGGGTCTCCCTGGGGAAGGGGAGATTCGAGGTGGGTCATCCCCCAATGAGCCGGACAGTGCATGGAGCTCACGTCTAGTATATTTAGGAAATTTCCTGTACGGCCTCGAAAGGACAGCACTTGCCGACCCAAATACAAAAAAAATGTTGCACAACTTCATGCAGTCATGTGTTGTTTCTTGCTGTTGTCTCTTTTGTGTTGTGATTAAATGTGCAACAGCCTTGTTCATGAGCTTATAAGTAATGTATTTTTTGAAGCATTTTCTATTATTCTGTAAACTGTGCATGAAATTTCAATGCCACAGTTAACTTTTTCCAATTATTAAAGCCACTTGTGATGAACTTCTCACATTGGTCTTGCACATCAGAAAAATGGAGAATTTTTTGCACTCGAAACAGAATATTTTGTCTCTACTCACAATATACTCAACCTAAGGGTAAAATTCATAGTGGTCCGATGAAAAGCTCCGTGATTGTTGCCAATATAGTGTTTTTGGGAAGCTCGCAAGCTTAGGCTCCGTGAGGCCAGATTCCAAAGTACCTATATCATCTGTGACTTTGTCTTTCAGGTGCTCCACCAGAGCAGAGGTTTGTGATGTCCATGCATTATTATGCTCTAAATTTTCAATATCTGTATGTGTGCAGCTCTGTCCAAGTTCTTGCAAAGGAGCTGCTCCCTGTGTAACAGGCAAATTAAAATATTGGTGAATATCTGCAGATGTTTTCTTCATTTTACATTCCATCTCTACTCTGTAAAAAATGAAACAATTAAATGTCACCAATGGTACTCAAATGACAATTTTGAACCTAACTACAACTTGATCTCTGCATATAACGTGATATTGGTGACATATGTCAAAAAATATGGTGAGTAAAAATTTTGTACATAATTTGCCTCCTTTACCCCTCGTTGTGACATACATTCATCTCATGGCTGTTTTATGGCCTTCTTCTTCTTGGTGTAATATCAGTTGATATCTGGGAGTCTTTGCTTCTAAAGTCTGAGTCCATACCTTGTGGGGAATCTGACATCAGGTGCTGCAAACTGGCTTGCATGCATGTGACAGGATTTAAGGAGGAGGAAAGTTAGAGGAGGAGAAGAGGAACTAAAGCTCATACTTGTGAGACAAGTATGTTGGTTGATTCCAAGAGGTTCGAGGTAGCATAATAGCGTATAGTGAAACAGGGAGCAGAAATATTTCTTATGTAATGACGCATGATGCTCTGCACAACTATGATGCACACTCGACTTTGCCTCATCTGAATGCAGTTTCATTTTGCTAGGCAAGTCATTTGAAACAGTACTGGAAGAGGGTGGTCACGTGCCTACCGGGTACTCCCTCCCAATGACCAATGAGGAAAGATATTACAGACACATCAGTCCAGCTTGTACTGTTCACTCTACTCTCCACACAGACATCATGTCAACCCCCCCCCCTCCCAAGGGAGATTGTACTATCGGTCGACACACCAAGCCCGCCACCCTACGCCACGAAATTCTATGGAGCGCCAAAGGAGGGCACTACCCAAACCACAAAGTGATAAGGGATGAAGCTTGACACATCAGCGATTTCTCCAGCAGCAGAAGAGACTAGCAGACAACACAAGGGATAGAGCTTACCTCCATCTTCACCCCTCATCACCTCCACCTCCCTCTTCACCCTCATAAACTCCTATGCAGCAGTCCACCAGTATACATGGCCCTGCACGGCCTGAAAACTTCACTCTATGGTTCTTCCACCGCTTTGGACAGGGCCGGAGGAAGCCACCACTGCGACTCGTTCCTCAAGTCTTCGTCTATCTCCAACACTCTGGGAGGGGCCTGAGGAAGACACCAGCAGCTCGCTCTCTAGTTCTCCTTGCTGATTACACCACTCTTCAGGGCCGAATGAAGCCAACTAATGAAGTTGACTCCACCAGAAGCATCTTTTGCACATGCAGCAATGCCCTCTAGATCTTATGGAAGACTTCACCAACAGTTCCTGAAGACCTTGACAGCTCCCTCCTTACCACCCTATGGTAACGGTTAACAACTGTCCCTTCAGGACTACCACCAGCTTGCCTTACCAAACAGTAACGGCCTCTAACGATCCCTTCCGGACAAACAGGCAGATAGTTAGGGAAAGTTGTAGTTAGCTACCTAGCAATTTTATCATGTTCCCATCAGGTTAGAACCAGGTCTCCTTCACCTGGCTGTATGCAGGTTTTCTTCCTTTTCAATTGAAGGTTAATTTTAGGAGGTAGTATGGGCCACTGTGTATATTCTCATCGAATATATAGGTGATCTAAAACTATTTCTGAGTACTGATCTCTTGGTGTAACTGTGGTAACCTCACGTAGAAACCAGAACATTAGAGGGAAGCCGGAAGACCACGCTAACCAAAACAGTAGTACACACATCCATGCTGTGCCCCTCAGTGCATAGTATGGTAGAGCCCCAACCATTAGCAAGACCTCCACCACGTAGTTAGCCATTCAGGCCAACCTATACTCCAGTACCACTCTCTACAGGGCTAGAAAGGAATAAGTGTTGGTTCTGGAGGACTTACCCCTGCAGATACAACACTCGAGTGTCATGATGTACAGCCTGAGCCAACCCACCACTCTATCCACCGCTCTTCATGTGACCGGACGAAAGGAGTACAGGGTATAACTCTTGCCTGTGTGACTGCAGCCCTTGGCAGAATACTGTAGGGACCTACGTCACCTGCTTCACTTTTGCGAGGCAGTAATTTATATCTTCTCCTATGCCTTACACCCGGAAGGATGGTGCCCAGAGAAGTCTAGAAGGGGAGCTTATGCATTCAGAAATAACTTAAATTGCAACCCAACCACAACACCTGCACTTTGCAGTAGATCCCCATGGGGCAGAATTCATACCACCCACCCACTGAAGAGGCATCACCTCCCAGTTCCAGCCCAACCCCTCTTCCCACCCCTCGAGACAGCTGGTTCACCACATCCCCTGGTTGAGGCTATCCACAGAGAAGAGCCACCTCTTGGTATAGCCAACCCTTGGTTCAGGGGCTAGCTGAACGTCAACCACCAACACCAGCCTACTTCAGGACCAGCCAAGTCAGCAGTGCACCACATCCTTGTGGGACCCACAGCAGTCACCAGCCTCCACAGCAACTGTGGCAGCAGCCTATGTGGGACGTCAACTGGCAAGGTAAACCCACTGCTAAGGGCCAGCTCGTCAACCGAACCATGACAGTAGCACCTGACTTTGTTACAACCTGATAGGCCACATGCCCTGTGCTTTATACTGGTCGAGCACCAGCCAAATATAAGTCATTCACAATTATGTTTCTCGTGGTACTGGCATCTTGAACCAAAACCACAATATTGATCACAACGAACACCTCTTACCTCAGAAGTCACGTAACAAGGGTTTTCCTGGCACTTACCCTAAGGCATCGTGCATCAAAGGTTTTCGTGGTGCCCAACATGAGGCATCAGTGCTTCATGGGCATCATGCGTCAAAGATTTTCGTGGTGCCCAACATGGGATTACAGATGTAATAATTGAGATTAGACAGCAGAATCAAGCCAGGTGACCCATCTGCTAGTGACAGTCGGGAGTCGAAGTCCATGCAAGCTCAAATAGGACTTATGGGAGTCCTGAAACACCCAGTGGGGCTCAACAACAGCACAATGTCAGACTAGGAACAGTCTCCCAGACAAACTCGAAGCCAACATGGCTAACACTATACTCAAAAAGCTCAAAAGGTGCCATATAGCCACATGCCATGGCACGGGGGCTAATGTGATTGTATGCGCTCACTGCCACAACTGCTTCCACTACCCATACTTGGGGTGGGCGGATGAGCCTTACTATACAGATGGTTAAGAATACCGGTATAGCAAGTGCCACACCCACAAACTGCATACTGCAGTTGGCACACCTGTACCGGACAAGGGGTATACACCATACATTGTGTGGTCTACACACAGCAATTTCACAACCTCTGCATTGAATGTCCGGATGAGTGCATAACCAGGCCATGCCTAGTGTACCAGTATGAGGTATGCAGACATGCAGAAGACTATCGAGTACTAAAGCCAGGCCTTGACAAAGTCCTGTCACGGCCTGGATCAACACAGAACTCCAGCTACCAGAATTTGGAGGAAGACCACATGAAGACCCAACAGCATCCACTGCCAAATGCAAACGGGAATTCAAAGAGCACAACATACATAAAAAAACAATGGGTAACCAGAATTCAATGTCAACACGAAGACAAAGCTCTCGAATGGTGGGCTAGGTAAGGGAAAATTGTCACAGAGTTGGGACAGCTGTGCTTCTGCCTCGCCTCGCCTCACAGTTCACAGGCGAGGAGGTCATAGCTCTCCTCTGACCTCCGAATTTCACAGCCGAACCCAAGCCAGTGAAAAGAAAGCCAAAATCTTTATATGCTACAAATGTACAAGCGTATATTCCCCAATGAAAGTGAAGTTAGCTGCATGAGACACATAGCACGCATGCTCCTTCCTAAACTGCGGAACTTAATTCAGTTCTCGAAACCTTACACAATGGACGAGCTCATGGAAAGGGCAAAAGAAGTGGAGTGAAACTACAAAGTACAGGCCTTGTTAGACAAGCTGCGCGCCAGTAAAACTGCCAAGCAAGATAAGCAATCACAGCGAAAGGTCATTCACGGCCCACCCCTTCCCCTTGGCAGCACGCTCCCACAGTTCTAGTTCTACCCCAGGGCAGCACTTCCACACAGATTGCCCGCGCAGGCAAGAGCAAGTGGGGGAAGGAAGAAACATGCGGGTGCCAGACGCGCCACCACACTCGACTGTGATTGCAATTAAGGGACCCAACCAGGCGGGAAATGCCTGGTTGCAGTTACGGAAAAACTCTGTTATTGAGGTCGAGCAGCGTGTCTGCGGACGTGATGGATCATGGCTAACTTGTTTGCACTGTTGAGTTGCTACAATGGCAGTTACACCACACTGGGCACCAGAAAAGAACTCTACCCCCTCTACCTGACACGTGATGAACTGTCGACTGGAAGAAAACAGCATCAAGGGGGGAGGGTTGTCTCTTTTGGTGGGCACTAAATCAGATGTACCGTATTCTAGCTGGAGTTCGTATAATAGTCCTGGTGAGGTACTGTAGCTCTCTCAGTGTAAAGGACTGGCCGGGTAGCTTTGTGGCAGGGCACGACGTCGGGCTCAGTTAACACAATCTTTCACTTCAGGTTTAGTGATTTGGGCGGTATACCCGGGCGAACGAGTGTTTCTGAAGCTAGGTTCTGCTGTTGATGGGACTACGGCATGTGTCAATGCTGTAGGTGCTTGTGGAATCTGGTTAAGTGGGTTGTGTCGAAGAGTACAGAGCAAATGGGGTTAGATAAGAGATAAGATCTGTAGGCGGTTGATCTTGTTGGTTGAGGTACTCTTTGAGCACTGCATGAACCTCTTGGCTCAAGCATGTAGGGCTTGGAACAGATCCCTCAGAATCTCGGGTTCGATGGGGACGAGGAGATGACGTAGTGTTTGTGCCTGTTCTCTGGGTGCAAGCTGTCCAATGTAAGCAACTAGAGCAGGGGTCAGCATTTACTAACGCCCAGAGGTGATGAGCAGCTGTTTCACCCATTCTGTAAGTCTACGGCATCAGGAAGAAGGCATCTGGAGTACATTTAATACACACACACATCCATAGTGCGAAAAGTCAGGGGGCTGTAATCTATACTGTGTCGAGCCACGTGAGTGTCTGCAGACAGGACAGTCACCCTATTTCAAAGTCTGGCGCTTAGGCGCAATGAACAATGAAGTCAGGCCTCTCCATCTGCAGTCGCTACACGTAGGTGTTTGCTTCAGCCGAGACTACCCGATACAGAGAACGACCCCGTCCGGCACTGAAAGTACAGTGGAAGAGGATAAGCACTAAGCCGACAAGCTGGTCTGTAAGCAGAGTACCTGAGCGTAGGCTCTACTGTTCTGCCTCCTAGAGTATGCAGAAAGGCTGACCGAAGCTAGCGTTTGTTTGTGGCAAGCAGTGTTTTGGTTCGTCTGAGTAAAGTTCCCGGGATCACGTGCGTTTTCCCTCAAGGCGGAGGTCAACTAGGAAAGGTGCCAAGTCTACAGGAACGGGGTACTAAAGGATTAGTTGTTAAAACACACACTGTTTATTCCGTGTGATTGGAAGTAAACATGTGGTGATGCACTACCTCCTACGTTGGCAAGAGCTTGCAGGAAGCTAAGCCGACGCAAATTCAGGTAGACGAGACCTTGTCCTGAACTATAAGAGGGAAGGGGTAGTCAAAGCGCTGTGAAAACAACTAATAACTTGACTTGAGAACTCCCTAACTATTGTTGCCCAGCAGAGGTCGCAATGTCTACGGTATAGATATCTCAGGTATTGACTTCTTCGGCACAGTGCTTGGAAGGAAACAGGAATAGGCATCTCTTCTGACGCTAAAGTGCAGTAAAGAGGGAAGGTATAGTAAGGTGCTAGGTTGGACTTCGGTGGCTAACGTAGTGAAGCATAAGTGAAGGCTTAAGATGCATATTGGTCAGATCTGGAAGCGAGTACGGTGGAAGACAGAAGATTGGTCGCAAGTTGAATCTTGACTTTAATTTTATACTTTGCCGGACGGCTGCCTCGGCATTCATTGGCTGGCGTCTCTTGGCGAGTGATTGCCACTAAGCAGGGGGGTGGTGAAAGCATAGCTTCTCTGGCATGATGTCACCAGACAAACAATGAAACATCCTAGTGGTGCCATCTAGCAGTGACTAGTAGTAATCACTGTCTTGAGGTGCATAGGTAAGGTGAACAGTACGTAATACAGGCTGAAACATCCATTATTGCAGTAGTAAACAGTACAAGTTCTTGCGTCTCATGGCCAACGGTAATGCAAACTCCGTAGAAATCAGATGCACTGCGGACTAAGCTGATAAGCTGAAGTTGTTTATTTACCATTGGTAAAACGTGTATTTGGTTAGTATTTGAGTAGTTCTTGCTTTGATGTTAGTCCATCCTTCATCACTCAAAGATATGCTGTAACTCCCGGAAGAGCACGAGCGTAGAAAGCTATAACGCGTGTCTAAGTTGTCACCTAACAGCCACGTTATATCTGGCTTGTACTGTATAATTTTGTTTGGAATACGTTTGCCAAATGAATCAAAATAATATTTCATTAACACATTGTCTGATTTTCCCTCAAGATGATACTGGAAATGCACTTCACACATGTTAAAGTGATTCGGCGCACAAAATTTACATTTTTTTGGGACAAGGGGCATTCGTACATGCCCTCTGCGGCATACACAATTCGGAAGACATTGAATAAAATAAATTACTATATAATTTCAAAACATGTTATTTTTGCGAATAGAAGCAATTAAAACTGACTTAATACGATAAATGCTATTTTAATGCAATTTTTGGAGTTTTTTTATTGGTCAAAATCAGTCTGAAACAATTTTGTGAGGTCATTCTCAGGTACTGTGAGGACTTGCGAATTTGGACCATTACTGTACACTTAAATTTACCAAATTCAATGCCCGAGACTCATTTTGTTAATTATATTATTTTTCCAGCAAAAAACTTTGCATGACTTGCACTGCATGAGTTGCAGTCGCTTAGTACGTACAGGGCACTGGCCACCCACACAGTGCCCATGACGGTGTGTACCTCTCACCGCTCTAAATAAAATACCAATGCGTACCTCCCCTCTCCGGCTTCTCCCCACCCCAACTCGCTCACCGGCTTGATAGTCATGAGCAGATATGTTGCATTGTTGCTGATAACTTTTGACTGTGAGCAGTAGAGGTGGGCAAAGCTAAAAGTTTCATTTTGAAGTGAATTCGAAACAAATTCTTTAAAATATTCACAAATTCGAATCAAATATCAAATAAAATGGTGATGACAAATACACATTGCACCAATTATTATTTTTTTATTTAATAAATACATAATAAATTTTACAAGCTTGGTTGAAGGCAGATAAAAAAGAAATATTATTCACTGGTTTACAAAAAAATTTGCCATAGTTGTTTTACCATGTAAGTAGACATATTGCCTTTCATGCAAAACAAATCTAAATAACAAACTGAAAATTAATCAAGGCTTAAGGAATAATTAAAAGTAGCATACCTATTATAAAAGACTTAAAAATCATTTTTCATGACATCAGCAAATTTCTTGAATTAAAAGCAAAATAATACTAAATAAGAAACCCAAAATTATTTCAGCAAAGTGCAGAACATACAAAACAAAATAATTAATTGCAGAGCTCATGCATTTACACCCCAGTAGTTAAATTTTGTACCTTTTTTAAAAATTCTAATTTTGTATCTAAACAGTGTGATTCAATATAATATAGTTCTATTATTTTGCGTATGTATTAATTTTCCGCCGGGAAAAATTCGGACGGGAAACTTAAATTTCTCGGGGGAATTCGGGGAAAAATATTTTAGGTTAAGTAAAGACGTTTATGGGTTGCTAGTCCTAGTGAATAAAATTCTATCAAGACTGATTCCTTTAAAACAAAAAATAAACATAGAATTATGACTGTATGTGCTAAAAATTAGACTCGAGCTAGAAGAGACGTGCTGTTTTAAATTTTTATACACTTAGTTGTTGCACTGTGAATTAATCCTCTGGGTTTGGAGCACTTCTTAAAAATACTTGCTTCAATTTTAATAGGAAAATCCCTTATAATAATTTTGAAATAATATAAAAAAATTGACTTACGACATGATAAAACAAAAATTTCACTTTAAATTTGTTTAAAAACATTGCCTTGATATTTTCAGTTCGCTATTTTCTTTAGAATATTGTGACATTTACTAAATAAGTTTTGTATTTTTCATTCCATTTTTGGTAGTAGAATGTGTGTACATAGATGTGTGCCGCTCCCATGTAATTTAATACAAACCATTACGTCTCATCAGACTCTAGTATTCCTACTTCACCCTAGAGAGAGTCGTCGAACACCGTCAACCTAGTACACGGACGTTTTGGATCGCCACAACCCTGGACGGCATTTCCAAACACGTGGAAACGATGGTTGCGCAAGCCAGCGTGCATGCCGCACTCCCCTCTCCCCCCGCTGAGAGCCAACAAGCTGTCAGCCGGAAATCAGACAGAGAGTAGCTACTGCCACCCCGGCCTCGCGTGAGAGGGACGTCATGAGGTAACGTCACACCTCCCACCGCAGCCCGACGCTGCACCTGTCCTTCGGACTACAAAAGTCAGTGCGCAACCAGGCTCACGAGTTATTTTTTCCTGATTCTTCAGCTCACTCCACCACTTTGTATGCTGGGGCGTTCAACTAGTTAACAAGTCTTCAGCAGCTACCATAGGCTGCTCTCATTGCCGACAACAGTCTTCAGCAACCACCAGAAGCTCTTCTGTAGCCACAGTTACCAGAGACTTCATTGGCGACGACTACCACCGACTACCAGAGGCTTCACTGCCGACAGCCTTCTTCATCTATCAGAAGCTCTTCGACTTCTATCAAACAACACCCTCCACTACTAGATCCTCCTGGTGCAGCAGCCACCTCTACTTGCTGGTGGTGGCAACAACACTCCCTGCTATTAGAGCAGTGGATCCATTTTTCTTAATTATCTCGTCTAGACGTCCCTAAATATAGTAAGCTGCGACTAATTATTTTAATAGCTATCTACGCCATTTACTTTCTTGTCTAGACTAGAAACAGGTCATCTACACCTGGCTAGTGTACAATATTTTCATTCACACCATTGGCTTGGTTAGGAGAAAGCATGTGTCGCTGTATTTATTATGCACTTAATAAATGTGTTGTGCACTGTCAACACAGACCGGGTTTTTGAAAATATTTGTACAATCTACAGTAGGACTGTGGATCCCCATCAGGAATCCACATGTCTAAAACACACACCATTCGACAGCCACCCATTCTAGACCTCAGGATAGAACGGCAGAGCCACCACCACTAAAAACTCATCCAACCCGGGAGAGACAGTACTCTTGAGTTGTATCACTACCGGAGCACCTAGGTGCTGGCGGGGGTATTTGCTCAAGGGTTACGGCTTGGCCCTGGTTGCGACCTACACCCAGTAGTGGCAGGACGGCGACCCATACGGCTCAACACTTCTAGTTCGCCAAGAACGCTGACGCGAGGGTACCCACCTCCCACACCAGCCTCACAGCAGAAGGTAGTCACATGCCTTCCCCACACCCCGCCACGGCAGCCTAGACTACTTCTGACTATATAAGTCCATGCACGGCGGGGCTCCAGCAGTCATTTGTAATTCTTCTCTTGAGTTTACCCCGAGAACTCCTTAGTGCTGGGGACTCCAGCGAAACCTCAAGTCTTCAGTAGCCAACGCGGCTCTGCGACGACAACAGTCTTCAACACCCATCGAACACGAATATACCTTGCTACTTTAACTTCCTTTGTCTCCTACAGACACCCGCATTAGACAGCTTTAGTTGAGTTGTTAAATATTCAATTTTCTAAAACACTTTTCACTCCAGCCTAGAACCAGGTCGCCTACACCTGGCTAACGTAGTTTTCCTTCAGTACTCCGTCTGCTTGGTAGGAGATAGCACGAGTCACTATATGTATTGAGTCCTCAATAAATACAGCTTTGTTCTCTATCCGAACGCTTTTATTTCTAGAGTAACGTCTACTTTGCCCTCTAGGAATAAGTTGCACTGTGCACTACCGACAGAAACCGGTACTTTTATAAATCCAAACTAGCTTGACTGAGGCCCCCTTTCTGGGGACCTCCAGTCTGGAACACACCCATTAGACAGCCGCCTGTTGCTTCCTATTACCCCGAGCACCCAGGTGCTGGAGGGAAGGAACAGAGGAGCCATGACCACTAGGAATACCGTCCACCAAGGAGAGACAGCAAACCTAGGTTGTAAGGAAGACAGGCAGAACAAGAGAGTGCCACCTCACTGAGATTACGGGCAGTCTCGACTGTCAACATGGTACGATATATTCATTTTCCACCGCTCGTCAGAACCAATCCCGACTATCACCCGGTATTGAGGGGTCTAGTCTACCAGAATGAAGCTAGGTACGGACTAGCCAATCCTAACTTCTGGAATCAAAGAGTCAGCGGCCTGGAACGTGAAGTACAGCGTAATCTAAATCACAAAATGTAGTAACAGGTTCACTCAGCTAGTTAACACACATTACCAACTGACCAAAGACCTTCAGAATAAGTCAGGTTTCTAACACCTCCCGCCAGCTACCTATAACCACGCACTTGGTCTAGCGCAATAAACCTTGACGATTGTGCCATACAGTCAGTAGCCGGGCACACATCAACTTATAGATGTTGCTTGCATAAAAGATAAATCCAGTGAGCATGTTACACTGTAACTTCCTAACAGTGCAAGTTTACAAACCAGTTTTAGTTAATTTTCTCAACAAACACGTAGTTTTAATGTTACATAATATATGATGTACAAAAATTGTTAAGCTTAACTTTGAAATTGGTATAAAATAAAAAAATCGAAATTCTTTCTATTTGATTCCTCAAATAAAAATTGCGTACGTTAAAAGTCAATAAAAAATTTCTCACAACTAGTACAGTCAATATTCGGGGGGACAGCCAAAAAATGTCCATACATGCAGGATTACAGTAGATGCAGTTTCTGACATGTACATCAATAAAATACAACTTTTAACCTTATAAAACTTTATGTTAAGTATAGTAAGAGCTGTACATTATCTGTGAATACAGTTTAGCTAATAAACAATAAAAATGGGAATTTTAGAAGATATATTATTGTAAATAATACTTTAAAAATCATTTCACCTAAATTCGTTTAAATAAAAAAAATAATGTCTCAAAATAATGTATATAATTGATTGTAATCCGACACCAAATGCAAGCTACCTTAAACTTTCAAATCCTCTAAAAATTAAAAATAACATGACACCGAATGCAAGTCAAATTCTGAATGTCCCACATGCACTCTTTATCAGCTAAGAGTGTGCGGAGAAGTTATCGATCGGGCAGTGTGTTCACAGTGGCGGGAGGATTACCGCTCCATGCTGCTACTTTTTGCAGAGTGCTAACACCTGGCACGTGTGACAAATGTCTGTCTTTTAAAGTAATTAATTATATTTTACTGCAAAGAAAACTTGTCATTTTGAGACAAAAATAAATAAATATGACAATTAAGTGATATCATCACTGTCAATTAATTAATCATTCAAAACAACGTCCTCTGATTTTCCCTGTCGTAAGTTACACTGCACTCGGCTAGGTGCTTACCTACCCATTATTAGACAGCAAAAGGTGTTGAGTAAGTCCTTACATTTTTTCAGTTTATTCAAAAGACGCGTGTGTATTGAAATAAATTAATATAAATTTTCCGATTTCCCCACAAAAGTTACTGGAAATGAATTTTGCACTTATATACACGTCGCTCGATGTTCAAACAATTTTTGGTGACTAGGAGAGTTCAGTATATGCACGGATTTGTTTTTGTAGACCTTTTCTTCAACCGCGGCCAAAGTTTCTATTAGCCAGCGGTTCCAGTCTATGGAAAACTGGACTTAACTGATGTTAGCGGTCATCGATTTCTCAAAACTTTGACAGTTGTTGTTCCAAGCAGCGTGAAGCAATAAATTACTTCAAGTTAAAAGGGGCCTATGGTATTTGGGGGGGCAATTTATTTTGGCGAGTTAGGCCACAAGCGTGTATATGCCACATCAGAATTTTTTCCATGAAAAATTTGTGTTAATTAATATTTTATGTAAGCAGCACTAAATTTTTGTATTCCTGTAAATACTGCTGGACTTCATTGTACCAGTACAGAGGCCAATACGCCGCCTAAATTTTGTAGAAATTCAACACATTGATGTGAATAGCATCTATCAGCATGTTTTCCCAACACCAGCAGTAACAACAGCAATTGCGCTGGCCACGAGTAATCTTGTAGCAATCTATCGACAGTGCGTGAGGCAGTCGGCCACGGTATGAGCAACAGCTGAGCAGCATTCGGGCGGCCTCGCACAAGCATGATGCTCATACCAGGGCCACCACTGTTTTGTGTGTAATACGTCCGATTTTCTAGCAATGAAACAGCCAGACCAAAGCGAAAGCACGGCGTGCACACACGTATTGCGCAATGTCACCAAAATTTTTTGATCGCTACGTGCCTCATGGTAATGTATGACCCACGATACCTGCGTAATAGAGCTTTAATAATTAATCAGGAGACATCCAGCTATTAAAATATGCATATGTATTTACATTTAATTTAAGAAGTGGTTTTTTTATGCGCTAGAGACAATTGAACATTAACTTCATGCAAAAAATTGAAAGTTTGGTAGCATAAGGGTTAGGGGTGGGTCAAAATCGGCTCAAAATTTTCCAGATTTTTTATTGCGACCCTCCCTCTATTACGACCCTATTCTCAGGAACCGTGAGGGGTCGTAATAGAGAGGTTCTACTCTATTTCCGTTCCTGGCTGTATGATCACACGCAAAGGCCAAGGCCATTATTGAAAAGAACCTTTACCACGAATTGCCGTTTTCACGCATGCAATCCGAATTTGGTGACTTGTGTTTTGCGTTTGGCATTGATATCACAATGGTGAGGAAATGAAAATGATAGGCGATACAGTCGTATAAATTAAAGTATAAGTGTGAGTGGAGAAAAGAATTAAAATGGTTTGTACATTCCAAACAAAAACTACATTAAATATGTAAATGTCTTTCATATCCACTTTTTTTCTGTAGTTTGCAATTTTTTTAATTTTACAGATTTTACAGGATTTGACTCAACGATTCCAGGATTTCAAGGGATTTCTATGTACAGGAACCAGGATTTCAGTTTTAGGGCTACTGGCAGCCCTGCGATAGGGAAAATCGGAGGACATGGTTTTGAATTATTAATTATTAGGCAATAAAGAAATAAATTATAACTATCCTATTTATTTATTACTGTCTCAAAATTATAAGTTTTCTTTCCAGTAAAATATAACTAATTACTTTAAAAGACAGACATTTGCCACGCGCAAGGTGTCGGCACTCGGCAATTAGTGGCACATGGAGGTGTAATTCTCCTGCAGAACCCATCCACCATCCAGCTGCTGTGGCCCGATCGATAACTTCTCCATGCCCTCTAGCTGAGCGAGCGCATGCAGGGAATTCAAAATTTATCTTGCATTCTATGTCATATTATTTTCATTTTCTGAGGGTTCGAAAGTTTTGTCAGCTTGCGTTTGGTGTCGGATTACAATCAATTATATACTGTATTTTGAGACTTTATTTTTTTTTTAACCGAGTTTTCGGGAAATGTTTTTTAATGTATTATTTACAAAAATATTTTTTCTAAAATTCACACTTTCTTTGTCTTTATTAGCTAAACTGTATTCACAGATAATGTGCAGCTCCTACTATACTCAACATAAAGTTTTATAAGGTTAGAAGTTGTATTTTATTGATGTATATCTCATAAACCACATCTACTGAAATTCCGCATATATGGACATTTTTTGGCAGTCCCATCAATAACGATAGTTCAAGAGTCGACTGTATTAAATTACATGAGTAAATGATGTGGAATGTCAAGTTTATTTAAATTTTGTTTGATCTGCATCTTTGTCACTGTTGGCTACCTATATGGGTATTCTGCAGCCACTTCGAATGGCATGAAGTGAAGTGTAGTTAGTATTAACAATTTCCCGTTTTCTTAATTACATTACTGAGATTTGAATCGCAATGGGTGCAATTACAAAGCAGTTAAGTCTGTAAAACTTGCAGTTTAATCTCCTATTTATCACACCGTAATGCATTAAGGCGCTGTTGTACATGAGGGAAATAAACATATATTACCAATTAAAAAGGTACCAAATTAAGTTTGGAAAGATAATGAAGTGTTTCATAATATAAAAAGTTTTTTTCCCCGATAATTCTGTTTTACTATCTTGTGAGTAAAATTAGATACTAACAATTATTTTACACCAAAATGCAGTTTGGAGTAATTTGTGGGCATTCTGTTGAGTTGAGGTTCTTATGATTCTCTAGCCGTGTGTGTGTGACAAATGTTGAATAAAAACTTTGGTGTTATTAAGCCCACGTTGTCTTCTTTTGCTTTTCGGGCCAATAATAATGAGAATTTTAATTTTGCCCAAAAGCACACTTTTGTTTCGAAGTTCGAAGTAAAATATTTGAGTTTGAATACAAGGAAGAATATTTAAAATATTCTATTCTAATTCAAATTATTGAAGCTTTGCCCACCCCTAGTGAGCAGCAGAGGATTCTGTAGCTAACTAGGCAGGCTCCTTAAGGCTCAGCCACACATGCCATGTTGAACTACTAGTTTGTAACTTATTTTAGTTGTTAGATACACATATTTTGAAAATTCAACTATAACTTTCTGGCAATATGCATTACCCTCTTTAAAAAATAAAAATTCTGAACTCTTGTGAAGTGATTTATGACATAATTACAGTCGACTCCCTATCTATCATTATTCTGGGGACTGCCAAAAAATTTCCATACATGCGGGATTTTGGTAGAGAAGGTTTCTGACATGTACATCAACAAAATACAACTTCTAACCTTATAAATCTTTATGTTGATTATAGTAAAAGGTGTACATTATTGGTAAATAAAATTTAGCTAATAAACACAATAAAAATGGGAATTTTATAAAAAGTATTACTGTGATAAAACATTAAAATACCTTTCACCTAAACTCGTTTAAAAAAAGAAAATAACATCTCAAAATACAGTATATAATTGATTGTAATCCAGTACCAAATGCAAGCTGACCTAAACCTTTCAAATCTTCTGAAAATGTAAATTATTTGACACCAAATGCAATTCAAATTTTGTATGTCACGCGTGCACTCGATCAGCTGAGAGTGTGCAGAGAAGTTATCGATGGGGCGGTGTGTTCATGGAGGCTGGTGACGGAGGGGTGGCGGCATGAGGATTACCCCTCTGCGCCGCTACATCTACATGTTGCTGCACCTTGAGTATGTGGCAAATGTCTGTCTCTTAAAGTAATTAATTATATTTTACTGCAAAGAAAACTTGTAACTTCGAGACAAAAATGAATAAATAAGGCAATTACAATTGATTTCTTCAATGTTTTTAATAACCAATCATTCATAATCACGTCCTCTTATTTTCCCTGTCATGAGTTACCCTGCACTAGGCTCAGTGCTTACCTACCCATTATTAGACAACAAAAGGTGTCGAATAGGCCCTTACATTTCATCTGTTTATTCAAAAGACTTGTCTATTGAAATAAATTAACGTAAATCCTCAGATTTCCCCACAAGAAGTTACTGAAAATGAACTTTACACTTATAATACAAGTTTCTCAATGTTCAAACAAATTTTGGAGGCAAAATATATGCTTCTGGGCATATAATTTTATTTGTAAAGATGCTGCTCTTTGAGCTAAATAAATATTACATTTTTAAATCATGTTAATTTTACACCAGATACAATGAAACACCAACCTTATGGGGAAAAAACAACCTTTAATTACAAAAGAAAACATCTTTGCAAATAATAATTCTTCGTTAAAATGTTTTGTGTAACATTTTCAGGCGAAACCGTTTGCTTTGAAATACAAATGACAATAGGTGCAACTATTTTGAGTGACAGATCATCTTGATAAAATGTCTACATTTGCCAGGCACACATTTGCTCTGTGGCCAGCGTGTGAAGGAAAGAGCGTGCAGCCAAGAGAGTTGTTTTTTCTTTTGCTAAGATAACAGCTTCCCCTCTTGAAGGCATGTAAGGCAAGGAAGGAAGGTGGGCGGCTGAGAGAGACAGAAAGAAGGGCAGAGAGAGGATGCTAGGTTGCCACGCTGGTTGCTAGGTAACAACATCCCCTCTCAGGTGTGTAAGGGGAAGTAGCAAGCCATTGCATGCACAACATCGCAGTGTACAACGTGTTGGAAAGACACTAGACAAAGTGCCGCAGAGCAGTGATAAACAGCGGTGCACGTGGCATATTTCACTCAGTTACTAAGACATTTCTATAAACAACCAAGTTAAAAACGATAGTAATTGTGGGAAATTTTAGGTGAAAGGATCCAAAGTATACTTTGATCGACATAGCATAAGATAAACAATAAAAACGGGTTATGTTAAACATTATTCAAATATAAATTTTGCTGGGACCACAAAAAAAAAAAGATGGTGAATGCGATAATGATACTTTGAGAGTCGACTGTAGTGCTGCAATATTGTTAAATTATCAATAGATTCTTGCCATTTCATAGTTATAAGATAACGCATGGATAACATCCAGTGGCTACACTTGAAGACATTTGTGAAATGTAAATGTGCTATACGAAATATTTAGCTGTTTCACTGAACAGAAAGTAATGGAACATAAATGTAAAATTCAACATGGTGGATGAGACAGAGGATAAATGCTGCAGAACAAAACTTGAATATTTTTCAAGAAATTTGCAGACTTCAAGGATGGTTCAAACTCCTTTAACTCACCTGGTAACTCCAACTCCACATTGTTGTAGTCATCTGCCACTAGGTTGCGCATAGTGCGACGGACCCTTCTGGGAGCCTCCTGACCTTCAGCACCGGGGGTCTGGTCCTCTGAGCTGCGACAATGAACACACTTCAATAACCCTCGCCAGTTGCACATTCAACATGCATGCAAACCAATGCTCAAGTGTGCCCATGTTGGAACGTGAAGTATTTGATACCCACTGCACACTTTGAACATGTACTGTAGCACAGATGTGCTTGTAGAGCACAATCAAAAAAGTGTCTTGTCCTGTCTGAGGTTATATTAAAAGAGAATTTTTTTCATGTTGCTTACTTGGAGAACATTTCTTAATGCATTGCTGCTAATAACTGTGTATGTACAGTCACTGTTCAGCATTGCTTCACTTGAAACAAGTCCATACATTGCAGTTGGTACAAACACAACAAAGAGTGGACTCCCAATCTACCATTATTAAGGGAATTGTCAAGAAATTTCCATACATCCAGGATTTCAGTAGATGAGGATCTGGCATGTACATCAAGAAAATACAATTTGTAACTTTATAAAACTTCATGTGAGTATAGTGAGAGCTGTACATTATCTGTGAATAAAGTTTTAACTAATAAACACAATAAAAATAGGAATTTAAACAAGTCATACTACTGCATATAAAACACACAAAAAAATGTCACCTCGACTCGTTTGAATAAAGAATAAAATGTAATATCACAAGGTAAATTTACCACCACAAGTTCTTGTACAGCTGTTGAGATTAGTGCAATGGCGATAATTACAGTGTCATCTGCCTCACAAAAAGAATACTGTACTAAAAACACAACATGCATGTTTGATACTTAGTATATAATGTAAAATTAACCTTTCACTTCCTTTTGACAAGAGTTTCAGTTGTCTTCTGTTTCTTGACAACAGACCTTAAAGGAAGCACTGTGACCTATATTTGCAACAAGTTTTCATGCTAACTCTCACTCTCGAATTTCAAGCATCGCAGAAATTCTTAAAAAATTCCAAAGCTGAATGTGCTGTAGAGAAGGATGATAGGTTACCTTGACTGCTGGCTCTACTGAAACATACTCTGTTTCATCATCACTGCTGTCCTCAGCTGCCAAGCTGGCTTCACACAAAGCATCAAAACTTTGAATGCCTCAAGTTGCCACTTGTTCATCACAATTCACATAAGCTTCAAAGCAAATATACCAACTTTTTATACAGTTTCTCAAAATCTTCAAAATTAGCATTATTTACTTCAACAACTGAACTAGATGCCATTTCATGTACTCTGCATTTGGCCAAGCAGTTAAAAATTGTTATGGGGGTTAAATCTTTCTCTATACGGCTGCCACATAGTGAACAGCTTGCAAGATGTCGAGCTTGGGCTCTACTCTGGAATCATCATTCTTGGTGTCGAGATGCCCCACAACTTTCAGCACAAGCATTCCCCAGTATTCATGCTTGAGGCACTTTATGAGTCCCATTGTCATGGGGCTGACACATTCTGGTGCATTTAGGGGGATAGAGTACCACCTTCTCACATTGCAGAAATGTCAAATCTTTTGGGTGTGCATCTTCCTAAAGTGAAGTCCCATGCTACTACCTAAGTCTGCAAGATAGAAATGAAGATCTCAGCAGTCATCCATGCCTTTTGGCTAGCATATAGTCTGTCTCATTTAAAGTTACCAGAATTTGACAGCTACTGCTGCCAAAGTATTTAAAGTGTAATACAGTAGTGTCGTATTTGAAATAACGAATGTCAGCTAACCGCCATGTGAAGCAATTGTGGTATCTCTGAATAACATGTATTCTTTCTTACATCGGCGAAAAATAAAATAGAGCACAGTACAAATAAAAAATAAGTAAGTATTTCAGAATAAACCTAAATAATATTACGTTATACTATTCTGTATAAGGTTATTAAACGTGTTTATAGTTTCAAATTTGTTAAAGTTCATAACAGAAATAATGAAAAAGGAGGGCTGTTTATCTTTACCAACCAATTAATGGACGCCATGTTGTTATTGTGAGATAAAATTTTTGTGTGCAGGCGTATCAGTTTAGTAAGTTCCAAATCGAATTAATGATTTTTGTGTGAATAGTTATTTTAAAAAGCAGCGACGTAAAAATCCTTCATTCAATCGCCAATGACAGTAAGACATTGTACGTGTTGCCAAAGGAGTCGAAGACATGATACTAATGGGAGAACTCAAGTCGTTCTGTGTTAGAAATGACCGGCCAATTGCTTGGAATTTCATCAAAAACAGTCGCAAAGTAAATAGCGATAAATTATGTACGTGAATATTTTGATGGGGAAATGTAAATATCTTTGGCAAACGTTTTTTAGTTCTTTTTAAAATTAAGATAAACATATTAAGTTTGTGTGCTGGTTTTTAGCAGACAAAATTTAAATGTTGTGTGCAGAATTTTAGCAGACAACATTTAAATATTCAGCATTCATTTCATTTCTTATAAAGTATGTTAATGTTACAGTTGAATTTATTTTTGTTTCATAAATAAACAACAAATAGTATTGACTTCACCAAAACATTGAGGTTACATTGCTCGCCAGACCAAAACCACGAATGCAGTTGTAATAAAATACTAATTATTTAGGCCTAATTACGTTAAAACTGAGATATACAATTAATGATTTGTTTCTCCAGAAAGACTATGTAAAGTACATTTTTTTTCTGTGGTAAAGTTTTTATCTACGATAATAAATACTACTCATATAGGACAACAAATTGTACTGAATTTTTTTTTGTGTGACAAAGAGCATGTATATTAAATATCCACGTTACTGTAATAGTACATACGGCCATGTGTTTGATGTAATTGCCACCAGGTTTCATTACTTAATGATTACAGGCCTACCAGTCATAGCCATTTGTGAGAAATGTTTTTTGTACAGGCTTATTTTATTGTAATTGCTACAAATAGGTACCGTAATTATTTATTGTAAAAGACTTTTACAGATCTACTTAACTATTTCTGTGTATGATTTGACAGGCCTAACTCTTATTGTGTTTGTTCACTGCCTAAATGTAATTTTTTTAAGGTAGGCCTACTGGTAACATTGCCTTTACACAGAACTCCAGCAGACTTATGTTTTTTCATAGTTCATTTTACTACTCAGTTGTGAATTAATTATGTTTTTTTCTGATGCTCACATCAGTTAACTATGTGAGATTCACAGTCTTTGTTTGATAAATTCTTTTAATTTTTCAAAAGGCGTACAAAGAAGACAATTTTGATCATACTTCGGGCCAGGTAAGTTTTTGTATTCTCCATTAAATTGCTTAACATGTGTGATTTAATTTTGATTACAGTGTTAGTTGTAACCAACATCAATGTCATTCTATCTTGGCTCAAATATCTTCCTGTTTGGAGAGTTGCAAACTTGCAAGTTCAATGAAATTTCTTGATTAAATTTTTTTTTTTTGTTTGTGATCATTGATTTGATAGTAATTAATAATATCTGTTTAATTGTAAGAATATGAATATATTTTATTGATAGTATTTTGATAACATCACGTAGATGTTACAATCAGAAATTTAAAAAAAGATATGTGTAATCACATATTTTCCTCAATTGTAGTTGACATGTTTTAAATGTCAAGCAAAAATTAACATGATGTTACATGTCTTGACAGTCACATGGAAAGCACATGGTGGTGGAAGGATACATACTCAGTTTGTTTACAAGGTACTACTTTCGTACAATCTGTCAAAATCTGGAAACCTTTCACGAGACAGACTATAATAATTAACAGGAAGGTATTTCATGTTTTCGAAACACTGAGGGTTTTTGATACTTTCCTATTACCCAAGGTTGCAGCTTGTCGGTGCCATCACTGTTGGTGCACAGTAACACTGTAAGTCGAGCCTTTGACATTTTTCCCTCGTGGCATACTTCACCCTTTATCACTGATGGATGATGCTCTCCGGATATATGCAACTACGACTATGTCTCATCTGTGCGTATCTCCTTGGCGCCCCAGGTGTGGTCTGAACCAGTATAATATGTACCAGAGTACCTACAGGTTATGTCCCTTGTTGTGGGGGGTAATACAAACACATCCGTATTTTAGTGTTTGCCACAGTCTGGAGAGCTACGCCAACAACTTTCCCCCCCTCCTGCCACGAGAAGATGAGTGAGCCAGCAGCTGAGAAGCAAAAACCATCCCCTACGATCAAGTAGTTTAAGAGCGCCACCTGCCACACTAGGGCCACCAGCAGACAACCCTTGGCTCCACCTCCTGTAACGTCTTCACTCCCACCCCAGAAGCCCAGGCGAGGGCAAGCCGGCCAGTATTTATACCTGTGCATGGCTCAGAAACACCAGTTGTCCGTCGGCTCTTATCAGAGCCAACAGCCTCTGCAGCTAGCTCCACCACTGCGTGTGCTGGAGCTCTCTGACCGCTCATCTTCCAGACAACCCCGAAACTCTTCAGCTCTAACACACCAACAACGTTCAAACCTTCCAGAGGATCCTCTGCTGTGGACCTTGAAAAAGTCATAAACCCCCCCCCCCTGCAGAGAATACCCCTGATATCACCAAACCCTACTACACTCTTCAGAAAGTGCCCCCCCCCCCCCCAACCAAGTCCCTTCAAGACATAGAAACAGAGTAGATAGGGAAAGTTACCTAGTTGAATCTGCCTTCCAGTCTAGAACTAGGTTCCCGTCACTTGGCATCTTGCAAAGTTTAAACTTCCGGTCAGCTCAAGGTAGTTAGGAGGTAGTATGGGCCACCATGTCTATTACTCGCAGGACTAAAACACGAGTTCTCTCTTACTTTGACTTTCCTTTCCGTAGGTGACTGTATTGTCTCCTCAGTAAAAACCACGCCTACCCGGGTGGAGCAGGAGACCGGTTTTGACAAACATATTTTACAGCATCTAGTGTAGGAGTGTGAGCTCCCTCTCAGGGACTTGTACGTTGAACAGACACACACACTCGAAGGCCATCCATTTGGTGCACCTTGGTGTAACAAAAGGCAGAGTCACAACAACTAGAAAGACAACCCACAAGGAGACTAGTCAGCCAGGCCACTTTGTACTCCGTCTACCGCACCACTGTGTTGCCGGAAGGGGTATTTGATTGGTTCTGGAGGCCTGACTGCCTTTGGACCCACACCCACAGTTGTTGTAGGACAACTCAGAGAAAACAAACCCTCCAACCACCTCCCCACTTATTTATGTAGCCGGCTGGGGTAAGGGTATGGCTCTGCATTAGCTCTGCTTCGGCTGTGGCCGAATACTTTGTCTTGTCGCCTACCCCTTCTTATAAGGCCGGTATTACTACCCACTCCATCCCCTACACCAGAGTCGGAAGGATTTGCAGGGGAGAGAAAGACCTCTGCCACCTACAAATCTACCTGGAGCTGTACTGTAACCACTAAGGCACTCTGCCACTATAACCCCCGGGGTTGAGCTAAACAGTGGGTGACACGCACCCATAACCAGCTCACAGATAGGACTCTAGAATAATGGAACAAATACGGGGAGTTTGTTACAGAATGGGGGCAGCTATGCTTGCGCCTTTCTATGCAGTTTTGCGGAGAGGAAGTTGTAGCCCACCTAACTACGGAGTTTTACGGTCAAACCCAACACACCGAAGAGGCAGTATGTAAATGTATAGATGGATCTTCCCTACAGAAACCAGAGAGTTGCGTACACAATATAACCCGCATGCTTCGGCCAAAATTATGCAACCTACTTCAAATACCTAAACTGCAAACAATAAAAGAATTAGTTGAATGAGCCTGAAAGACAGCAGAATTTTAAAGCGCAGGTGGTACTGGATAAACCAAGGGTCAGTAGGCCAGCTGAAACCGACAAACCAGTGGAAAGAAAGCGAAACACTACTCCTCCGCCACCTCCTCCACCCCGCACTAATCTCTTACCAAAGTTCTGGTTCTGTCCGGAACGGCACTTTAACTGAGACTGCCCTGTCCGGCAGGCAGGCCAGGGGCAGGCGAGATTAACACAGATGGGAAGCCAACCCCCTCCCCCCCGGCAAGTGGATAGTAAACAAGCCAACGAGGCGGGAAACGCCACAAGTGGGGTGAGAAGCCGGCATCCACCACCGGAAACGGAGGGCCCGTCTTGCAGAGAGTGAACCCCCAGAAGCACCTGATATTGAGGTTGAAATAAACTAAAAAAAAAAATACTTGCATTATTAGACTCGCCATGACTGACAACTTTGTGCGGCGTGATGTCTTAACCCCACCACAAAGGGCATCACTCCGACCACAAAAGCCACATAGTGCGAATGGCTCAGTGTGATTCTACCCTCAAGGTAGGACATACCATGCTCTTGGTGAATCTACATAAACACACCAACCTAGCAGAATTTGTGGTATCACCAGAGATTACAGAGGCAGTAATTTTGTGGCCAACCATGGTTGCGCCAGCAACATTGTATCATGGACCATGGTCAAAGGAGAATATACTTGGGGAACAAGAATAGGGTCGCCATGAATTGGGAGCACAGCCCAGAAGCAGTCGTCCCACCACCTATTAATCCGGACAATATCAATTACCCACTGGAAGAGGCAGAATATTCCCAGTTAAAGCAGATCTTAGATGAACACGCCGGCGCATTTGGACAAGTAGGACAATTGCGCCAAACCAGCAACATTCAACATGAGAATTGGACCACCACAGCCCCAGTATATAACAGCCCGTACACAGTGTCCATCAGGAGGCGACATTTAATAATGACCCAAGGTCACGAGATGAAGGAACAAGGAATAGTATAGCCGTCCGATTCTCTATAATTCACAAGTGGTACTCGTACCTAAGAAAGACGACCAGTTGTGCTTCTGTGTAAACTACAAAAACTTAAATTATGTGACCCACCCCACAGCACCACCCGCTATCAATTTAGTGCACACGCTGAGAGATATAGGGGAGACCAAGATCTTTAGTATCCTCGACATGCAGTCTGGGTACTGGCAGATTGCGATCCAACCAGATAGCCAAAAATACACTACGTTCACAACACCAGAGGGCAAAACCATGCAGTTCTGAGTCATGCCATTTGGACTGAAGAATGTGTCTGCAACCTTCCAGAGGCTCATGTCGGCCAAAGTGCTCACCGGCTACATCAGGCAATTATGTTTTGCCTACATAGATGACGTCATCAACTATTCAAAAACCTGGGAAGAGCACTGTGGGCATCTCTAATGAGTCCTGGAGAGCTTTGAACTTCATGGTGTCCTGTGCAAATTATCAAAAAATCACTTCGGCAAGACGTCAATAGACTACCCGGGGCATGTAGACCCGCCCGAAGGAAATTACCAACGAGCTTCGTCAATATGCGCAATTGAAGAAGCAGAAGAACCGACCACAAAGAGGCAGTTGGTCCGCTTCTTCGCTTCTTGGGTTTGTGTAATTGGTTACCTGACTTTGTGCCTGACATAGCCGCCCCCCCACGCCCCAGATGCCACCCTTCTCCCCTCCTGGAGAAAAAGATATTTTGGAGGTCGGGGTCCGATCAACACAACACCTTCCTGAACCTCAAGAGGAGCTTTCAGATCATCAAGCTGTTACACCGCCTTCAAGGAGACAGCTCTCTGATACTACAAACTGACGCCTGTCAGAATGGTCTAGGGACAGTCCTACACCAGGAGGATGCCAACGCCCCCCCCCCCCCCCCCAGCACCCAGCTGAATGCCATGGAACAATGTTACCACATTTACAAACAAGAGTGCCTATCTGTAATCTGGGGGATAAGGAAATACAGGTACCACCTCGAAGTCAAACGATTCATCCTCGGAACTGACAGCAAAGCACTTCAGTGGCTCCGGGAGTAACGGAATTCCAAGGTTGAGCTCAGGTGGTGGGAGATATTCCTCACCGAGTTCGACTTTGAAGTCCAACACTGCCCAAGGAAAACAAATGACTTACCAGATGCCCTGTCACACCAGACAGACCTCGACAGAGAAGACGAGGAAGAAGAATGGGAGAGAATTACCACCCCTCCAGTGCCAAGCCGCAGCCCTGAAGAGCATATCCAGCTGTTGCAACTCCAGTTGAAGAAGTACAGAATCACCAGCAGCAGGACCCAGACATCCAGAGAACAGGAACACTCTCAGCGCTTCGAACTCCGAGACCACGTTATCTGGTCCCGGAGCGGACAACCTGCAAGTTTGAAAAGGTGCGCACTACACACGAGTGCATGCTATACAGAGTAAATACGGTATGAGTCGCTCAAAAGGGTTGCACCAAACATCACTTGTATTTCATAGCAAATGGTTTCCCCTGAAAATGTCATGCAAAACATTTTAACAAAGAATTATTATTTGTAAAGATGTTTTCTTTTGTGTTTAAAAGTTGTTTTATCCAGTAAGGTTGGTGTTTCATTATATCTGGCATAAAATTAACATTACTTTAAAACTTAATATTTATATAATTCAAAGGGCAGCATCTTTGCGAATAAAATTATATGCCTAAAAGCATATACTCTACCACTTGTTAGCAAAAAAATTGTCTGAACAATGAGCAACTTGCATCATAAGTGTTCATTTCAGTAACTTCTCGTGGGGAAATCAGAGGATTAATATTAATTTATTTCACTAGACACGCATCTTTGAATAAACTGATAATATATAAGTGCCTATTCGACACCTTTTGCCATCTCATAATGGGTAGGTAAGCACCGAACCGAGTGCAGTGTAACTCATGACAGGGAAAATCAGAGGTCGTGGTTTTAAATGATTAATTATTAAAGACAGTGAAGAAATCAATTATAATCACCCCATTTGTGTCTCAAAATTACAAGATTTCTTTGCAGTAAAATATGATTAATTACTTTAGAAGACAAACTGCCACACGTGCAAGGTGCCGTCAACAAGAAGTGGCATGGAGAGGTCATCCTCCTGCCGCCCTCCTCCCCCTCCCCCCGTTAACCAACAGATATGACACTGCCCGATCGATAACTTCACTGTGTGCTCTTAGCTGATAGGGCACATGGGACATCTAAAATTTGACTTGCCTTTGGTGCCATATTATTTGCATTTTCAGAGAGTTTGAAAGTTTTAGGTCAGCTGGCATTTTGTGCCGTATTACAATAAATTACATACAGTATTTGAAGACATTATTTTCTTTATTTAAATGAGTCTAGGAGAAATGTTTTTTTTTTTTACGTATTATTAACAGTAATACCTTTTCCATAATTCAGTGTGAAGGGCATTGAAATCTGTTTTTGGTATCGGGGTATTGGTATCGGTATCGGAAAACATGGTATCGGAACAATTAAACGTAACCCACATAGCTTTGTACTCTCAGGCATATTACGCCTCACTTAATGGGAGCAAGAGAGAAATAACACTTTCCCTTTTATAAATTGTAATATACTTTTAGGGGCACAGACCAAATTAACTCTAAAATACACTAGGCTGAGTTTACTCTTGGTATCACGGGCCTAACAGGTCGTGACCCGGTTCAACTATCCGTTCCTAGATGAATGAGTGTGATGACCCATACACAGAAAGCATGACTGTGTGTGGCTGGTGCACGAGCAGTGGGCTGCCTCCCGAGCAGGACAGTGAGGACGATGTCAACTGTTAGCATTTTTTAATTTTAGTAATCAAGAAACAGAGAATTTAAAATACTATACAACACCTGTTTACTTTTTAAACCATCCGAGAAAATAAAATTATGCCTTATCAGAACAATTTCTTAAGGTGGAGAGATGGACACTACACTTGACCAGCTTTTACCCTTCGGCTAGGTGTTAATGAAACTCACTCCAGTGGTACTACTAGGACACCATTGTGTCAAGGGATTGTGCTACGGTAACACATCTGCAGTAGTGTGCGCTATCCGAGAAACTCAATTTTTTGTTTGAAAAACAAGAAAAAATGATTAAAAATTTTCTTCTCAAACTTACTTTTGCAAAATTGCCATGTCACCAGCTGCTGTGTCTGCTGAAGAACCACATGCAAAATAAATATTATTGATTAAAAATTATGTATGGTGTCATAACTGGATGCGTTTTATAAGATGGCCAAAAACACACTGTATTGGGCCACATGTAATGTTAAACTTGAAGCAGAATAAATAATACTCGTATTGTCACTTGTTTAGTGTTTATGTATAACAACCTGGGTGGCAGTTGTATGCTGGGGAGGCACTCACCTGGACCGGAAGGTAACTAGCAATTTCTCCAGCATCACCCACAAGTAGTCCACCTTCTTAGCATAGACGGCTGCCGAGGACTGCACGACCATTGCAGCTTCCACAAAGTCTATGTAGGAAACACCATCCTGCATCGCATGCTGGATCTTCTCCAGGAACTTGTCACACAACTGGAACACAATGCACCACATTGTTACCACACTACTGCTGCAGTTGTGAACTTAACGATTCACAATCCTATTTAATGGCTGTAAGCCAGTATTATAATACATGGGAAAATATCTCTGAGACCTGTGCCAACTATGGACACAAATAGTCTTACATTCCAGAACATCCATAGAGCACTATAATGTAGAGTCCAGGCTTGACAAATTATTGGAAACATTAATTAAAGATGTGCAATCTACCAGACATAGAAGTGTACTAAATGTTTGTAATGGTGCAGGAATAGAAAATAATATTAAGGAAACATTTACTATTTCTTGTTGCATTTTTTTTTTTAAAGAAAAAATAAGTTTTTTCAAAATTTAGATGTTTTGGTAGTTGTAATTTAATGCAAATTTGCCATGTGTTTGCCTTTAGGACAATATCAAAGTTTCTCAATTGTTTTACTTTGGATTGTGTAACTAATGATCCCTTTAAAAGTTTGGAGCATTATCATATTTGCTACATTATACCATATAAAATAAGACTTTCCAGTTATAAGTTTATAAATTACAATACCTCATTTTGATATTACCAACTGTCCACAGGAGTAAAATGTTGAATGTGGTCACATAAAATCACATTTAAATTGGTACCCTGCCCACGTTTTGTCACAATCAAGAAAAATTCTGAAAAGCAAATATTTAGCATTAATATGTTTAAAAAAGAGGTAGGTTGGATAGAGTAACTGTACAAGTGATAAGATACATATACTAATTAAACATAAAAGAGGATGCCTAACTTTATGAACATACAATTTTAATTAATTTAAAGAGTGATACATAAAGGAAACAGTATACTTCACAAAAGTTATCATTACAAGATGAACAATAAATAAACTGTTACTTTTCTAAAAAATTTGCAAATGACAGCTCAGCTAAAATCAACTTATCACAGAAATTCATAAACCTATATGTTAACATAGGGAGCAACTGGATCTTGCTAACCACGACAGCTGACTAAATGATTCTCACACAAGAAAAGAAAAAAGGTTCTGAGCGAACATAACCATTTAATGGTTTTGGGCCATGGGAAAACACAGATGCTTGTGAATTTTCCATTATGTTGCAGCAAGATGACCAGTGGCGCAACTAGAACACAATACTGGCTACCCACATTTGTAACATTATATAACATATTTAATTTAAATATTATATTTATTTATACACCAGGATGAATTTATACATTCAGTGTCATGTTAATAACTCCACTACCTATTTTTTTAGTCTTTCTATCATATTACAAAACTCCTGTTTCTTTTTCGTTCTATATAAGTACAAAATTGTAATGAACCTATAAGTTAAGTTGTCATCTGTTTTTGTAAAATCACTTTTAAATTACACAGGATTACATGTCTCTATAAAATTGTTCTCTTCACAATAAACCACAACTACTAATATAAAAACTACATGTACAAAATCTTGGAGGTAGAATACTCGCCTACAGCACAAATTCCAAACAGCGCCAGCCTGTTTTCTGCAGCATATCAATTACCTCTTCAGTGACTAATTCTTGTTGCTTCTGTTTTTTTACCAACTGGTCTAAACTATGATGCCGTCAAGTGAGACACGAGACAAACGATGACACAAATACTTACTGGTAATTTGGGCGCCAGCAGTGCTTCCCAATCACCGCACTATTGAGACTCAGGGTTCTCAGGGATGTTGTAGGTTCTGTGTGTCCGTCTCACTCGTGCATACTTACAAACACGTTGGCAATACTAAACTTTTAATAAAATCACTGAAATAAACAATAGATAAAACATATGTGGCTAGGACACTGTCACTACTGAATAAAAAAATTGAGTTCACTGTAGCCTTGTTTTTATTGATAATGTTTATACACATCAACGTGCCAATGAAATGGTTATCTCGGTCATGACTAGCCAATTCCGCTTGGGTGCTCCCCAACCCGTAATTAATCTAGCGCACGCCTAAATGGATGATCTCACCGAGGTGCGTGAAAGCACAGCCTTCACAAGGGAAGAGGGCCGACAGCCGCTACGGTGGACTGACGGTTTTTCCCTGAAGACAGGACATGGTGAATTACAAATGAATACCCTTAATACACATTAACACAAGTGATTATTTGGCATCACTAATGCAAACTCGTCGGGGCTCACCCTCCAGCACGTGGTTAGTGTGGTGACGGCCTATACACAGAGCCAGCTAGGATGGGAGTAATTGCACCGTACACTAATTACACAATTACATAGACCCTTGAATGATACATGAAATAAGATGGGACACGAGATGAATATTCACAATAAACACACACGTGTGAAAACAAGCTTAGGTGGCGCTGATGCTGCTGGATGAAGTTCATAGCAGACCATGCAGGTGGTGCAGGTGAAATTGCAATATTTCTGCGTGGAAACGGCAAACTAAATTCAGATAACATATTATTTGTGTTTGGCAAATGGTTCTCTTTACGATTAGCATTGTTACAGGCTTGTAACATGCCTGATGGCGATAAAATCAAACATTACTGTGACCGAGTGGTCAAGTACAAAAACATCAGTTTATGTGAAAATACATTAAACCCTGAATGAAAAATACATAGAACCCTGAAATAAATTATTGTACATACAATGTTATATAAATAAGCTCTTAAAATGCAATGATGGCTTATACAAAGACTTGGCTTCAGTCAGCCACATGGTTATACGTGATGATGCCGTAAAATATTCAAACCTGAAAATTACCCTTAAATACATACATAAAAATAAAGCTCTTAAAATTGTGTGTAGCAATTATGCAGAAGTTACAATGAAATGCCATAAACATAGGCAGATGGTGTCTGATTCAAATGTGCGGGTCGTGTGACCTCTCCGACATCCTTCTCCTCGATTAAGTTAAAAAAGCCACAAGGGCGCAAGGAATTAATAAAGCGGAAGCATAATGCTGGGGAAAATGTCTGGCAAAAACGTACGCAAGCAAAGATTAACCAGTAAACTACATGGACTATGGAAACCTACATCAGTGAACAAAAGTTGTATTGTGCACGTGACAGTGTCTTACCTCGCCAGCTCTCCTCAACAGACTGTCCAGATATAAGCGTCTCACGGACCTATCATGGCAGTCTACAGGGTTCACATAAGCGGAAGTGCTATGCACACCGAGTGAGATATTTTACAGTGAAAATAAAATGGCACACATTAAATTAGACATTGTTTTACATTTCTATAATTTTGTTACGAATTTCTATATTATTTTTATGTCTTTTTGTGATGGCCTTCATGCCAGAATATTAAGTGTTCTTAATCTCTATGCCACAGGCACTTTGAATATTCATAACCAAACAATTAAAATTAGTACAAGCACTTTAAAACATTTTAATACATATTAAACACTGAAAAAACAATATAACACATTTTACCCTGAAATTAACATTTATAGGAAAGATCAAAATTGTCGGCCTCTTTGCGCACATGCGGTACACGTGACACGTGAGCGCCGTCATGGGCACTAGCGCCACTGGCTGTTAGCCGGTGTCAACTATAACTCATCACTCTCTTCATGATGGCATACTTATAAACACACTAACATTAAAAGCAAAGCTCCGAAACAGTACCTAAAAATTGCATCGCTTCATCTGCTGGCAGGCTTGTACATGAAGAGCCATCTAGCACCACAATTTTGAACTTTGTGCTGAAGAAGAGAGGCAAAAATCTCACTTGCTGGTGGAATTCAACAGCAGCCATGTTTTGTCTACATTCTTTATGTGCTTATGAAATATTTTTAATTAGGAGCAAGGTTTTTACACTCTCAGAAATTTTGTAGAATTAATAATCACTTAAACAATATATATGAAGATAGAATTAATTTGAAAATTGAAAAAGCTATTTCCTACAAATGATACTATTTTTTTATTTTCTATTCTTTTTCGTAGAAATTTTTTGTTTGGGGGGGGGGGGGGCTGTGCCCTAGTGCCCCCCCCCCCCCCCCTTAGTTGCACCTATAAACATGACTAATAGTGAAGTAGCAACCAATACTAATCATGGCATAATCTTGCCGGGACAGTGCTGTTATAAGTAACTGGTTCAGTTCATCTTATTCTTGCACATCATAATTTAGTATGAAACATTACTGCTTATATTGTCCACTCATCAACACTGTTGCACCCAGAATTAGAGAAATGTGCTACAACCCTGTCTTTACCTACAAACAGATGTCATACAAACCAAAATAATTATAAATGCTAAATTACTTACTGCTGACAAATTATTTCATACAGAGGTATACTTTATCTCTATACTCCATACACTTTTCTGCTTGAAATATCACACCCATAAAGTGAATGGCAGCAATGCAAGGTGCTAAAATTTAGTCAGGTACACTTCCAAGTACTTGACTGTTCAACAGTAGCCCTATAACTTTCAACCTTCCAGCAGCCATAAACAGTCCCCTTTTATCTCCTTGCTTGTGATGTGAGTAAAATGATGCCTTCTTTATCTTCCAATGAGATAATTTATGCTGACATATAGCAAATGCATTGATGATAAAGCTACAACCATGAGGTATTCAGCAACAGATGTTCATCATGTCTGCAAATTCTTAAATTCTTCATAGGTCTGTGATAAACCTTCTCTATTTTTGGTAAGGTACTTTCTGACATATGAAATTTTATAAATATTATTGGTTGTCACTACTTCATGCCTGGAAACTAATATCCCCACAACAATGTGTGCACAAAATTAATTTAATTACAAGTAATTACATTATTCACTTACTAGTTATGAAACCAGCAGTCAAAGTAAAATTCCAATAGTATTTTTACAAAGGAAAACCAAGTTAAATGCCCAAAATCACTGAAAATAAGAACAAAAATTTGAAAAAACTCAAAAGGTACTAACTTAAAGCATTTAGCAAGACTCACCATAATGAGGTCCACATCCCAGTTCCTCTGAAGATCTGACTGAGGTCTCAGGATGGACTTGAGCAAAGCGTCAAACTTAGCATCATTTTCTGCATGTCTCCATCCAGCATCATCCATCTTGAATACAGTGACAGTTTAATGCCTGCAACACAATGAGACGATTTGATCATCTCAAGTATGTGGCCAGTGACATTATTGTTACTACTTTTAGTGTGGAAATGTTAATGTTGGCAGTCCTGTTGTGCCAATGGCGCTATGATGCATGAACGTTTATAGACTAAATCAATAAATTGTATTATGTTAATAGTTTTAATTACTAACTGGTTAGAACATTATAATTTTTCATTGGTATTTATTTAGATTCATTTTTTTATATATATATTTGCATTTAAATTATTTTATAACCGTAGTTTTAGTATAGTGTGTTTCGTGTGTTGACCACTAGGTGGAGGACTTATCATGTCCTCGTCTGGTGTTTGATGGAGTTATGCACTGGCCCGGTGAGTCTGCTTCAAGCCGCCAAGAATGAACAGCTGATTGCACAGCACGGCAGTTAAGCCGGCCATTTCACAACGCTGCATATGACAATGGCTGGCATAAGCCCAATGGGTGATTAAGTTCAGTGCCTGACGCCCATGTCTATTGGGTTGTGCATTTGGGGACACAGTTTATATTGATCTGAACACAATATATTTGGTAGACAGACATTCATATTACGTTGCCTGGTACTGTATTTGAAATTACGACCTGATGTCTGTTTTTCCGTGCTGGTGCAGCAAACACTGCTTGATTGGAAGTGGACATCGTCCTATGTCAACTGAGGGCCAGGTTGTTACATCGCGTCGGAGGCAGCACTAACGGAACACCAGGGCCAACCCCATTTGAATGAGTATAACTAAGTCGCAGTTCTCCAAGGACTTGTTCTACAACACCGAGCTGATAGGTACGGTGATGACGTGATATTATTTATGCCAATATTGCTGGCACCTTTTCACTTCGATCTTGTGTGCCAAGACATTAACGAAATATTGCAGTCAGTACATAAAGTACATTCTAAGCCTTCCACATGGCTGGACCATGTATTATATACATTTGTAGATAAATCTGTAATGAAACTTTTTACTTATGGCCAGATGTACTGTAACTAGGGCTAGTAATCTATTTATCACCAAAGTAAATTTATTTTAAATCGAAATAATTTTTCTTTCAATGGTAGTTACTGCTTTCACATATATTAAGAAAACTCTCAATTCTATCACCAAATGAAACAACCAGTCTATTAGCAGTGTGGGGAAAAATATTTTTTGTACAATACGTTGATGAGTGAGGCACTGTTGATTAAACCCCCCCCACCATACAATTCTACTTAAACTGGTGGTTTCAAAATCACACACACACACACACACTCATAAAAACTGTATGAACATATTGTTACAATTCCTGAAAGTATTATCTGGACATAGTCAGGTTCTTTAGAATGAAGGTCTTAATCAAACAAAAGAGCCAATAACAGTTTCCTAATTTACTCATAAACAATACAAAAATTACTTTAAAATAAGTATCTCTACAATAATGGGAATCACTTGCCATTTAGCGCTCATACTTACATAATCATCCGTAGTCTAACGGAAATTAACATAATCATATACTTAAAACCGGTCTTCATAAAAATTATTCCAATATATAATTTATTACTATTAAAAATAATATATTCAATATCTGACAGTTCCAGTACTTACAATCAAGTCTATATCACTCATCCAATCTGCCCCACCTTGTTACAGTTCACATATCATCAGTCTTTCCTGTCCAGAATGTTCTGGGCACCCAAGTGCTCCCATACAGTCTCACTCCACTCACAAGATACCTCACCTTCCGCCACACCCTCGCTCACTACCGGTTCTCTTCTTCAACATCCTTTGATGGGCTCATTTTCATTTACTATTCCTCACACTTTGCGTGATGGCTATCACAGCTACAACCCTCCAGCTGTAGCTGAAATTATATTGTAGGTGGCCTGACACAGAACCCATTTCACACCTCCGAACATGCTGAGGTAATTTGTAGGTAGCTGGTTTCACTCTGGTGAAGATATTACTGACAAATTACAGTCCCAGAACTATGTGTATCAGATACCTTGTGAGTGTGGAAGCATGTACCTACAAAGGAAAAACTGGCAGACCCCTTTCCACATGATCAAGAGTATAAAAATAATAAAAAGAAGGCTTAAAACACCAAAATCTAGATTTGCAGCATATGTCTGGGAAAACAGCCATAAAATACTATGGGAAAATGCTCCACTTACTATAGAAACATACCCAATAAAAATACAAATAAAAAAATCATAATTTATTCTGAGCAAAATTATTGAGTCAAAAAAGCACTAAATAAAAAAAATGTGAGAACCTTTAATTAAAAAAGAAACAAAATTATATCATAAAACGAATGTGAAACAACGATTGCACAAGGACAATAGCCTATAAGAACCACCTGCCATTGGCTGTGCAAGAAGAAGGTGCCTATACAACATAAAGGCAAACTTATGTTTCCAGTTTTCACTTTTAATCCGCCTGAAGATGTGAGTAGATGTCAGCTCCCAAAACTTTGCGACAAGCTCGTCTAAGAAATTCTGCTGTGTCTAAGACTTGGTTTTCTGTGACAACATAGTGCAGCAATGGAGTATGTTCAAAATATTTCACATTATCACTCACCCCCATTGCAAGATTCTTTCAAACAACTCATTGACTGATAAACTACCTATACAATTTATGCAGTGACCTGTGTAGCTTGTGAACTGTTTATTTGTCTTTAGAAAGGAGAATGTTGGTTTTATGGTGCGTAATATTTTTTCACAAACTATACCAGGTCCACCTGAATTCAACTCCATTTCTAAATTTTTTCCATCGATCTGCACAATAAGCATATGATTACTCAACTGTTTCACTGTGTTGATGTCCTGGACTTTACTGAATAGTTCAAGTGTCTACATTTTCTGACAGTTAGACATCAATTGTGATTTTATCAGCGTTTTGTGCTGACTTCTTTGACTTGCAGACCTTGGCAATGTGGCTCATCTTGCCAAAGTTAGCCTATAGCATCTGCAGCTACGAAATGGGCATTTGTCATGAGTGTGCTACCATCCGTAACCATTGCATACGTAACAAGTTTTTTGGTGTTATATTTAAACATTTCATAAGATTAACGCTTATCACGTGAAGGTCTTAGATGTGTGGGGTTTTTTGTTTTCTTAGTTCGTGGAGGGAAATATCCTATTTTATGCATTACTTCTGATATGGCTGATGATCCGGCAGTATTTACTTTACTGGTCGTGTTGGTGTTGCTTCTATTTTGTGCTTTGATAATTGTGGACGGATTCTTGGTTACAATTTCATTTCACATCTCACAAGAATTAAGATCATGTATATGTTGTTCAATTAACATCCTGTCTATGAAGTTGCCATATTCACAGTGAGAGACTCCTTGTCATAGACGTAGAACAAAATTAGCTAGAGTTTCATTATTTTGCTGTGTAATAAGCTAGAATTTAAAACTTTATACATATCTGTTCCTGGTTCTGTTTAGTTAAACGGGGTAACTGGGTGCATTTTCCCCCCAAATCAATGAATTAACATATTTCCAGACTATAAGAATATTACACTTGCATAGCACTGTAATGTTATACAGCAGTGAAGAAAATAAAGAAGTAATTTAATTAAAGCAGTTGGTCTTTATTAAAATTTCAAAATACCATCAGAACTAATGTGAGTTGGCTAGCAGGTCAATAGTTTTTTTTAAGTTGGTCAATGGTAATGTTTATTTCTGCTGCCATGTTGGAATGGTTAAGATTAGTTACAAAGTCTCTGATTTCTAGTGGTATAATGAACTAGAATTTTAAACAAAGTACATAGTAACGAAATTATAAAAATGTCAGTCATTCATATCATAACCTGAATTAATAATGCTATAAAACACAAGTAATTTTCTTGCATATTTCACACTGATGTGGTAGCATTATATTAGATTTTAGGAAATAAATACCTACATATTTTAATATATGTTTATATCATAATAAAGTATTCATGGGGCAAGATACAAAATCTTTAGCGGCTCTCTACATGATATCAATATTTTATAATCCTGTAAAAAATTATGCATGTACATATGAAAATTTGTACAGTACTTCTATTTTATAGCCTATGTTCCACTGAAAGCAGCACTCATGCCAAAATGCATTGTTTGTCAAACTCATTCTCTTTGTAAAAATGTATTGTCTTCTTAAATATGACAGATCATTGTAACTATACGTGTTTCTTTCATGTGTGTATTATAAATTGACACTGTGGTATGTATATACGTATAGGTATATACGAAGCTGTAACTGCCAGGCATAGATGGTTTTCAGAATGTTTAGTTGTGCTACTTTCAGACTGTGTGCAATAGTTGCTGGCCTGACTGCTTCTATTACCTTTCTTGGTAATATATGAATTCCATTTCTTCTATACTTCTCACCATCTTTCTCTAGCAGTGTATGATCTTGAAGTATTTCCTACATCTACTATTGTCCCTGGTATCCACAATGTTTTTGGATGTTTTATGAACATGATTGGTTGATTAACCTGAAATTATTTTCTGTTACCAGAAGTTTTGTCATAATGCTACTTAGATTTGCTTTTCTGGTTTCAATAAATATTGTTCTATCCTTGTTCTCTCTGATCCTGAGTTTTAAACTACTCAAATTACCTACATGGAATAGTCCGAAAATTTCACCCATAAAATTTGCAGCTGGTGATTGAATTTCACCTCTGGGAGTGTTCCTATAAAATGTAACAAGGCTAGTAAGTTAGTGGAGCCTCATAAAAATAAGCTACTTTTTTTTAACAACTCTAAAATTTGTTACAGCACTCTGTGCAAGCTCATTTGACTTTGGATACTGAGGGCTTGACATAATGTGAACAAAATGTAAAACGTAACCTCTTTGGAATGAACCTGTATGTGTATAATATGTCTATAAAAATTACTGATATTGTTTGGAATGAATGATGAATGACTGTTAAACAAGCTATAATATTTCATAAGATTATGCTTAAGATCATGATAATCTGATTTATTTAAACACAACATGGTGGCAGCGGTATCAGTATATTTGTTATTTCTGAATAAGCTTGTTGTGTAAAGGATTTTGCTCAATTTCAAGCATTGTAAAATGGATCTACATCTAGCAACAGTATCAACAGGAGTCAATATGTCAATGAACTGACAAAAATTCAAATATCAGTTTCAGAACAAAAAGGTGGATGGATTCATGCAGACATGTATTTAAGAATTACAAAATTTTAACTCTTCCTAGCCAATACATTTATTCCTTGCCAAGTTTCACTATGGAAAATTCAGAAAACTTTAATAAGAACAGTAGCTACCATAAGGACAACACTAGAACTTCAAACAATGTAGGCCTACATAAACACTTGGTATGATTACAAATGGTCCGGAATGGAGCCTTGTACACTGCCACAAGCATTTTCAAAAAAGTGTCCATTGAGATCCGCAATGTCAAAGATCCTAAAGGATTTAGAAAATGATTTAAAGACTTTTTTGGGGTCATGTTCTTTTCATTCTCTCAAAAGAATACATGGAGGCGTGAAGGTAGTCATATTTGTGAGTCTATATAACACGTATTTATTTATTCTGCATGGTATTACTGTTTAAGTAGGTATGTCTTTTAACTGTGACAATTTTGTATTGGATGTTAGTATGGTTTTTGTGATATGTTATAGTAAAAAATGACGTGTTCCATAGCCTTACCACTTTCGCCATGTTTACAAGACTCAATGAAACAAATATTATATAAATAAATAAATAATAACACTGATTTTCACTATAAGAAAACTGTTGCTGTAAAAGTGGATATGCTACTTTACTCTGAAGGTGAATTTCTGCAAGACACCTTTGATACATTTAGATTTGACATAGAAAACGATAAAAGTAAGTTACCTGTAGTACGTACTATAGAAACTTGATGATTTTTTTCCATTAAAAACTAATCCCTATGTAAACAGCTTTTATTTTTCACAAGAAAACAGGCAGAAAATGAATCATATGAACAGTTTATGATGAGTAAATATTGTTGAAGAAAAATTAATTAGAGACATTTTTGTAAATGGTATAAATGAAAAATGTAAACAAGAAAAATTGCTCAGTGAGGCTAATTTGGCATCAGCCACTGCATATGAGTTTTGCCAAGCTCAAGCACTAATTTAAATGCAAATAGGAAATATCCTAACACCAAGTATAAAATAAGAAACTATTCAACAGCCTGTCATTGAGGTGATTCATAAAGAAAAAGAATTCAAGAGAAAGGAAAACAAAATAAGGATGAAGAATCGCAGGTATTGTGGATTTGATCATAACTATGGGCAATGCCCAGTTTATGGTAAAATTTGTGCAGTTAGTTTTTGCACAAGTTTGTAGGGCTACAAAAGGAGTGGATAATGTTCAAATAATGACAGACAGTGATGAGTATGACATGCATGATGAAGTGAAAATATCAGCAGTGGAAGATTAAGTGAATGGCAACTTCAAATTAATTGAAGATAGCATCAGTGGAAGAAATCACTTCTGGTTTTTGGTACACTGTAACAATCCTAATCTACACATCATCTTGTGAACATCAAGATAGACTCTGGAGCTTCATGTAATATAACAGGATTCCTCAAATACCTGCTTTTGGAGATTGCTCAAAACTTCAAAACACAGAAGTTATGAAAACATTATTTACTATGAATCAGTGTAAATCCAGTTTTCACAACATTGAGTTTTTTTTATAATGAATGGTGATTGTACTAATATTTTAGGCCTTAAACCCTCAGAAATGTTGGGCCTTATTCATAGAGATGATACTTTAAAATCATTACCTAAACATATTATTATTGATAAATTCAGGAATCTTATTGAAGGCGAGATTGGCTGTATGCCCTACATAATAAATTTGCAGACTGATCCAAGCATAAAACCTGCAGTTTCTCCAGTACAGCAGATACCATATTCTTTAAGCCCAAAACACACTGGCATGGCAGCTGTAATATAACAGGATGGTTATACTTGCACAAGAAGGTGTACACCCTCTTGTGCAAGTCAACTAGCATAGTGTGACTGGCTAACTTGTATGCAAGTAGCAAGCATGCAAGGCCCCTTACATAGTTCCCGCACATTTATTTAACTTGATATTGTTAATTTGAGAGTAGAAAATAGATTTTAATTCCGTATTAGTGATTTGTTTGGTTTGTAAAACCTTTTCGTGTTATGGTTATGTAGTTCCCGCACATTTATTTATGCCGACAATGTTAATGTGAAACTAGAAAACAAATGTTAATCCTGTGTGATACTATGGCCAACACACAAATTACTCCAACAGACTCCCAAAAAGAGCCCCAACATCCGAATCTCGTGGCATACTGCAACATTCAAGTAGGTACTAGTACTGTGTGTACGGTATGTGCATGGAACTTGCATACAATATTTCTTGTACAAGAAATATGTCAGTGTGTTTCAGGCTTTAAGATCTAAAGTACGAGCTGAATTAAATATAGTGGAGAAGCCGGGAATAATACAAAAAGTCAATTCAATGATTCTACAGAGTGGGTGAATCAAATTACTGTAGTTTTAAAATAAGAAGGCACTATTAGGTTATGTTTGAATCCCTGTAACCTTAATAAGGCACTTAAGCATGCTCATTTTCGGTTCCCCACTATAGATGAAATTGCATCAAAGTTAACTGGGGCAAAGTAATTTTGTAAACTAGATCCCTTGTCAGGTTTTTGGATGCTACCTTTGAATGAAAGAAGTTTTAAATTATGTACACTTCAGACTCCATGTGGATGTTATAAATTTAAAAGTCTACTATTTGGAGTGACTAGTGCCCCAGAGTGATTTCATAAGGTAATATATACTACATTCGAAGACATTCCAAATGTAGAAACATTCCAGGACACTATATTTATTTGGGCTGATAACCGTGAAGAGTAACAGCAAATATTACAGAGTCTAAAGCCGGGACATGGAAAATTGAATTAAATCTAATCGTAATAAGTGCACATTTCATTGAAAGGAAGTTGAATTTTTCGATAACATTTTCACATCAAACGGTATGTCAGTATCTATAGACAAGATAAAAGCTACAACTGAACTGAAAACTCCAGTTGACAAGAAATCTTTACAAAGAGCTTTAGGGATATTCAATTGTGTTTCTCGTTACATTCCTAACAAAACTACTGTGACAAAAGTGTGCCTCTCAGAGAATTTCTTAGGATGGAAATTTATTTAGATGGTAGCATTCACAGTAGATTGCATTCAGTTACCTACTTGAAATAAGCTGTGACTACCTAGCACTTTTGATCCTAATAAGAATATTGCACCAAGTGTAAATGCTAGTTCAGTGGGTCTGGGAGCAGCTTTAATTCAATCAAAGCCTCTAAGGCTTTGAATGAAGTTAAGAAAAGTTACTCACAAATAGAAAAAAAATTGTTGAGCATACGTTTATACTTTGGTTGTGAAAAATTGAAACAGTAGACCTACATTTTTGGAAGATATTTGGTTAAAGTTTAAACTGACCACCAACTATTGTTAGGATTAATGAACAAACCACTTAATAAAGTTCCAGTACACTTGCAAAGAATGCTTATGTTTTTACAACAGTGTCTGCATTATAAATTGAAATTGTGGTCTAAAGTTATGTATATATAATAAGGCCCGGTTTCACCAATGATGATAAAATAAGTAGAAAAACTAGACAATGTTATCAAGATAAAAAGTTAAACTTTAATTCTTAAAGTGGCTGTACCTGCCAGGCATATAAACATAGGTTTATAATTCAGTGAATGATTTAAAAACTAAAATACCACTCATTTGGGCACTTGGTATTTATATTTTCTCAATTGTTGCTTAGTTTGGGCTGTAAAATGTTAAACTTTTTGTGTTGAATGTATTATCATGGGGTTCTGCCTGCCTGCAGCTAGGTGCCCAACTGGCATGCAGTCTTTCTGTTGGAGACTCCCCTAAACACAACTAAGCAATGACTATGATTTATGGATTTGTTTTTGTTTTGTTTTATTGCATCCGTAAGATCTTTTTTCAATACATAGCAGTACAAAGATATTTGACACGTCAAATTACAGTATACAAAATTTATACACTGGACATAGTAAAAACAGTAATTATTAAGAATTGGGGCTCTTTCGAAAATTGTAAAAATAACACCTGGATATGTTAGATATGATTATTAGTAATCATAATTACTACGAATTTTGGAGGGGCTTCAGGAAATTTTCTGTAAAAAAAAAATTAAATGTAATAGGGAGGAGGGTGATTACGATTGCTGTATTTATGTTATAAAATACATATAATTTTCGGAGAATATATTTTTATGGGGTCATTGAATTGTTTTACATGTAAGAATACTGTTTGCAACAAATATTTAATGTGTAAAATGTCATTTACGTGGTATATTTATAGCGCAGTGCTGAGGTATACAGGTAAACAACACAGGTATGGAGCAGTGTCCGGACATTATGTAATACTGGTGATTTACTCAAGGCTTACATGGTCTATATTGATGAGAGGATAAAATGTATTACTAGTAGAATAAATATAGAGGTAGTAGATGATAGAGAGTCTTGTTCAGAGACTATGCTTATCGTTGGAGGCCATGTATACCACCATGTTATTTTTAATAACATGGCGGTATACACTTATTTTCAATACACTGTGCATTACACTCCGCGTCCATGTTGGTTGACGTCAGATGGATTGCGGGAAACTGCCGGACGTTGTTTGAAGTGTTAAATCTAATAATTGTGTGAAATTACAAGTGTTTCTCTGCTATTATACCTAGGGAAAAGGTAAATTATAATATATATGTGTGGTGATTAGTGTGTCTGTATAGTATGGTCAAATGAACGAACGTTGTGATGATCATAGCGCTCCCCACTATTGTATTTGTAGCTTGTATTGGTAAAATTGTCTATATAGTTAATGTTTGGTTCGGTTTTTTTTTTTTTTTTTTTCATGAATAAATATTTAATTTACATATTTTTCACCCAATTTTACCCCACAATTTCCCTGATTTCCATAGCCCTCCTCACTATCGTTTGTGGGGTTTCTATTGGTCAAATATTGATGCCCCTAGTAAATTTGTGTTCTGTGTAATTAGTAGAGTGGAATTATACTACTTTTTGAGATTTTTTTTTTTTTTTTTCCAGAAAAGCCCATATTCTTAAGAATTACCACAGGTCTAAAGATTCTGTACGAAAACTTTACAGCTAAAACTGGTTCTAAAAACAAGTTTCACGGCCAAAACCAAATAATTCCTAGAGTGTTAATAAGAACTTGAAACTTATATGGGTGCACAAAACATTTCTTAAATGCATTTTTATATAGACACCACTACAAAAATCCAGTCGACTTTTGTTTTTTTATTACCAAACCTCTGCAACCACTTCATATGCCAACCAGGAGGAGCCCTTCACATCACGTGTATATTTGGAGTTTTTTTCGTATCCTCAAGCTCAATGCTTGCTAATTGTTTTATCATCACTTCTTAGTATAAAAGTGCCATGTTCTGTACGTTGTCTTGTGGGTTGTGCCACATATTTAAGGCTCAACAAGACTGAGATAAATAGGCCAATTAAATTAAGTTAATGTTTTGATATTCTTTTTATTCAATGCCAAAGCTGGGTTGTTTTCACGTTTGTAATCTTAACTGGAGGTTTTATTCATTATTAAATAAATAATAAATAACCACTTATTTTGTAATCCATTTAATTTACCATTATAAGAACACAAATGGAACTTGGCAATAGAACACACTAGGGGAAAGTGGAACTTGGCAACATGCATAAATTGTTGTGGTAATTTAGGGCACCACGTGTTTATTGCTACCTGTAGGTGAAATTATAATATTGTTTCTTAACTTCCACCTAAGGTTAACCATGTTGAAGAAGACTTGCACCGTTATAAGCTAGTACAGAAACAAAGTATGACAAAAAAAATACCTTAGAACGAACTGCAGGTATAGAGCAAAGGATGACCTAAATTCCTCACTCAACTTAAGTGGCATGTTGTAAACGTGCATCCTTTTTACAAAACGATAGTAGGTTTAACACACATACGTGTTTTCCCAAAAAAAAAAAAAAAACTTATTTACATACAGTACATTTGGCGGTTTATCAAATATGGCGCATAGGTTCATAATACTGTACTTGAACAGAAGCAGTAACTGAACAGCCGGAAATATTTTATGAATGGATGAATAACCTTCATAAATTACACTAGTTAAATGAAACTGTTTACGTTACGTTAATTGTTAAATGACATTTCGTAAAGTAAATAACACTAGTAGTTTAGTAAAATTGCAAACTGCCAAACGGAAACTGAAAGGTTACGTTATTGTAGCCCTGTTATTATTTTTATATCGTTTTGTTGAATATTGAAATGTGGCATATAGTGATGGGAAATATAGTTCACTAGAATGAACTAGGTCGTTCCGAACTAGTCGTCACATTTGAGAACAGTTAATTGGGAACCGTTCTTTACAACTATATTGATCACAGTCGAATAATCACGCGTACTGACGAACTGCAGACCGCAAGTGTAACCTCCGTCCGAGAACTAGATAGGTCTTTCTCTGTACCTCGGCCCGAGAACTGGATAGGTCTTTCTCTCGTTCCACTTTCACAGTTATATTTTCCCTCCTCAGAAGAATCTAAGCAAGCGTGAAACGGGAAGAGGAGCAAATAAGTGACGTTTGTTAATTAATTGCTAAAGAATTAGTGATTTATTGGGTGTAGTTCCCGACCTATTTGCGACTCATGTCACTATTAAACTAGGTAGGTCTGCTCTGCGATCCCTACAGTTCTAGGCAGTTCTGAATGAGCTTAAACAAAGATACCGATAGAAAGAGGCAGGTTGATAAGAAGTATGCATGTTGCGATGTGGCCAGTCACGTTGAGAGGGTGGTTTTTCCCTGGGGGGGGGGGGGGGAGCTGCAGGGAGCGACGAACGACGGAGCATGCGCAGTGGCACACAGTGGTGTGCCGCCATTTCTAATCACTGCCGAAGCTCAGAGCGGGGGTGTGCTCGTGCCCTTATACTACCCAGACGGTTGCAGCATTTGTATCTCTCTGCGGGCTGGGAAGTTTCCTTCACCAGACCGCAAAGAACACGTAGCCCAGAGGTCAGGACGTCCTGGTGACACTGTGGTGTGCCTGGCGTATTTGCTGGTAATAAGAGAATGACTGACCGATATCACAAGAGACTAGTTCTTTTATGTCGCGGTGAACTATTCACCTAGTTCTTTTTCATGACCAGTTCAAAATGAACTGGTAGTTCGTGAACTACCCATCACACGCTTAAAGAGTAGAGTAGTGTTCGCCGTCGTGTACGGTACGTGTTTTTGAACCTCGGCGTCGGGATCTTGACGTCACTATGTGTTTGTGTTTTTCGACTTTTCTGTGAGTTTAATGCTCCTTCGAATCTTAGATTTTATGACTTGTGATGATTTTCTGCGTGAATACTCACGTTTTTGTTGTTTTCGGCAGTTCTTATATTAGGAATTAAATGGTTGTATGGCTGTACGGATAAATCCAAGGCCACGTGCTTTTGAATGTTTTAGATTAGATAAATAGAAGTGGCATAAAGCTCAAAATGTCACTATCGTCGAGAGTGAGAATTAAATGTGAAGTTTCCAAGCATTTGCGTGAGTAATGACCGGTTAAATGGCGGTTTAGGTTAGGTATTTGAAATTTATCACTTTATTATGGATCTGAAAAGTTTGTTTCGGAAATATACATCTTCAGAACCGAAAGTGGATCATTCCGAAAATATTAAAGTTGAATTTGAAGTTTTTACCAAGTGTTACACGGAATGGAAAGGCGGCAATCAGAATGATACTGCTGAAGAGTCTTATAGAATAATTCCGAAGTTCTACGAGAAGCTGCCTAAAGAGAGCGATGTGGTGTCTCTGAAAGTGCGGGAGGAGGCTCGAGCAATGTTCCTGCAGCGGCGAGGCAAAGAGCTGCTCACGAACGATGAGCTGAAGGCGCTGTGGATGCTGCTGGAGAAGTACTGCAGCCCGCCGCACCTCCTCGAAGACGATAAGCAGATCAACTACGACGACTTCGTGTGGGTCGCTGGCATGGGGGGCCCCAAGTGCGCACCCTACTTCACTCCCACTGTGTTCGCCAACCTCCAACACGGCGACCCCTACGGTAGAGTCAGCATAATGACGCTCTTCAGCTATGTGATGAAGAAGGTGTGGTACCAGCAGACGCGCATCGGTCTCTCCCTCTACGACGTCGTGGGGCAGGGCTATGTCCGCGAGAACGACCTAGAGAACTACATCCTCGAGCTGATCCCCACGCTGCCGCAGCTGGATGGCCTCGAGAAGTCCTTCCACAACTTTTACGTGTGCACGGCGGTGCGCAAGTTCTTCTTCTTCCTCGACCCTCTACACACAGGGAGGGTTCGCATACAGGACATCCTGGCATGCAGCTTCCTGGACGAGTTGCTGGAACTGCGAGACCTCGACTGCCAGAAAGGCATGCAGGACACGAACTGGTTCTCTGCACCGTCTGCGCTGCGGGTGTATGGGCAGTACCTTAACCTCGATAAAGATCACAATGGCATGCTGAACAAAGAGGAGGTGTCTGGTTATGGGACGGGCACCCTGACGCGGGTCTTCCTGGACCGCGTCTTTCAGGAGTGCCTCACGTATGATGGCGAGATGGACTACAAAACATACCTCGACTTTGTGCTGGCAATGGAGAACCGGCACGAGCCACAGTCCCTGCATTATTTGTTCAGGATATTGGACGTTGATGGGAAGGGTTATTTGGACACTTTCAGCCTCAATTACTTTTTTAGGTTAGGCATCACCACATATGTTATTTAGAATTATTTGTTAATAGTCCGATTTTATGACTTCTTTTGAAAAGCAAAAATCAATTTTAAAATTGTATTTTTGGGCTCCCAATGAAATTGCCAATTCATTTTCATATAGGTGTAAGTTTTGTATTCAGCTTCTGCCATTAAAAAACTTGTAGTGTAGAGTGCTAGGGGCCTACAAGAGTCAGAACAATTGTGGGTTTGAAATGTCGCGAGACAATCGGATGCAAAGATAGGAGGATGCAGCATGCATCATATGCCCCGCCCTTCTGGAAACCGTTCATCTGTCACAGGCTGAAGCACGTGTGCTGTTAACTTAGTATAGACTATTCATAAAAATACATTTAAAATGTGGAGTTCTTTTCTGTACAGAGCAGAATTGTTTAAATCAGCAAAAAAAAAGACTGGAAATCATTCCACAGAAAATTACCTGAGAATGTGAATGTTTCAGTGCAAGTACTGTTTACACCACAATACATATACATACATACACTCGCAATTAGGCTACCGCCCGGTGGCGAGCTCTCAACTCTCCCTCGCCCAACCAACTCCCCCTCCACTCCCTTCCTGAATTTACCAACCCCTCTCACAGATACCAATTCCTCCCTCAACACATTCCACTCCCTCACAGACCTCACAAGCATGGACTGCCTACCCCGCTCCGTTCTCCTCCACACCCTCTGAAGCTTCTCACTGTTGTTTCCTCTTCCTCTAAACACCCCCTTACTTAGCTTGCAGTGTAGCCCTCTCCATTCACCACCCAGTACATCCTGACTAACCATTCAACTTTCCTCCTGTCCTTCAATGAGCTCCACCCTATTTCTTTCATCATCACTGATGGCCTATAGTTCCCTTCTTCCCCATCATCCTGCCCTTGCCTTCTCCACCTACCCTTCACCCATCTTGCTGCCTTTCTCTGCACCTTTTCCAGTTCTCGCACCTCCACCTCCACATATGGGTCCCATACTGCTGCAGCATATTCTAACATTGGCCGTACCATTGTGCCATACGCCTTCTCCTTCACCTCACAGCTGACTCCATTCAGCACCCTTCCCAGCATAAAACAGCTAGAAAATAGAAGCTGGGTAAATCTCCAAAGCTGCTGGCTTTTGTAATAATAATTTATTACTGGAATTTGGTGTATTTAGCACCTAGTAATGCAAATTTACATAATTATGGTACCTACTTCTAAGAAACGTGATAGTGGGGAGATGTATGAAAATCAGAGAAAAAAAAAAAAAAATTTAGTGTACTATTACAGTACTGTAAATGCTAAACAAAACCATTAATAGGAAAGAGATTCCATGTAAATCTGCTCCGCTTTTGTGGGCTCATGAGCAAAGCAATTATTTACCTTCTTAATATTTGTATGCACTGCACATGCTACATGTGAAGCTGGTACATAAATTGGTGTGGCCCTTCCCCCTTCCTTCACTTGTTTGGGTCTCCAGTATGTTGAGGGGGGGCAGTTTTGTGTGGAATTACTTTCTTGGAGCTAGTTTATTATAGCTACCAAATCCACAGAAAATGCAAAACCCAAACAAAAAACAAAAATACACAAACACTACCAAGTATGCACCAAATAAATTACAGGGTGGTGAGAAGAGAGTAAGTCTGGACTCGCAATAGTCCATCGCATCTGTCAGTCGTCTGTCCAGTGGTCACGTCATCTTCAACCAATCGCAGGGCAACTTTTATTTTCTAGCAGTGTATCCGTGGAATATTTACCAAACTTTTAACACTATACTGATGAGCCACTGCCTTATGAGGACATTCCTTAAGTGTGACTGATGATGATGATGCTGGTTGGCGGGTTTTCTTGGGGATGTGCCATTCACTCCCTCCTTTTCATTCTAGTGTTGCTTCATAGTCACCTCAATCACCCTCATTGGCTCCCAAGACCTTCCTTTTAAGAGCTACCCAAATCCCTTCCCTCAATTCCTTAGACGTGAATATGCACTTTGAAATAAAATGCAAGGCAGTGGATCTGTGTTCGTTTATCTTCGGGATAAATTCAGGAATTTAAAAAAAAATGTATAAATTCTTATTGTGTAAGAATATTATTTCTCCAAAATACATACCCAACTAAAGAATGATCGCAATGTTAAACTGTCGCAATGAAATTTTGCTTTACAGAGATTGATGGACGATGGATTATCGTGGCTTGCTATCAATGTAGGCCTATGCAAGTGTTCTTTGAGGTGCTGATAGTGAAACCTAAACTGATTGTGTTTAATAAGCTCAACTAAAAAAAAAACATACTTAAGTTTGCAAATATACCAAAATTATATAATGCAGTGGTAAAATTTTACTATGCAGGCTTTGCAAAAGCCAAATTTGTGAATTCCATACCTCTTGGACTTTCCTTTAGGAAAGCCCCAACTTTGCATAATTATTGTGGAAAAAAGGAATTAAAATTTGTGTTTTAGGATGCTGTACTACTTATGAAATTATTCTGAGCGTATGAAGCATGTAAATAAGGCACTCTACTCTTACTTTGCTCACTCTCCGGGAAACAGAGTGGTGCAAATTCACTTTTGTTCTAATCACTTTTCTGTAGCTACTGGTGGCTGTAAAAATATCACAAAAATACCAAAATCCACAAAAATGTAAAAGGATGCCCACAAGCTCCAGAAAACTAGGCCTAACTAAATGCACATGTGTTGCAATGTCCCATACCATGATCAAAATCCTAAAAGGACTAGCAATTCTAAACTTTACAGACTAAGGAAAAAATCTCAAAAGTAAAATTGGGCCTACTTAATTTTCCAAGAGGCTCTTTGTGAAATCAGCATACACAAGATAGTGAAAAGAGCCGTAAACATCAAAAAACTTATATTGAATATAAATTTTAAAAGTCCCCCCAAAATGCTGAGTTTCATGATCCGAAATGTAATAAAATTGCATAGGATTTGGCAAGAATATCCCAATTAGATAAGGTTATGACAAAATTTGAATAAGTCAAGCCCTGCTAAAGTTATACTTCCAGAATATTCCTGTCTCATGCAAACAAAGCTTAACTAGGGATGGGCATCAAAACAAAATAATTGATTAAATCAGAAGGATCAGATTAATAAAATTGATTAATTGCTTTCAAATAATGTATGAATTTATATTTTAAAACATTTTTTATTTTCCCGGTATAGCAAGGTTGGGAAGCTCAGTGCTTTTAGTTTGGCAAATAAAATTTATTTCCTGCCAGGTAGCACTGTTGTCGCATGTGTAAAGGCTGTTCACGATAAAGTGAGCACTTTTGAAATCAATCTTAGAAAAACGTCATTGCCCCCTGCCTGCACATATTTTAACAGACGCACTGAGTGACGTGCGCCTAGTAAAGTTGGAAATTATGAGTGGAAAGTAGTTCCATATGTTAACATCGAGTAAAAAGTGTTATGTAACCATTTGTGATAATTTTAATTATTTCTTACGCTTTTTATTTTTTTAATCCCTCAGTGTGTAAATATAAGCAGATTTATAAAATGTTTACTTTTCTAATAATTTCACAGTTCCACTTGATGCATGAATAAAGTGACGATAAGTGCTCATTTTATCGTGAACTGTCTTTAATGGATTTTTCAATTTCGTATGTAACTGCAATTTTCATAAAATGGAAGTAATTATGAAAAATCTTCAGAGTTGTAGACGTACTGTGTTAGACCCTGCGTAAGGAATAAACTTGGTTCTTCGCACTAGAATATAAATATAACGAAATACATTTGCATGTTGTTAAATATTTGTGTAGTAAATTGGATGTAGCAAAACGTAGTCTTGCACGATTTCTTTTTTATATATCACAACTAAATCAGAAAATGTAATAGTGAGATGGTTGAAAATATATCATTTTTAGGTCTTTCCTTCACAATTTACGTAAACGAAAGGAGAAAAGTACAAATATCATTTTAATGATAACTAAGCCCTATATATTTTCCGAACTTAAATTTGTAATGTTTTTCCATTTAAATAGCTTGCTTATAAACGCCCAATGCCAAACAGTTATATTTTTTATTGTTTGCATTATTTGTAAAAGCAGTATTGAAGACAGTCAACAGTTTTCCAGACTTAGGCCCTGGTTACACGAGTGCTGTTAAACACATTCAGCTAAATACATTCGGTAGCCATGTCTGAACAAGTTTAAAAACAGAACGTGTTTCCGCGGTTATACGCCCAAAGCAAAATGATATCTATGGAAATTCTAACCTAAACAAACATGGAACTTAAAATGTATGATATTTAATTATAATAGCCTCCAACATTTATCACTATTTATCTTTTTAATTATTATGAAACCTATATGTAATGTCATAATGGGTGGGTTTTAGTACATTGAACCATAAACTTAAGTTAATTGAACAAGTGCAGGAATTCCCGCCAAATACGGCAATATTTTTTTAAACTGCTTGTTTACTTCGAAGCAGCCAATAGGAGCGCAGCAGAGAAGAGAAGTCGTTCAAAACTGCCTACTTAAAAAAAACCTATTCACTTTGAACGAGACACAAATGCGATCGGAACTCGTTCTAAGGTAATAGCTGAACTTATTTTAGTGAAGTATTTCTGCATCCCGTGTAACCGCTGCCTTATTCTAGGACTTCCATTGGTTAAATTGGCTGCATTTGGAAATTCGGCTACAAGCTGCAATAAAAGAAGTATATTTATTTCGCGAATGCATATTGAACCCACTTAGCAAATGCCTACGCTCTCAAAAGTTCAAATTTCTTTTTTAATATTACAAGCTCATAATTTTTTGATCAAGCTCTTAACGTGAGACAATAGACCCTGACTGGTTGTAGGGATGCTTGCATAAGTTCTTTATCCTAATGCCACTATAGTTTTTTATAGGGGAATAAGTAATAAAAAAAAGTAAACATGTGTGTTACAGTGGAGCATAATGCTCAATTAATTGGTTTGAAATTCAACTCGTAGGTAGAACATCTCGTTGTCAACATGTCATGGCACTTCAAAGACGAAATTCAAACGTTAATGAAAATGCTGCACACATTTCTTATTACCGCAATGTCAGAATATTATTCCAAAATTCTAAACTTCTATTTGCAAAGTTTGTGAATTACGGTCGCTAATCAAAAATTATTGAATGAAAATAATCTGTATAGTTGATTAATCTAAATGTTAGTAATTAATTCCAAATAATTGATTAATTGCAACAAAATAATAAATTACCTTACTAATCGAATCGTAATCGAGCATCCCTAAACTTAACTGATTCTAGAAAATTACACCAAAGGGATGGTGTACTGCATTTGTGTGTACTCAGTGTAATAACATTTTGCATACAAACTATTTTTTTTACTATGCATTACAGACAGGCCTATTACAGGTGTAAATTAACCAAAAATAAGGTAGGCTACTTTAATGCTTGTGACAGGTATACATATTTAGGAATGACCCAAACACATCATCCATGAGGCGAGTTCTCAAAGGTTTGATTCGAAAAGTGTGAATAAACCATGAATAGACTATTCCAGCCACTGTACCTCTGTTGGTGATGTTTTTGTCAAACATACCACGAAGTAAGTGAAGCCCCAGATATGTTTGCCGTAATGTTAAGGGAGAATTTGGGATCTAAAAATGAAAGAAAATAACGCTTATTGTCATTCATTTGTGTAATTTTAATATTGTAATGCTATCATGTGTCTTGGCCCATCACTATATCAAAATTATCCTCCACATTCATAGGCATAATTATGAATGAAACCTCTCATTACATGCCTTACAGACCACAAATTATATTAAAAGGATATAAAGGGATATATTTAGAAAAATCTTGGGGTCACAAGCTAGATTACATCTAGGTACCAACAATTTTTTACTCACAGATATTCGGCCACCATGTGGCATTCTTTGGTCAGTCTGATATATTGTACCAATCTGCTGCCAGGAAGTGGCTTAAAATTTATTTGAATATTTTCTTTCAATATATTTCCCCGTAAAGCAGCAGAATATAACTTACAATACTTTTCCATAAATTAAATATTTACAGCTGAGATGCAGCTGGTCACCAAGTCAAAGTGTCTGCCAGCCCCCCATAAAATAGCTTAGCTTGGCCCTTTATAGTAAAATTCATGACCACGATAAACATCTAGTCTCTCATAGAATATTTTTAGACAACAATGCCATACAAAAGTACAATGACAAATCCTTGATGTTACAACGTTAGCAGCGGCCAACTCGGGGAAAGTGACACATGTAGTAGTAAATTTTCTATCAAGTGAGGATGCCAAACTTGCTGCTGGGATGTCAACGAGCATTTGGCCCTTTGCATCGCCTCAGTGTTGTTGCTGTTGCTTGGGTTTAGATGCTGGTTCAAATTTCCAGGCTAACGTAGGAAAATAGAATTTTCATGGCAAACAGATCATAATGCAGGCAGGCATATTTTTCTAAATTTTACCTACTCTTCTACTGTAACTTCTAGTCAGTCCTCATGAGTTTTTGCCATGTTGTCTCTACCCTGAATGTTATAGTCATCGGAGTAGTGTGGGTTTGTGCTCACAGTAGTGCATTGCCTCATCACTGAGGTCTCGGACTGTGTTGCAGGGCAATCCAGGAACTCATGCTCCTGCACCAGCAGGAGCCAGTGTGCTTCGAAGATGTCAAGGATGAGATATTTGACATGGTGAAGCCAAAGGACCCGTGCCGCATTACATTGAAGGAGCTGGTGGCCTGTGGCCAGGGCCATACCATCGTTAGCATCCTGGTGGACCTCAATGGCTTCTGGATGTATGAGAACCGTGAGGCCATGGTCGCAGAGTCCTCTGGGGATGCTGCAGTATGACTGCAACTGGCTGGCTGTCCTCTAGCTAGCTGCCAGCTTCATGTGCTCATGTTTTTGGAAGAATTATCGTGCACAATGGTATGCATCCGCAGTATTCTGGTTTAATACAGGAATATTAAGAATGCTTCTCATGTTATCTCTGGTAGTGTCATATTACAGAGATATCTTGCATATGGCACAATTTGTTGCACTTGTTTGAATTGTCACATAATAGTAGATAAAGACTGTTCACTGTAAAATGAGCACTTGTGAAAGCCCTGCGTAAGATTTACTTATATGCGCGTTGTATATTCTTCCGCTTTATGTAAAATTAACATTACCATGGGCCTCCACTTTATACGTGCGTCGGTCAAGTGAAACTGTGAAATTATTAGAAAAGTAAATATTTCACAAATCTGCTATTTTTTACTCTTCGATACATTAAAAAAAATACAAAGCGAAAGAAATAATTTACGTAATCACAAATGGTTACCTAACTTTTTATTCAACGTTAAGGTATGGAGCTATTTTCCTTTCATCGTTGCCATCTTTACTGAGCATATGTCACTCAATGCACCCATTATAATTAATGCAAGCAAGGGCAGTGACTTTTTTCTAAAGTTGATTTCAAAAGTGCTCACTTTTATCATGAAAAGCCTTTACCATATAGCATTTTCTCTCCCTCATATCTCTGGTAATAACATGTAATTACTGCTCACTACACTGTGTTCAATTAAGTGATTTATTCAAATGTTATTATTGCTGGTGACACGTGTGAAAAACCTAGTTTGTAATGATAAGTAGTCTGTTTTCCTTGCCCATTGCTGTACTGCATGGTATCTAGGGTTGGCACCAAGGAAGTTATATACAGTTATACATGTGGAACAGCTATGCTGCTGGATTGCATATATTACCAGCTGAAGCCAGGGAGTGTAGCTTATTCCCTGACACTACTGGAAGAAGAGCTGGCAAGAGGAATATGCTGGAGATATACTAAATAAAATTCTCTCTTTGTTTACATTTCAGATTGACACTTATTCTGGTATATATCATGATTCCTTTGCAATGTCTACAACTGACAATATAATATTTCTTATTTGTTTACATTTAAAAAGAACTGTAGAAATGTTATCATAATTTTATTTTGATTCACTGTATCTAATTTTCAGATATTTTAACTAATGGAATGATTTAATGTCACAGGTAGAATGAAGCTGCAAAAAAATTTCCATAAATATCACCAGAAATTGGCTAGGAGGCATAACCAGCTAATGCCGGCTTACAGCCAGCAGAGCTGGAGCCCATGACAGTGCTCACCAAGCACGTGTCACGTGTCCCACATGTGCACACTGATGCCAATGGTTTTTAACTTTCGTATGAATGGTATTTTCAGTGTAAAGTGCCCGTGGCACTGAAATTGGGAACACTTAATATTCCGGCATGAACGCCATCATAAAGAGACACTAAAATAATATTGAAATTCATAAGAAAATTATAGAAATGTAAAACACAATACTTAATTTAATTTGTGCCATTTTATTTCCAATTATTAAATATTTTGCTCTGCGTGCATAGTACTTCCGCTTATGTAAACCCTGTAGGCGGCCATGGTAGGTCCATGCAACGCTTGTATCTGGACAGTCTGTCGAGGAGAGCTGGCAAGGCAAGACGCTGTCACATAGGCACTGCATCTTTTGTTCACTGATTTAGGTTTCCATAGTCAATTTAGTTTACTGGTTAACCTTTGCTTGTGTAGGTTTTTGCCAGACATTTTCCCTAGCATTATACTTCCGCTTTATTAATTTCTTGTGCCCTTGTGGCAATTTTTAACTTAATCGAGAAGGAGGAGAAAGATGTTGGAGAGGTCACGCAACCTGCGCAATTTGAATCGGGCGTCATCCGCCTATGTTTATGGCATTTCATTGTAACTTCTGCGTTATTGCTACACACAATTTTAAGGCCTTTATTTTTATGTATGTAGTTGAGGATAATTTTCGTGTTTGAATATTTTACGGCGACATCACGTATAACCACGTGGCCAGCGGACGCAAAGTCTTTGTATACTCCATTGTTGCGTTTGAGAGCTTATTTATGTAACATCATGTGTCCAATATTTATTTCAGGGTTCAATGTCTTTTTCACGTAATTTGATGCTTTTTGTACTTGACTGCACTGTCACATTGTCTGATTTTACCACCATCAGACATGTCACATGCCTGTAACCACTGCAATCATAAAGAGAATAATTTCTCAGCAAGAATAACAGTTTGTCTGACTTTAGTTTGCCGTTTCGACACAGAAATATTACAATTTCACCTGCACTATGTGGTCTGCTACGAACTTCATCCAGCAGCATCCGCACCATCTAAGCTTGTTTTCACACATGTGTGCGTTTATTTTGAATATTCATTTCGTGTCCCATCTTGTTCATGTATCATTCAAGGGTTTATGTAATTTTGTAATTAGTGTATGATGCAATTATTCCCATCCTAGCCGGCTCTGTGTATAGGCAGTCACCACACTACCCGCGTGCTGGAGGGCAAGCCCTGGCGAGTTTGTGTTAGTGATGCTGAGTAATCACACATGTTAATATATATTTAGGGTTTCATTTGTAATTCACTGTGTCCTGTCTTCAGGGAAAACTGTCCGTCCACCCTAGCTGCTGTCGACCTTTTTCCCTTGTGAAAGCTGTGCTTCCATGCACCTCGGTGAGATCGTCCATCTAGGCGTGTGTTAGAGTAATTGCGTGCTGAGGAGCACCCAAGTGGAATTGGTTAGTCTTTACCGAGATAATCATTTCATTGGCACGTTGATGTGTATGCATAATAACAATATAAACAAGTCTACAGTGAACTTAACTCTTTTATTCAGTAGTGACAGTGTCCTAGCCACATATATTTTATTAAGTGTTTATTTTCATTGATATTTAGTAAAAAGTTTAGTATTGCCTATGTGTTGTAAGTACGCACGGGTGAGACAGACACACAGAACCCATAGCATCCCTGAGAACCCTGAGTCTCAACAGTGCGGTGATTGGGAAGCACCACTGGTGCCCAAATTACCAGTAAGTATTTTGTCATTGTTCGTCTCATGTCTCACCCGACGGCGTCACAGCAAGTTGATGATGTTTCATTTAAGGTTGGTAATAAAGTACACTATTTACCAAAAAGTAATTGGGCACCTGTGAAGATAGAAATTCAGTAAGTCAGTTGACTTGTGTTTCACGGCCTTCGGAGTAGGACCACTGGTGTTTGTCCATGGTAGCATGAACACAGAGGTCTATTGTAACGTTCTGGATAATGAAACGCTCCCAACATTGTGGCGTTTTTACGGAATGGAGCCGTGTTTCTTCCAGGATGACAAAACCAGGTGCCATGTTTCAAGGGGTACTATGCAATGGTACGCCAACAACAATGTTCGCCGATCGGCCTTGCCCACCCAGAGCCCCGCCTTAACCCAATAGAACATCTTTGTGACAAACTGGATCACCTAGTGAAGGCTCGTCAGACGCTGCTGAAATCCATTCCTCAACTCGTGAAATGATTACAATAGGAATGGCGGTGGATCCCCTTGGATGTCCTGCAAACACTCGTAGAGAGCATGCCAGATAAGGTGGCTGCTGTTATAGTCACAAGAGGTGGCCCAATGAGATTCTAACGAGGTGACAACCACCGAGCAAACATTGTGGACAGATGCCCAATTACTTTTTTTTGTAGATAATGTACTTCTTTAAACTCTTTTTCTTAGCTCTAAAGCAGCAAATTTTTGTGCAAAGTTTTCTCCCAAGTATATGGGACCATTTATTATAAAGGTGTTTTTGTCTCGAGTTACTGTGTTACTAGAAAATGTCCAGAATTCCCACAAGAGGAATAAAGCCATGTATCACAATTACAAAGTTTTTTAGTGTTTTCAATGTTTTACGACGGGAGTCGGATTCACCACACTTATTTTCATTTGTGTTGTTATTTCACCTTCGTTTAGAGTTACGAGTGTTTTAAGTGTTTTTATTAACTTGCAAGGAAATGCTAAACCATGCAAAGGGAAGGAAAAGGGTTATAAGTAGGATGACGGGCGTGAGAATAATTATGCCGATGTGGAGATTCGGCTGAAAAACTTTATTTTCAGAGCAGTATAACTTTAGATTATCAGGTTGATAATTCTAAATAGGGAGCTCATGTGAGTGTCTCTATTTGTTTTGGCGGAGTGGATCCTTGCTGAAGAAACATTACGTGGCACCATTGGTAATGGTAGATTAGTGGTTCAACTAAGAGGTCATCTGTGGGTTAGCCGGGACTGGCCATCCTTACGAGTCTCCTGGAGACCAAAATGCTGACCTTTTTCTCCTGGGAGCACCTCGTCTTCAAGGGGTGGAGTATGAAATGCTTGGGCATCTCCCCTAAGCACCTTACGAACTACAACTGAAAAATTTCCGTATCCCGGTGGAAATAATTATGTGAAATATTTACGTGCAGCCTGAAAAGAGGACATAATGGCATTCTTTTACCTTAAATTTAAGTCGGAAGTTTCATCTGCTGGCTTGTGAACCTCTCCATCCTTGCCAAAAAAAAAAGAGTGACCACAAAAGCAGACAAATGGGCCTGCCAATCAGCAGTGACTGCAGCCTGGCAGCTGGCTGACTTCGTGCACGTCAAAATTAATTCTGTCTGGTGCAATGAGTGTCGCCTCTAGTGCTACCGGCAGGGTGATCACATGATTCATAATGTCGCTGCACCTTTATTCACCCCCCTGCACCTCCCCCCTCGTCGAGTGTGGGCAGAGTGGCAAGATGTACAGTAACGAAAACAAAGAAGAAAATAAAAGCCTGTTTGGTTCCAGTGCATGCGTTAAGTTAAGTCAAGAGTTTAGATTGGATGTTATGTCATTTCCCAACTGATTATGAAAATCACAATGTTTAGTCTTCAGTGTTCAGATACTATGTGCTCCATGCCGCACCATCTAAGAGAGTGTTCATGCCGTGTGTGTGTTTATTATCAATCTCATGTCATGCCCTACCTTCACCCTTTTCTATTTTGTGTTCCCGTATGACATCATTGTTTCGCACAACCCCTCAATGTGTTTGACCATTGCCACCCAACACGTGGTTCGGGACGAGTCCCAACGAGTAGGCATTAGCTGCGAAGGAATATGTAGTGTTCATGTCATACTACATGTCCTGTCCCGGAGTACAGCGTGCATTCCACCTCAGCAGCTGTAGGCTCGTACTCTTTAAGGGCTGTGTTTTCATACATTGCGGAGGATCATGCTTGGGGGAGCACCACCAGAACTGGCTAACACACTTGAGACATGACATGGTAATTCATTCTGGCACCTGCTGTAGATTGGTTAATAAATATCTACATCCTCAGTGTAAAATGTGAATTGAGTCTCGAAGTGCGGTGCGTAGGAACCACTGCTGGCGCCCATCAATCAGCAGGTAAAGTGTCGTATTCGTTGTTGTTTCCGTGTCTCACCTGTTGCTGTCATATATGTGTGTGTGTTATTTTTTGTGAATATTTAATGATGCGATTGCATCATAGCCCGCGGAATGGGATCCGCAGGCTAGGTCACTACGGGTGTATCAGATAATTATGGTATTTATTTTTGTGAATATTTAATAATGCAGTTGTATCAGATTATTATGGTATGTGTAAGATGTACAATAACTTCTCAGTTTGTTTGCTCGCGCCTATCGTCGCTTGCTCGTAACTCTATAGGCTATTCATGGTAAAGTGACCACATTTGAAAGCCCTCTCGTTTGGAATAATAGTCAATAATTATACTGTATTTTAATTTTAGCTGTATACATTAACATAAAGCGGTGGAATATACACACTGCTTATTACCTACAGGGCAATATTTATTTGAAAAATGTGGTTAAAGGATAAAACATGGCTGAAAGGAAAAAAGTAACTAAGGTCTCAAAAGTGCTCACTTTACTGTGAACAGACTATACCTGATTTTATTGTACCTAAAATATATACCATAGATGTGATTGAGATGAAATGACTTAAATTGAAAATTTTGGGGCAGCATATAATTGTGGTATGTATTGGGTATACAATAACTACTCAAGTTGCTCACTCGTGCGTAACTGCGCTCGTTTGCAACTCTGTATTTTTATTGTACCTCAATTATGTACCATAAAAGTAAAGGTTCTCAAAAATCATAATTTTGGTATATATGGGTTGCCTAAAAACACCTTAATGTGCTCGCAGCCTTGGGAATATTATGCTGTGAATAAAATATGGTATATTATGGTTTATGGTACACTTGTACTTTAAACTTTAATAACTTGTGAACCGTTTGTCCGATATTGAAACGCAAAGGCTTTTTGGAATGTTTGTGGGGAGCTTCGGAATGCTTGCTGTCAGCTGAGATAATTATGGTACACATTTAAAAGTTGTTGTTAATATTGTGCAAACCGTTGGACCTAGTAAAATTTTATTGGTGCGTTGAAATGACTGAAGGATGTAGATTAAATTATGGTATGCTTTTTGAAAGTATCTTACACATTCCAAAAGTTACGGTATGCTCTTCAAAAGTATTATATGCATTCCGAAAGTTGTGGTACGCTCGTATCATCATGCGATATACAATATTATAAAGAATTGAGGGTATCAAGGTATCGCAATATTGAGGATCCTATCCCTAGGTATCACTTCACAAAAATCTTGTTACGGGGCACACTTTAGGCAAAATCATTTTCTAATCTCAAATCAGCAATAAAAAAAACTTGCTGCAAAAAGAAACTATTAATTGTCTACTTGTGCTAATGTTATTACTCTTGCTAATTATCACATGTGCGAAACAAGTCACTTTGCTGGTTCAGGGATAGTTCAAAACTGATTTATTCAACTAGCAAAATTGACGCTTGGACCGAGATACCAGCCGCGGTCATTGCTGATGAAGTCAGGGTTTGGCTTTATATATAAATATTTTTCACATATAAATATGCCAGTCTCAGGACGTGGACAAGCCCATATTCAAAACACGTCAGGAACAGCTGATCTTACTGGCGTATTTAACAAAATTATTGACATAGAGTGACGTCCGTGACATCATGCACCCACTACTTCTGGCATTAAAACTCCCGCTAACACCCTGAAGTACTGATGAACAGTTCTTACAAAAGAAAATATAGAGTTACATAATCAAATTTACATAAATAATTATACTTTGTGTCCAAACTTTAAAATAAATCCATATAATTTTGCAGCCCATCAATTCAAAACTGTAACAAATACTTTCAGCATACATTCAAAATGACTGCCAAATACATAACAAAAATAGTAAGAAATGATATTATGTTTTCCTGCCAGTGTATCAAAATGTAAACAACGGGAAATAAAATATCAAGCAGACCAAACAAATATTAAATATGCACTGTAGACTTGAAATAAATAAATGTAAACAACAAATAAGCCATATAAATATAGTATTAGGTAAACAATGTAAACACTAAGCAAAAAATAAATATTCTGAAGCTATCCAACATGTTTCACCAAAAGAGAGAGGCCGTCTCGAGAATTCGGCTCCTGTCTGTGTCATCATGCATATTAAGATAAGTACAGTATTGTACTAAGGGACTCTTCTGGTCAATGCTAACATGGGCATTTTGTGATCCATATTTTGCGTAAGGGTGTCATTGTGAAAAATTTTATATGCTTGATTGACTGTTTCATTGCATTTTAACAGGTTTCAAAAATTAAATTGTACCAGTAATATATTTGAAAGTCATATCTGTAAAATTTTGTACTATATGTAATGAAATTAAGAAACTTTTCTTGTTTCACTGGGTGTGTGTAAAAAGAATTCCTCTGGCAACGTATCCCAGATTTTCCCCTATACCTTTAACTTATTGTGGTTTTTGGATGGATGAGGAGTTTGAACTCTTTAAGAGAGAGAATTTGAATGAATATTTTCTTATTATTTTGCCAACTGCCGAGCTGTCCGTGTTTGTTGGACTCTGGACAATCGGGTTGATGGCACTTTCACACAAGGGGTTGTTGATGATACCTTGGGGTCTCAATTTGAGTTGAGATTTATTCTGATGTTTTTATAATGTTGTGAAGAACTCTGAGTGGTGAAGTAGGCAGGACTTTCGTGGCAGAAAGCCAGTTAAGACTGTCAATTGTATTAGAAGAGAGAGAAAGAAATGTTACCCCATGTTTGAATAACCACAGATGTGGTGGAATACGCTGGATGTATGGCCAGGCTTTCACATGAAAAGTACCTATATTAGAAGGCGGAAGAGAGAAAGTGAAGAGATTTGGGTGGCTCTTAACAGCGAGGTCTTGAGAGTGAAGGTGTGGAAAATGGAGGTTCTGCAGTGTGCCTGGGCTAGATGTACTAGACAAGTTGTAACAGTACCTTGTTTCAAAAATGCTAGAAATTCCTTCTTTTGTTATGTTACAAAAAAAAAAAGCATGGAAAATCTTGCATGCATTGCTGGCCTCGGGTTCTACAACACTTGTATATCTGGATTGTCTGTTTTTATTTGCTGATTGTGTGACAAGCATCACTTGATTGGAAGTGTTCATACTGAAATAATGGTAACATGTTTTTGATTAGTTTGAATATTTGTTAATTTACAAAGTTGTATTGTTCTACTAAATTTTGTATATTGGTTTGAGATCTCAGGATTTTCTCCCATCCGTATGCTAGGAACAAAATGGGTACTGTAACGTAGAGAATTTTATCTCGCTGCCAAAAAGTTATTTTCTCTGAATTCTTTTTCATAAATAAATATGTTGTTTTTTATACAGAATTTTTTTCTCTTGTATTTAGTTACCAAGCAGTCATACAAATGAGGCATTGGTTTGGTATGATTTAAATTAATTTAATTACCTAATCATCTTTAGTTTTAATTGATTTATTCACCACCACATATAACACAATTATTGTTTAGTATTCATTAGTTAATGTTGTTAACAACCATCATTAATTGGGTTGATAATGGATTTTCTTTCAATTATGTTGAGTCTTTAAATAAAATTATTTCCAATTGAGTGTTGCTGGAGAAGTTTATGGTGTATACATTGATGCACAACCACCTTGATAACGTGGTGGCGTTATGCTGAGAGGAGCTGCCGAGGTCAATTACAGTTTTATTTGTTTCGCCAGTCACATGAGATAAGTGAAGTCAATAACTTACCACCGGTAGCTCGGCACACGGCCCATGTACAGAGTAGGTCGTGTAGCCTGCCTACTTGGTACAAAATCCAGTAACAATGCCATGGCCCGGCGGATGGGACGGTACGGTGGCCCGGGGTGGCTGCTGACCTAGCAGTGGTGACAGCGGATGGCCGCTGCCACTGGCTCCGGGAGGTGGTGCACTGGTGACGCTGGAGGTAGCCCGGGGTGGACTGCAGCTGTTGGTGGTCTGGTAACCCCTAAACCAGGGGTTGGCGATTCTGTACAGAATGTCCTCGCTCCGACGAATGGTTACGAGTATTGAATGTGGTGGTCCAACGGTCTTGATAAGCGCTGGGAATAAGAGTGCCTGGGAGGTGAGACCTCTCTAGTTTGCTGGCTGCAAGAGCTCATTCCCATGGGGTTGGGCTCTGAAGTGCAGTTATAAAGGGCTCGCAACTCTGCTTAGTCTGGAGTTAGTAGCTACCGTTCTCACTTTCTACCGAATACCCTTCCTCTGAGTAAGGACATAAGGGAATGGAACTACTACTGGCCTCAACACAGTGAAGCAGGTGGCAAAGTCCCGAGTGGTGTGTACAGCCAAGGCCAAAGCCGAACAGACAAGAATCGTACTCAGTGCTCCTTTGTCCTGCACTGTTAAGCGAGGTGGATAAAGTGTATTCGGTTTCCTCAAGCTGCTCATCGAGACTTGTGTGTGGTATCCAAAAGGGGTCAGTCTTCCAGAACCAAACTATGAATCCCTCCGACACAGTTCAGCGTGGTGGATGGAGTATAGGCTGGTCTGGTTGGCTATCTGCCTTAGGAAGGACTTGCTAGTGGTGGAGGCTCTACCATACTATACCCCTGGGGCATAGTACGGGTGATAATTTAATGGTTGCGTGGTTTAAAATTTATAGTCTCCTCCTGCTTCACTCTGAAGGACTCAATGTTAGATTGGGCTGACACAGTAATTCAATGAAGTATGTATTCTGAAATAAGTTTGAATAACTTATATATTCCAGTTAGAACATACATGGTGTCCAGTGCTACCTACTAACTATTCCAGAGTTGAAAGGAAATTATCCTGTGAGATTCCAGGTGAAGGAAACTTGGTCGTAAACAAGAAAAGGCGATCCGGCTAGATAGCTATGAAACTTGCCCTAACTAAACTCACAGTTGTCAAAAGGGACTGTTGAAGACCACTACTAGAGGGGCAGTGGTGATTGCCGTTACCGGCAGATAAGGCGGGCGTGGTGCATCCTGAAGGGACCGTCTATGACTGCTACCAGAGGGGTAATGTTGGTGTAATTGCCATTACCAGGAGGTAAGGCGAGAGGGTTGGCCATGTTTTCGGGAGCTGTTGGCAAAGAGTTATCAGAAGGTCTTGAAGTTGTTTTTGCAGCTGCTGAAGAGCTTTTGATGGGTCATGAAGACCCCTGGTGACTTCTTCCAGCACTGTTCAGTGCAGTGGAAGAAGTGAGATGAGTATGGTTCCTCCGGCACAGTTCAGCGCGGTGAAACCGACATAGACTGATGAGTATGCTTCTTCCAGCACAGTTCGTAGTAGAATTAGACTGTGTGTCACGCATCAACCTTATTGTTCTTATACCTGTTGCTTGCATTCAAGTATTGTTCTTACTTTGAAGCTGGAAAACTTAAGCAGATGAAATATTGTCGTTGTTAATGGGCAAACATTCACAAAATAAACTATTGGAAGTGATGTATCTTAAAAGATGGCATTTATTTGTGTTGCAGTTCAGCTTTGAAGAATCCATTGTGACTTGCTGCTGGAAACTAGCTGTGAACTTGAGCTAGAGGACCAAGCAGTGCCGTGCCGTGTAGTTTGAGAGGATGTCAGCATGGCAGCTGAAGAAGGTTGCAGCCAACAGATAAATTTCTTGTTTCTGGCAAACAGTTTCATAAATTTTTGTATTTGTACAGACCTCAGTGTGTTAAAATTGCTAATATTCCCTTGAGATCTGCTTTGAACTGAATGCCTTTCTTGATATGAGTGTATTGTTTCCTCTTTTTTCCCCCCAACATAATTGAACTTACTTGACATTCACAGTTGTTATTATTTAATTGTTCTGAAGCATCATTCTTATCATTCTTATTTTATTTGTACTGGGGCAACAGGTTGTGCACTTTAATATTTAGAATAAAAGTAAATAATATTTGTTATTCAGTTGTAATTTTATACATGTTAGTTTTATACAGTTACGCATAATATCTAAGCTAGTAGGCAAAATGTATACAATATTCATCTTTGAAATATTAAATCTTTAAAAGATTTGTCAAATATTAAGTACAAATTCTTTCCTCTTTGACTTCCCCATGCAACTTACCATACCTTTTGTTTGGGTCTTCGATCTGCAACTTGTGATAAAATAATGTTACCAAACTGTTTTTTGCCATTGCGAAATCTTGGTTATCATGTTTTACAACTTCATCCAGTTATCTTTTCCTACTTTCTCACAATATATGAGAAAGTAAACTGAAAAATATTTTCGTGTAATAATTTTTTTTTTTTTGTATTATTTCATGCACATCTTTTTAACAGTGGAGATTTTAACGACTTCCGCTCCATCCGTAGGTAATTTGCTGTGGAGTTGGACGTTAACTATATCCCGTTAATATGTGAAATTGTACTGTCTGCCTTGCAGATTGTTTTATTCACCGGCCAACCATTACAATGCTTAAAGACGGTGAGTTGTTTTACTCCCTGCTAGATAGCTCTAGTAATAATCACTTGTGTTTTGTTTCACATCCCCTTCCAGCCGACCAGTGACGTCACACAGGCAAGCCATGCATTCGCATCCCCCGCGCTGAGACTTCCCCCATCGCCCTAGCACACTAGCCAATCAGTAGCAGGTAGCAGCTCAAGATTAGTATAAAAGTAGAGATGGCCCGCATCTTGTGACCAGTCTTCATTCCCAGCACCCACCGTTCAAGAAGTGATCAGATTGTACACCAGTCTTAGATTCTAGCGCCAGTCGCTCAGACATTGACCAGTCTGCGCCCTTAAACCTTTGCTTATTGTCTTCGTTCATTCTAGAACCTGCTGTTCAGGACATCACCCCTGTACTTCACTTAAGCCACGCTTGCTATAGGGTAGGCTGCGCTAGTTAGGAAATGTCTGCTACATACCCCGCAAACCCTGTGACCTACAGTTACGGACGTATCTGTAGAGGACCTGTTGTAGATCTCTACACGGACTGTACCATCCACCCCCTCCAAGTTTCGAAGGAAATTCGTCCATCACCCTGAAAAGTGGACACCTACAGCTACCGAGATTTCCTGGATAAGTCCAGCAGACTGAGTGTCCAGCAATCAGCACCTGCGACCGACTTCCGGCACCAGGAGAACCACTTCAGTCAGTTCTGCCAGATTGCCAGCCAAGACTGCACCCCCAGTTCGAGCAAACGCCGCCTGCCAGGAGTCAGCGATGACAGACGTCATCCCGGCAACCGCCGTCCACACCCAGGACAGCATTCAGAGCAGCCAGCGTCCACAAGGTCCAACCACCTACGTCGGGCCTGCTCACCGCTATGGTCATGGTCATCTCTGATCATGCAGCCGACTTAGCAGCGCAGTCTATGCTCAACGCAGACGCCTTTGAGTATCCGGAGCTGCCACGGTAGAGAAAATTGCTTAGGAGTACAACCAGGGTAAACCCAAAGAGGCTACTCCCGGGATTTTTATTACAAATTCTCATGTAGTTAGCCCTTGTAATACCACCGTAAACTGTGACGTAACTATTTCCGACAGATCAGAGAATGTGAACCAACACAGACATGAGGGGGTCCAGCTGGAGGACGAGATGTCTCCCAGCTCCAGACCTGCTGTAAGAAAAATGCCAGCGCAGTCTACGTTCTTGAGACAACATGCCTACAGCCCGATTGAGCATCCAGATCAGCATCTGCAGCCAACCAGTCAGCAGAGGAAACTGCGCTCGCCAACAGAGAGGACAGTGCCGACTCTGCTATCAACAAGGTCTCACCACCAGCTGGAGGAGCACACCTCGCCTTGCATCCAGCTGCCCCAGCTCGTCACGGTGGAACGGCCAGCTCACTCTTTGGGTCGAGCCACCCACTCGCTACCGCCCAGTGCCAGTAGCACTACTAGTCAGTTGGGTACTAACATCAGTAGTTGCCAGCAGAAGACGACGACAGCAAACTCAGCAGGCTACAACTGCGTGTAGAATTCAGTAGCTTTTGTTTGCTCTGAAATCAGTGTAAGTAACATAAATTATAGGGTATGCTAAAAGGAAGCAATTAAAGACAATCTGTGAGAGCAGGTTGCGAGAAGAGAGCCACTGTTAATAAATGTGTTATGGACTTTATATGAGTAAGGCAGCAAGAAGAAAAGGGAAATAATACACAAGAGTATTTCACAGTAATAATGTAAGTAATGAGAAAAAGGTCTTTTCATAAATACCATCGGGTAAATATTGATCTGTTTTCTAAATGATGTGAGATAATTGTGCCTGCAGCATTTGACTAACTTCAAGAAGAGAGAAGAATTTTTGTTGTAACACTACAAGGTTTACATGCATTTTCTTCTAATTCTGTCCGTTATTTCCTTTGTAGTAGTGAAAGCACTCGTGTATTTTGTGTGAAAGAAACCCCTTCACTTCACTCTACAAAGAACCCCTTAGCCAGGAGACGGGTTTGAAAGTGCCCGCCTCTTTGGGAAAATCCTTATGTTTTAAATTAGCGAAGATGTAAAAATAGCATTCTGTGCGATACTACTAACATTACCAGTCTTCCATGTAGCTGGCCACAGTATTGCTGCAGGATATTGGCAAGTGAAGTGCTTAAAATGGCGACACAAGAATTGTAGGACTGTCTGTCAAAAGATGATTCCTCTCAGTCAATTCTTTTTGCGTGCAGTTAACGTGTGTAATATTATGAGTCACCAAGAGTAAGAATTAGTTTGTGATTGCACGCTGTAATGAAAGAGGCCTGCGAGTCTCACCGCCGGGACTCCCATAGAAAACTAACAAAATGCACTGTAATTTGAGACACAAAGGAAAACTATGGTGCATTTCTTGATACCAAATGGTTGAACAGCTATCCTTCCCCCTTTTATCCTTGTAGCAAGAGAGAGCGTGATAGGAGTAGTTACATGTGTTTGAGTGAGACAGTGGTGACCCTTTTTTCTTGTTTTGCGGCAGGCAAATAAAAGTTTGTTGAGACACCACCTGTTGTGAACGACCTTCACCCCATCCCAGCTGTTAGGAAGAAAGGTCAAGTTCATGAGGAGAGGAGCGACAGTATCGCAGCACAGAGCTGTGCCTTTTACAGAAGCCGAAGGGGAGAAGATTTCTATTAAGGGGACTGCCTAGGATCTCCATAAAGGAATTTTCTTTTCATTCGCCCATCCCTCTGAGAGTGGTGGCTGAAAGGAATGTTGATCGTGACCTGAGAAAATGTGCTTTTGTTTCAGGCTGCTTGTCAGCAAAAGTTGAGCAGAACATCCTCTCAGACGAGGAATGTGTTCTGTCTCTGCGCATGGATAACTGATTGCCTTTGATGACGATGGGTAGAGGAAGATACTCTTCCTCTCCAAAGGGGGGAGGGATTTTAACCCTTTTCCTACCTTGCAGCAACGCTAGTCGAGTGGGATGTCGGAGGTAGAAGGAGCAAAGCAGTACCTGTAAGTGCAGACTACCTTCACCTAAGCAGACCCAATCATCAGCATCCCTCTGTAGCTTAGGCTACTGAGCAAAAAGCGGAGTTCTCGTCAGATCGTCTTCCATGTCCTCAGAGATGAGCTGTAATCTCATCTTGTTCAGACGGAGGCCATAGAGGAAGAGCTATATTGCTCCACGGAGAATATGCCTTTCCACAACCTCAAGGATGAGCTCCAGGAGAGGGGGCAAATTGACATATGACGTCTTTTTAACGACTTCCACTCCATCCCTAGATTATTTACTGTGGATCTGGAAGTTAATTTTTATCCCTTCAATATGTGAGATTGTACTGTCTGCCTTACAGATTGTTTTATTTACCGGCCCACCGTAACAATGCTTAAATTAAAGACAATGAGTTCTTTTACTCCCTGCTAGATAGCTCTAAAAATAATTATCGCTTGTCTTTTGTTTCACATCCCCTTCCAGCCGGCCGGTGACATCACAGATGCAAGCCATGCATTTGCATCCCCCGCTCTGCGACTACCTCTTGCCTTAGAGGCACAAGCCAAACAGTAGCGGGCAGCGGCCTGAGATTAGTATGAAAACAGAGACTGCCTGCACCTCGAGACCAGTATTCATTCCCAGCGCCTGTCATTCGGGATGTGATCAGATTGTACACCAGTCTTCGTTTCTAGCGCCAGTCGCTCAGATCCAGCCAGATTGACCAGTCTTCAGCTGTCCAGCACCAGTTGCTCAGACACTGACCAGCCTGCGCCCTGAAGCCTTTGCTTGTTGTCTTTGTTTGTTCAAGTATCCGCTGCTCAGGACAACACCCCCGTACTTCACTTAGCCACGCTTGCAATAGGGTAGGCTACACTAGTTAGAATATTTTCGCTATGTACCCCGCAAACCCTGTGATCTACAGTTACAGATGTATTTGTAGAGGACCTCTCATTAAAGTCTTTTTCAAGTATAAATCCTGTCACGTTCCTTCTTAGTCATACTGACATGTGCCAGCAATCACGTGACATTGTTTCCTACAATGCATACGCACAACAATGCAAGAGTTTGTTGCATAGCTACAGTAATCACATCTCATTCCCCTTTTGTTGTGTCGTTCACCTCTACTGGCCATCATAATTTTCGTTACTGCTAGCTTTCCGGCTGAAATTTGTGCCGCTGACCAGGAGCTAGAGTGCTTACACCGCGTGTTTATTTCCATTAAATTAAATAAAATGTGGTCAGCTTTTGCTTTTGAGTTTTTTCCTTATAGACTTAGCACCTTTTCGTAGCTACCCTCGCTTAACAGGTTTGCAGTTGATCCCAGGGAATTGTACGAGCCTGACACTATTTTCTATAAATCATGCACTAACTTGGGCCGCCCTTCCCCTCAACCCTCTGGGATTGACGGAAAGGAGGAGCCACACAGATACACTGTCCTTAGAACAGCGTGTCAGCCTGGTGTTCACTAGCCTCTCCCAAGCGGGCTGTGTTGGAAGAGACTTGTTCCCTAGGTTGGGAAGACTGGGATGAGGCCACACACCCGTGTGTGTAACTGGACAAGGTGAGGCCTGACTTCCCTCATGAACCCCAGTCTCGGCCAGACTTGGGAATAGGATGTCTGCCTGTCCACTGCCACCCGAGGTGCCACACATATCACTGTACAAGGAACCTGCATACATGGTACAGTAGTAAGAAGGTAAATTTCCAGTTCCCAATGCCGTACGCCCAGAGGAAAGGCTTGAAGGAAAAGGTTAGACAGACATTCTTGGCATCAGGCCAAGCGCACAAATATCAGGCTTCTTTGGTCAAGCAGCTAGCTAGTTTGTCTCCTTAAGAGCAGGTGCACGTGCTAAGACACCTGCAAGATCCAGTGGAAGCGCCTGTGCTCTGCAATCGCTTCACGCTACCTGAGAGGATCGGCCCCGTAGAGTACCTAGAGTGGATCATTTGAGTATTTGCGCAGATCTGAACAACTGCCTACGCCTATCATTGTTTATCTTGTACCTGGTATTCTTCACCCAGTACCTCTGCATAAGCCACAGGACATTATTCGCCACACCAATTTCAAGTGCTGCTCCACTTAAATGTCGCCCAGGTATAACCATAACAGTAGTGGCACCCAAACGAAAAATAGTGCTATCCATGCCAGATTTCATGCTCTGCCGTATAGCCACACAGCCAGCTTATGAATTTGAATGTCGCGTGTTCCTCCATTATGTTACTTTATGTCCTTTGTTGACTAGATTTCAGTTGGCAACATGTACATGTCGGGTTTCGTTCTCATAAAGTATGTAAAACATTGCCTCATTCTGTAACAATGTTTCACTGCAGTCAGTCGATCTGAGATAGTCCTAGGTCCTGCACACGTAGCAAATATTTTTGACTGATGAAGAGATTAGTGATGTCATTTCAGAGAGCAGAGTGTAGGTTGGGTTTCGGGCTGATGTTCTAGGGCATGCTACAAATCACCTCGGATGTTGTACAAGTACATTCCTATAATCCATTCACGGTTACTTCAGCCTTTTATGAAGCCCTGCTGATGTTCTACTTCCAGGATATTCCTCCGCCTCGTGCAAACTAAGTTTAACAAGTATGGAGAATTACACCAGAGGTACAACACACCACATCCGTGCACTCTCAGTTGTAATGATATTTTGTATAAGAACTGTTTCTCACTAGACATTACCAACATACCTATTTTCTCCCTGTTTTTTTTATTCAAATTATTTATCAATGAAGCATTATAATTTATAGCTAAGATATTAATAACATTTCAATTTAACAAGGGGAAAAAAAGTAACTTTTATGAACACAAGTATTAAATGCTTGCATATGTTGGAAATAACTAAACATGTCATACATGGGGAGTTTTTTCAAAGGTTTGATTCAAAAAGGCCGAAGAAACCTTGAATGGACTATAGCGACTTACTGTTTACACCCTTTCTACAGTTTTAGACTTGTATAATTATATTGAAAACTTATTGTTACAAATGGCTTAGGGCATATCCAGGTTCATAAGGGTTGGAGGTATTGATTAAAGTAATAGAACTAAATTTAATGTCTTAAATTATTTACAGTTATGAAAATTTGTAAATGCATCTATTATGCACAAAATTCAGCTGCTTAGCCCTACTATTAATACTTATAATTTCTATCATTGAGCACAGTTTTTATGGCAATCTCAATTAAGTTTTGTACCATTGCCTTTACTCTCACTACATTCACTTAACATTAATTTATGAACATAATGTCCACCACCATGCATTAACTTAATTTAAAATGTCCACTCATGTATCAAGTCCCACTTTCTTGCAGTCTAGCTGGTAGTCTCTGTCTCCATTCTCCTGACTGTCAAAAGCTGCACTCGCTGATCACTGTACTATAGTCCATCGTTCTGATTATTACACATGCCCAGCATTTATGATCATTCAAGACTGTTGGCACAGAGGTGTGCGATTGCTTATATAACTGAGGTGGCCTGGACCAGAAGCTTCTTTGCGCCTTGAGTTGCCCAAGGGACATAATGACCAGAAATGTTGTGCAATGCCTCCAAAGTTATACATTCTAACAGACATGGGAGCGACTGCAGTACCATTAGTTTTTTACTGCCCAAATGGTTGACTCTGGGTACGGTGATGTCATCCCGGGAAGACACTGCTAGGCCTGCCCAAAAAAAAGGGGGGGAGGGAGGGCACAGAGGTAAACAGTCACATGTAACAGTACAGATAAATTCTGACACTGCTTTCATAAAATCATCAACCATGCTTCATACCACAAAAATTATAATGCTAACTTTTTATGTTTACTGTACTTAAGGACTTGTAGCCATTCGCTGTTTGTGACACAAATATTTCAAATAATTACAGTGCTTGCATGATTTTAATTAGCTTATAAGTTTCATTTAAAGTCACATCCACCACAAAAATGCAGGCTTCTACACAGTGACTGACTTCTTTCAGGAGGTTTGAGGTTCAGTTCAGATCATCATGAATGCATTTTTAAACTATCTTTTTTGGTTCCAAACGTTGGTGGTTAGTGTAACTACCTTGTCTCTAATGGTATCAGTCGAGAATTCAAGGAACTTTTTAAAGCATGTTATACACGAAAGCAGGCCCACCTTTCCTTCTTCAGCCCAGATAATTCAACAGTTTTCTGTGAAAGTTGTAATAAAAATTTAAGAACTGTTATAATTTTTTTTAACTGCAATGTAGAACAGCCTTTTCTGTTGGCAAATAAGAAAATAGGCAAAATACAAGAAAGCAGTTGCATTGTGGTTTATATCGCAACATAACTCACTTTGAATCCTGCAGTCAGTATTTTACTTGTATTTTTAAGTAAGCATCTACTTGCAATTAACCCAAAATGCAGGTGGCTGCTTGTATAGCGTGGAAATAGTACAGAATCTGGAATATCTTTTGAAGGAGGGGCGAAGCTCTCGCACCAGCCCAGTACATAATGACGGTGATACTGTTGTAAGCAGATTGCAGACGTGAGGCAGAGTGTATTGTACCTATATTATGTTTAGTGACTAATTTGGATCACCTGCTAATAAAATTCAGAAGTATAAGTTCTTTAGTAATTATTATTATTGATCCTAGGATTGAAAACTTATGGTATACATAGGCTGAACACTGTACTTCAACAGTATTCACATATGTACAAAACTGCTTGGTCATTCAACATAAAAAATGCAATGAATTGAATGCATTAAGAGAAAAGTCTGTTCACATTACAAAATTTCTGACAGGTTGGTCCCCCCCCCCCCCCCAAGTCTTTGTGTTTAATTGAACCTCTTTAGAAATAATGAGATTTTTGTGCATTTCTTTTTTGTGTGCATAAGTTCGATGTGTTGAACGAAGCAACATTATCCATGTGGCTCTGTATGAATGGGTAAAACAAAGCGATCACTCAAATCCAATATAATTTATCACTGTGTACTTGATATCTCTGCGATATGAATAAAATACTTGAAAAACTATATATTTACTGTATTCAAACATTGCGCAAAAATTAGCTGTGCATCATTTGTGGGTGCAAATATGATTATGAGATAGTCATAAATAAAAACATTTTCTACCAAATTAGGGGCTATGTTACTGCTTATGAGCAAAATTGTAGACTTATTTTGAATAATTGAACATATATTCTGGTTCCCTACTAAAAATTTACAACAGAAAAAACAACAGAAATTTTTTGTTCATTTCTATGTCTGAGGCTGTTGGTTTCTATTGTAACTTCTGTTATATTCAATATGGGATTGGGTTACTCTCTGTTGTAACCTAATTGTTCCCATTGGTTTTTATTGTATTATGATGTTTGCTATTACTCTTGTAGGGTTTTGTTGTATTCTAGTGGTTTCCATTGTTTTTTGTTGTGTTCTATTGATTTATATTGTGTTGTGGCCAGTTGGTTTCTGTTGTGATTTGTTGGGTTCTGTTGTATTTTGTTGGTTTATGTTGTGCTGTAGCTTGTTCATTTCAGTTGTATTCTAGTATTTTACATTGCTTTCTGTTGTAGCCAGTTGGATTCTGTTGTATTCCAGTGTTTTACATTGGATTCTGTTGTATTATGTTGGTTTCTGTTGTATTACAGCAAGTTGGATTCTATTGTATTCTAGTGTTTTACATTGCTTTATGTTGTGTTCATTTTAGTTCTATTGATGGATTTTGTTGTGTTCTGTTGATTTCTATTGTGCCTTGGACAGTTGATTTCTGTTGTTTTTTGTTGGTTTCTATTGTATTACAGCTAGTTGGATTCTATTGTATTCTAGTGTTTTACATTGGTTTCTGTTGTGTTTTGTCGGTTTCTATTGTAATGTGGCCAGTTGGTTCCTGTTGTATTCTAGTGATTTCCATTAGTTTCTGTGGTGTTTGGTTGGTTTCTATTGAGCTGTAGCCAATTGGTTTCTGTTGTATTTTAGTGTTTTGCATTGGTTTCTGTTGTGTTTTGTAGGTTTCTGTTGTATTCTAGTGTTTTAATTGGTTTCTGTTTTGCTTTGTTGGTTTCTGTTCCTGTTACAGCCTGTTGGTTCATCTTGTATTACCAGTGGTTTTCATTGGTTTCAGATTCTTTCTGTTGGTTTCTGTTGTGTTGAGACTTGAGCTTTTGAAAAATAATATTTTTAAGTAGGTAGTGGCATTTTCATTTTCAAATATATGCAGAAAATAATATGTGTTAGAATATAAAATTATTCAATTACTGTAGAATAATTATATTAATAACTAAAAGAATAAATTATTTTTGATTTTTATGTATCTGGACAGAAACTAAGCATTTAATTGTCACATTTAAATAAATTTTTAGAGTGAACTCTAGTGGAGAGTTTGCGAACTGGTAGCACACATTGGTTTCTATTGTATTTTGTTGGTTTCATTTCATTCGGGTGTAGGCCTATTCCAATGATGTCCCAGTTTTTTCCGTTGGTTTCTGTTGTTTTTTATTGCAGTTCACCCTGTTGGTTTCTGATCAAATCCTATTGTTCCACTTTCATGTCTGTTATGTTTGGTACTTTTCTGTTGTAATTATAATGGTTTCTGTTGTATTTGGTGGTTTCTGTCGTATGTCATTATATTGTGTTCTGATATAGTCCCAGTAATTGCGCTTGGTTTCAGTTTGTTTTTCTTTCTCCTCCTCCCTCCCTCCCACCCTGTTGGTTTCTGATGTATTTTGTGGGTTTCTGTCGGATTTCATTCTATTGAAATCTGTTGTAGTCTCAGTGGTTTCCATTGTTTTGTGTTGAGTTTTAATGTACTGCCCTGTTGGTTTGTGTAGTAATAGTACTGTAGCCCAAAGTTTCTGTTGTGTTTTGTTTGTTTATGTTATGTTTGGTTCTGATCGTATTCTGGAAACAACTATAAATACAACAAAAATTAACAATACACAACAGAAACTAAAGTAAAACAATATGAATTTTATCAGAAACTAACATGGTGAAATACAATAAAATCTAACAGAGCACAACAGTAAAACAAGCTAATATCAAGAAACACACAGCATAAACATACAAAACATAGAGTAATCCAATGGTGATCACAGGTAAGACAACAAAAATCAACAGACATTGCACCATAGAAATAAAAAAAACACATACAATCGAAAGTAATTTGATTAATAAGATTACATTGGATGCTAACAAAATATAGCAAAACTCAAACCAATGGAAACCACTGAAATACAACCAAAACCAACTTCCAAGAGCACAACAGATACAACAAAGCACAAAAAAAAAAGCCAATTAAATAATTGTGGTGGTGAGTGCGCCACCATCGATTTTAGTAACATTAACGTTTGTCGCTACACTAGTGCCCAGCTACCGACAGCCAACATAGGTAATGGCTGGTGTTTCCTTATTCTCCTTTCTCTTACCCCTTGCCACCCAGTGCATCATATATGCTATGGAAGGTTATTTAAGGACCTGCACCAGTGTTCCTCAACCAATTTTATTCTACTCCGCTCGCCCGACCACACCTTCAATTCAGCTAAAGCACCAGCGATGGCTCTCATCAGGAAATTTATTTCAGTCTTGGCGAGGTCGTCTGGTTTTTCATATTTTGAGAATGGTCAGCTTTGCATTTTCATACTACAGTTCAGCTAGAATGGATTTGCTTTCAGCAAACGATCGAGCGACATGACAGCAGTGAATAAGTCATGGAGACTTTTTCGAGCCTTTAAAATTTTTAGCACTAATCAATATTGGATTGCGTTTGAAGGAGTTTACTGCTTTTTGGTAGAGTTAAATGAAGGGGGTGTTCGGATATTCACTTTGATAGTATGTTGTGGTGACACACCTTTCAAGTTTTCAGTAAATTAATTTAGTGGATTGATGCATGTGCGTATTAAGCTTTAGCCAACGTCCCGTTTCATTTTTTCACTGTGTGTCTGCTCACCCATGACTTGCTCATCGTTGCATGTATACGGCTTATAATTTTTCAAGGTGGTTAGGCTTGCCATGGTATGGTTTAAGAATTAGCGTGAATTTCTTAAAGATTAATATTTCATGTACTATACGACTGAGCCTTTGCTTTGGGCCCCATATGGCCGCGCTCCCTTGTGCGTCACGATTACGGTGCAGCGACTATTTTTCTAAGCTACTTATGAAATACAGCATTTTATTAAGGTTTTTTTTGCTAGAATTGATGACAAGAATGAAGCCAGAAAAGAACTTTTTTCTGAGCAGCACGATTACTGTCAGCTGACTTCTGTATTATGTAGCATTAAGGTGCCTGCCCATAATTGGAGTACCTACAAAATTAAAGAGAATAAACCACAAATTGGTTGAGTATTCGAGGCATAAATGTATGAGTCTTATAAATAGTCTGTGTACAATTATATTTAGTTCACAATTCAACCAAAAATAAAGGGTTTTAATCATCATGTATACCCTACATGTTTTGTTGTTCAGAGAAGTTTTTGAGGTATGATCGTCAAGGAAACTATCTGTTACATGAATCTGAATAACTTTACTATTTGTGTGAAGCCTTTAATTTAAAATTTTACACTGTATTTTAATTAAGTGCTATGCTCCAGATTTCAGAGTTTTTTTAAGGGGCGTCGTGTTACTTTGGTGTGTAAATCAGCCTTCGCTTATTGTATTGAGATAGTATTTATGTATTGATATGAACTATTAAATTATGAGCCAATATTTTTTAAAGATTGTAATACTAGTGTTTTCTTGGCTCTAATTAAGTAGACATTGTCCTATGTTCATAATCGTTTTATGCCTTTATACATTGTGTATTTCAGAAGGCATTTTATATGAATTATGTTTGTGTTAAGTATGGTCTTTTACGAAAGAGAATTAATTTTATTAAGGCCAGTTGCAACCTAGTTTTGGCTGGAGAGTTTTATAGTTGCGCTCCTAGTTATATTCTATTTAATCTTTATCGGAGCATTGACTGGTGTGATTTTAAGTGTTAGTGTTAACGAAATTCTGAATCACTGGTTGAATTCGGTGAAAATGTTAGGCAAAGATTATTTTGATGAAATAAAATGCTTAATTAACCAAAATTGTTTGTGTCACACAATAGTTATACAAAATAGTTCAAAAACTGGCACAACAGAAATCTGTGGAATCCAGTAGAATATAGCAGAAAACACCATACTACAGCCAAGAGAAAACAGCAGAATTCAATTTTTAAACAATCTGAATACAATAGAACCCAAAATACTCAGACACAACAGAAACCAATGAAATGCAACAGAAGCCAACAAAATACAACAAAAAACAGCAGATACCAATAAAACAATGGAAGCACAACAGAAAAACACAGAACACAACAGAAACCAACAGAACACCACAGAAATTAACAACATGACAGAAACTAACAGAACATCACAAAAACCAACATAATACAACACAAACCAACAGAACATAATATAGCATGACAAACTTTAGTGAAGCCCGGGAAAAAATGTGAACTAGCATTCTCCTTCTCTCTCACACACATCACCCCACCTGTACTGCCATTTGACTTGTCTCCTACCAGCCAATAGCGAGCAAGCGGCATCACCTACAACCTGTGCGTACAATCACGTCAGTTGTAAAGTGGCGTTAACTGGTGTGGCAACTTGTGTGGTTTTGCATCCAGTTTCGTGTCACAATCATTTACCCGCAAGTTATAAGTATTACCACCATTGTATGTCGTAGTGTGACTTGCAATATAATTTTATATATATGTTGACTTTTTTCTAAATCAGCAGCCAGTTTGATTTATTTGATGCTGGACGGTGCAAAGAAAAGTTCAAGAGTTTTAAGTGATGAAAAAAGTATACCCACCCTAAAAAACTTGCAGGCAGTGTTGTCAAAATAAATTAATTTCAGAGGTGGTGAGCTTGAGAAAATTCAAGCTGCTTGTAAAGGTTCGATTACATCAGCAACTTCCCATTTATAGAATCAATAAACTGTTTACACAGGTTGGGGCGTGGTCATGGACCCCCCCCCCCCCCCCAAAGAAACCTTGGACTATTTTTTGTCACGTAAAAACGTTAGTGAATTTGCCATAAAGTTGATTGCATTTTAACATTTTTTGAACAGTTGTTAGTAATGCAGCATAAACTATATTTATTTGAGAGAACTCTCTTAATATTTTATCACTTTTGTAAATATTTACCAGGACATTATTGGACAGTCTACTACTTTTATAACTATAAAACAAGAGTTCTCATTGTGGGTTCAAAAGTGGAAGCGGGTCGTGAAGAACAAAGAAAAGCTTCCAGATTCGATTTTAGAAACATTGGAAAACTGCGACATTGATGTGTATCCCACCATCCACAAACTTATGCAGATTCTGGCTACACTTGCAGTCAGTGCAGCAACCGAGGAGCGCAGTTTTTCTACCCTGCATCGGCAAGTTGGCTTTGGGCTAACATCTATGAAGAACTAAAGACTCACTGGGCTTGCTTTCATGTTGGTCCTTCGATAAACTCCACTGGACCCAGAAGCCATTATTCTTAGATTCGCTTAGACAAAGAGGAGCCAAAAATTTATGTTGTAAATATTTACCCTTGCTGAGTTTATACTGTTTTTTTGTGTCTTGTTTCTGTTTGCGTTCTTAAATACAGAGTACATTGATCCCTAAGAGATAGAAAAGTGATAGTTTATATATATATATATATATATATATATATATATATACACACACACACACACATATGCACCCCCCCCCCCCCCCCCCCCCGATAACATATCGCTGTGCTCTTAGATTTAAAAAAGGTTGCCTACATAACTAATTTTAGGATTTTTTGAAGTTCAAATACTAAGATGGTGAAAATTTACAAAGAATAGTATAAGACGACTTGAATTTGTCCTGTATATGAATTTTATAACACAATTGAATTGTATCATAATTATTTCTTTTACATTTTTTGCATAATTTGTTTGAATAAATGACTTCGCAGAACACATTGGCGCCCCCGGTCATAAGCGGGAAGGGCACAAGTCTCCGGGTTTGATAAAGGTACCTTTGAAAAATTGTTCACTGAAACAAATTATATAATAAAAATATTACAATTTCTGCCAATTGTATATTCAATTTTTAGGTTCAAGAACTGCTTAGATAACACCAATTATCACCTTAAAGTCAACATTTTCCCGGGGGAGGGCCCCCCTTTTTTTTTAAGTTACGGTGCTGGCACCAGCACAATTATGTTGTGACCCCCCCCCCCCCAAATAAAGTCGTGATCTGCCCCTGTGTATACGTACCAAAGACACAGCTATTAGATTAACGCCATACCATTGTGATCTAACCCAATAAAGTACATCTGGAGCATGATAAAATCACGTGTTGCTAACAAAAATGTTTATGTTGCTAACTCGGGTATTCTGCAATTGACTCATTCAACCATGGACAGTATTTCACCAGCAGACTGGAAAAAACGATGCGATCATGTGAAAAAAAAAAACTAGAAAACTATTATTGGGTAAATTATGGGCTGATGGAGAAGGAAATTCCTCAAGTTATGCTGAACCTACGAGTGTTATCAGCAGCAGGAGCGGGAGCGACAATAACAGCACAAGGTACGTTACAAAAGCCAAACGCACCTATGATAGCAACATTTCTGGTGTGGAGGAACCGATGTCATGTTTCTAGCAATGTTGCACAATGACGGTTATTAATCATAAATTAAATTGTTCCTATAAGTTATATTCCTCAATAATGTGATGCGTGATGAGTTCGGGTTCATGGTTATATTTACTATGTCTCAAAGTGGGTGCTTTGTTTGTGTCCGCCGGATGACACTTTCGGGTGTGACTTGCATCCCGTTTACTCTTGGACAGTGATTCGACCTTTATACAGAGAGGACTTCGTCGATTGCTAACTGGGTACAGTCATTCGTTGTTTTGGCAATGTGTCTGACGACGAGCTTAGATGCAGATGGCTTACTCAGTCCTGTGCTTGGGCGGCTGACTGGTGCTGCTGGCTGCGGGTGGACCCAGACTTCCCCCACATGCTGCTATGGCTGGAACTCTAGCTGGGCCTGTTAAACGTCTTCGGTTGGCTGGGGTAGCATCGGGTCTTGAACCATGGGCAGGCTGCTCCAAATGGAACCTTCTATCCCCTAGTGACGGTGGCGTAGATGGCATGAACAGGTCCTGGACGCTTCCGGGGTGGCTGAAACAGAGACTGGGAGGGTGTCGCGGAGTTATCCCCCACCGACTGATGAGCGGCTTGAACTCGTTCCTGTGTGATTAATTGGCTAAGTGTCTTATTGGGCTGCGTGCAACCCCAGGTAGACTAGTATGCAGTAGTTGCGTGTCGTTCCCTAACATCCTTCCCACCTCTCTTGGTGTAGCACGTTAGGTTCAAAATTTGGGTCCGATAAATACAAGCAGGTGACGTGCGTTCCCTATCTAAGTGTGTACTTCCTTCTAGGCACACTAGAATGGTGCTTAATACAGATTTTCATGGCCCGAAGGCTGTCGCACCCTCCATCCTCCCGCACTGCACCTGTACTCCTGGCGCTGAGTACAATTTTATTCTACAACTGGCAACACAAACGGTGCTGTGGTTGTAGAGCGGGTTCCCTCGGAGGTGCTCCAATAGCTTCGACGGTGAGCCCCTTGAGCGGACAGGTTCAACCGAGAGCCAACCAACCATTCCATCCGGCAACTCAAACAGTGCGGTGGGCAAATGAAAGCTGGTCTAGCGACTTATCCTCTCAAGCAGGAGTATGAATAGTGATTGTGGCTCTACTGTTCTATACAGTGCAGGTACCGAATGGGTGACCGTCGAATGGTGTGTGTTGTGACGTATCAATACCCCCATCCGGAAGAACTCGTAGTCCTATACTAAGCAGCAACTGGTATTGTCAAAACCTGGTCTCCTGCTCCACTCTATTGGACGTAGGTGTTTACTCTGGTAATCTGAACGAACACAAGGGAAAGTAAGAGCGTAAGTTAGTTTCAGATATTGTTTATTCCAAGAGGAATAAGACATTGTAGCCCTTACTATCTTCTATCTACCCAGAATTGACCGGAAGTAGTAAACTATGCTGTCCAGGTGAAGGGGACCTGGTTCTAAACTAGCTGGGAGCAAAATCAACTAGGTAAATATTACGACTTTCCCTGTCTAACTATGTATGCATGCTCTGACGGGGCTTAAGGGGATCCACGTCCTGAAGGGTACATGGGTTAGCCGTTGCCAAGGGAAGCAAGGGTGGCCAGATATCTTCTGGAATACTTCACAGGGGGTAGGGCTTCCGAAATACTGCTGTAGGCGGTGGTATGATTGTGATCCCTAGTGGGATATTGGTGGCTGATCAGGACTCTGGCGAACTAGCATGGTGGAGCTATCTGTCCAGCTGGCGCGGCTCGTAGACAAGCCGATGAACAAATGACGTTTCCAAATTATATTTTTTTTCTGGCGAGCCCCCAAATTTCGCTACACCAGCGTGAGCACATTCACAGTTCTGTGTGCCCTCTGGCATTCATGTTAGTAGATAAATCAGTTGGAGAATGGGATGCGTCTCAGGGCAAGCCATGCACACCTTAGGTTCGGTTTAATTATTATAATGGGCGCATGTGCGCACCCCGAAAGAAGAAGGGTCTAGATGGAAGAGTATAGAAAAACCAGGCAAAGCGAAGAGGGCCATGGAAAAACTATGCGACAGTTGCGGAGGATAAAATTGTTCCTTTTAATTGGATTATGGCTGTATAAAGTAGGGCATTTCTTAGTTCGGGAAGAAAGATGCGGGGTGAAATGAAATGAGATCGCAGCTGGTGTGTATTGCGGGGAACAGAACAGCTCCCGCCCCGATGCCAGTCATCGTGTGGGAGCAGGTACCCTTGAAGTTGAGCTACTGTTAATACTGCCGTGCAGGTGAACCAGCACTGCAGCACTTACAGCAACTATTGGATGCAGGGCCCCCTGCTTCTCGTCGAGTGCGTCGGAAAACTGGTCAGACCAGCCATGGCGCCACTCCATCTTCACCCTTCCGCGCCGATGCCAGTATCTCCAATCCATGGGTGAAGGTGGAAAGATTTCTTCGGGGGGACTAGCCCCTCCCCTTCCTCCAAAATAGCCCTTCAGTTTGGGATGCGTGAGACATTTGCAACCTACCAGTGGTGCTGGCAAATTCGCTAGCCCAGTAGTGAAGGCTGACATCAGGGTGCTTCCAAGGTCCGATGCATTCCATTCATTTCATCGCGCATCCTCAGTAGGCAGCCCGCATAATCCAGCAGTGAGGATCGCTACAGTTCGCATTTTTCAGCTCTCGAGATCCCCCTCCCCGTCTTGAATGTTGGGCCACCTCCAGCAGATGTGCTTCGTCATCTCGCACTGAGCTGCCCAGGTTCCCGACGTCCACGACGACGGCGCTCTTGCACCGGCCAATTGGCTCGCGGGCTGGTATTTGAATCTTCCCAGCCATCCCAGAGCCCCTATCTGCCACCTGGGGACGCGACGAGTTGCGGAATGATCGGCGCACCCAAGCCGCCGTGGTCCCATCGTACTCGCCGAAGCACCTCGCCTTCGCTGATCCTTAAGGCGGGGGCGGATCTCGGAGAGTCTCCCACGACAACTCGTCTCGTCTGACGTTTCCAGCCTCTGCACGGGCATATATTATGCTTCGGCTGAGGGCACGCTGGCTTGGAGGGGGGAGGGGCTATCCGCACACATCTTGGGTAGACATTATTTCCATGCGAAGTCTCTCGGTTCGTCCTTTGTACTTCTTCCTCGGGGTGATGACGATTTCGATTACTGATAATCGATTGTTGTAAACACGTTCATGGCTGCACTGGCCCTTGTTGTCAGGCGGATGGAGGGGGAGACAGAATCCTCTTCCCATGGATGGAAGCTGTTGACAGGCTTGTCGTCGTGCAGGCAGGCCTGGCGACCGAGCAGCAGGCTTTACTGAGTCTGCTGAAGGAATGTTATTGGTGTAGAGATGAGCAGTTCGATGAAGCTGACATCTTTAGGGATGCTGTCCGTAAATACGAGAGGCATACCTTCAACTATAGTAAACCCTTCTGAGGCTATACTGAGGTCAGGTATTAGTCCTTTTTTTGGACAGTGTCTTGCAACAAGATCAGGAATACGCCAATAACAGTAGTGGAAACACCCGGGAGGGAAAATACCTGATTTGACAATTACCTGGATGTGACTGTTGACGACATGGCTGTGGTTAAAGGTACAAGAGCTGGACTTCTCTCGAGGGAATCCTGATTGAGGGAGGATAAACGCAGGGAGGGGGATCGAAAAGGCGTTCCATAGGCCCTCCTCTCGTCTGTGCCGAACTCAGGATGGAGGAACAAGAATGGGAAGAAAAATCATGGAAACCACACCCCTCCCACCGCATTCCCCTCAACAATGCGTGGTTAATATCATTCTCAGATAAGACGCAACTGGAGGGGGAAACCTGCCCAGAACCGATGACGAGCAAGGCTGATGGCACCAGAACGAGAGTTGGAAACTGACGGAAGGACCTTCAGGTCAAGGAAGTGAGAGAGTGTGTTATGTATTGTGTATATGTGAGTGTCAGTGAGAATGTATCAACAGTCTGCAGTGTGGTTTCGACAACGCCCTTTGTGTTCGGGGGTGAGGTGGCAGGGAATGTTTCTGGTTACCGTACATTCCCCAAAACTTAGTCCGTGCACACTCGAACGCACTGGGCCGAGAAAGTTGCTAAAGGGGATACCGTCATGCTTAAATTGAACGCGAAAGAAGGAAAAACGCGGAAGCGATATTTAGTGTGTAAGCGAGTAGATTAGTATAGTTTTCGTTTTACATTTCGGACCAGCATGGCGTTTAAAAACTGCAAAGTTCCCAGTGGAATCCTGAACATCCAAAGAGCCGATTTAGCTATTGTTTGCGGCAGTTAACGTAAGCTAGAAAAAAGTGCTCCAGGTATGACCTTTTAATAGGTATCGGCCACCCGGAGGGGAGGTTTGGTGAGGCCAGCGCCGTTTCCACCAGGAACTTTGTTGTCATCTTCGCGAGGAGAGGCAGCATATTGCATGGCTTACTGGCTGGCAGTATTGTTGAAACATAGAATTCTGACACGTCTGTAATAATCCCCGGTCCAGGGAAAATCCTGTAGGTGCTCTGGTAGTAATTCTAGCTTCGAAGCCCCGTTTATAGATGAAGTGAAGTCGTTAATTCAAATAGCCAGTAAGCATCACGTGTTGTGCTTTTGTCTTCAATTAAACCACAGGCTTTCCCGGCTGGTACTGGCGGTATCTTGAAATTTGAATGAAGTGTATGGGTAGGGCCTTCCCACCTGTCGACCAATACCCCTCCCGCACTTCATGAGGCGACCTTGCAACACCCGTGCTCATACCCCCTCCACACCAGGGCTACACTTGATTTTGTGTCTCAGAGTAGAAGCAAACAGAACACTATGGAAACCCATTACAGGCCACTACAGCACAGCATAAACCAGTAAGACACAACATAAACCAACAAAATGCAACAGGAACCAATTTAAACCACTAAAATACAACAGAAATCAACTGGCGACAACAAATTAAGAACCAACAAAACACAACAGAAGCCATTGGAAACCACCATAATAAAACAGAAATCAACTGGGTTTATTAAAATGGAAACTAAAAAACACAAAAGAAAACAAAACACAATATAAACCAACAAAATACAGAGATCGAGATTAAATTCATTTCGAACCGCCGATATTGGCGGTTTGAAATCTCGATCTGAGATCAGAAGCCATCGTCGACAAATGTAGTTTGAAAATACGCCAACAGATAGAACTACGTTTGATTGCTTTCTTGGGAAATTAAAACATCATTATACGTACTTGAATATTATTCAGTAAAATTCAAACAACAATAAATCACTTAGAACAGATAAAAGGTCGCACATCTAGTTCTATCTATTATGAAAAATACGCCTACTACCATGAAGTCATATATTACGAACCAATAGTAAAATTTGTCTTACACTTAATATTGATCTCTCCAAGATCAACGAATCGGAGCTCCAGAACCGTGAAATTTCGTTGGTGCAACACATTTACATTGGAACAAAGATCATTCGATCTCGGATCGGGGGTGATGTTGGTGCAACCGGCCCTAAGTGGTTCACCTTAAGCTCTTCAGTACAACTGTGCAGCGTGAAACCCATTCAATATGAATACCGGTACCTTATAAAGTTCACAGGCTTTCGCGGCTATTGAATGCAGGATCTCGGCTTGTGGGTTCTAACTGCGTCAATGACGATATCAATGCCAACGTTTCGGCACACATTGCGGTATTTGAGTACTGCTTCACTGAAGATACTAACGTCAAATGTATGCCGAAACTTCGGGAGTGGCATTGACTGACGCCACTGACAGTCCATTCACGGATACTTCCAACTTTTTGAAGCCCTGCTAAAGGTCTACTTCTAGGATACTTCTCCGCCTCATGCAAACAAAGCTTAACCGAGTTTGAACAATTACACCGAAGGGACTACGCATCACCTTCGTACGCACTCAGTGCTATACTATTTTGCATAAGAACTATTTCTTATTAGACTTTATCAACACACCTATTTTCCCCCAGTTTATGATTTGTTAATTAATAAAAGCAAATTACCATCATACCTACTTTTTCTCCATTTTTATTCGCATTAAATATAAATGTAATATTATCATTGATAGAAAACTATACAAAAAAGTTCAATTTAACCAAAGGTATCGTACTTTTGTTTCAATGCAAGTATAAAACGTTTGTGATACTTGGCATATTTAGACAACAACCAAGCACATCATACATGGATGATTTTTCAAAGGTTTGTTTCAAAACGCGTGAATAAACCGTGATAGATGATACCCACAAGCTAAGACAGCATCTTTGGAATGCGCTTTGTTTTAAGAACCTATTAAACGTTTCCTCAATACGTATACCTACGAAAAGACAAAATACGCCTCACGAGGACGCAATGATTAGTACTTTTAAACACGATATAAACATCGTTTCAAAAATGTTGGTTTTAGACTGTATAACCTTAAAACGTACTATCCCGGAAACGAGCGATACTATGAATAGGGGACTGTAGTGATCCTTGCTACAGACTTTCCACCAATAAAATGAGAGGATCACCGCTTAAAGTCCCATTAACATAAGTAATACGGCGAGAAAACAGTTCCAAGCCTTGCTCATAGCAGCGATGGTGCATGAGCGTGTCAATGTTGCATTTTAACTCCCGCGCTTCTCTGCAGCTAACCATTTTTTTTATTACTAGCGAGCCCCCAAATGCCGCTACGCCAGCGTGAGCACCTTCACAGTTCTGTGTGCCATCCGGCATGCATGTTAGTAGCTAAAATGGTTGGAGAATGGGACGCGTCTCAGGGCAAGCCCTATACGCCTTAGGTCGGGTTTAATTAACGAAATGGGCGCATGCATCGCGGTTGAGCAAGGTTGTCTGGTGCCATGGCTGTAATTGTAGCCATAGACACACCTCGAAAGAAGAAGGGTCTAGTAAGGGGCATAGAAAACCAGGCAAAGCGGAGAGGGCCTGGAAAAAACTATGCGACAGTCGCGGAGGATAAAAATAATTCCTTTTGTTGGATTATGGCTGGAGAAAGTAGGGTTATTATTAGTTCGCTAAGATAGACTTTGTGAGGTTAATGAGGGTGATATGAAATGTGTCGATCCGCTGCTGGAATGTATCCAGGGTCGTACCGCAATAGCACGGCCCTGGGGGCAGGGAACAACTGCGCCGCCCACCCGCAGATGCTAGTCATCTCTCCGGAAGCAGAAAAAAGTGTTAGTTTTCAGGCATAAAAATAGGAGTAATTAGGTAGGGGAATGAGGTGGTAGTGCGATGTAATGAAATGGCATTACATACAGTGAAAATTCGCTTGCAGCTAGTGTGGTGTTGTGTGTAGTGTTGGCAGTGTTGTGCGTGACCAGTGTAGTGTCGAAGAATTAGGTAATTTGTAATGAATAATGAAGGGTATAAATAAAATTATCGCCAGCCTGGAGGACACCATATTGGGTATCAGTTAGGTGTATAGAGCCAACGCACAGGCCTACACCAGACCGAAACCCCAGATTGGATCCCGCAATGCTGACACTCGGGTGCGCACGTAGTGTAGCATAGAAAACAATTCCAATGTAAAGCACAGGGCCATCTCTGAGCCAGAAGCTGTACAGAGCGCAGCTAACAGGAAAATAGCTCCAGGTTATAGGCGACGGCCCTAATGGTTTTTTTTTTTTTTTCGTGTGTGCGAAGATTTCTGTGTTTTGTGCTATAATTTTGGTAACTAGACACGATAATCGTGGTCTGTAATTTCGGCACAACTTGGCGGCGACCAATACTTATGAACCGGGTGTAACCAGTGTCGAAGGATATTCCGACGAGACGGCGAAACTGGGGGAAAAGGTCAACGTGGAGTGGCCGATAGCGGCCGAAGATAGCGAGTGTCTTCCTTGTCTCGGGCCGCGGGTGGGTGCGCCACTCGGAACAAACACATTCTTGCACGCTACGTAAACAACACGCCAGACGAACATTAAGAGGGCACGGGACATAAATTAATGCTACCGAGGCTTATCGCATTTTACAAATTTTATGAAAGACAATAAAGAAAACAAATAAAGGGCAACCAAACAGAATAGCTTTTATTAACTACGAAAGAAAATATTTTACCTGAGTGACGTTATTCTGCCGAGATATTTCTGACGCCGCCGATTTTTGTGTGTTTTCATGGTGCAAGAAATTATGCGAAATTTATACAGTAATACTGCAAAATACTTGGTCGTTAAGTTGGCAAAACCTACTATCTTGGAATGCCATTTTTACTTTTTTCTATGTTGGCTTTCAAAAACCAGCAAACATCAATTTACGTATTTGGTATTAGTTTATGTCCCACGCCCTCTTAAACTAGTTAAATATTAAGAGTTTACACACTGAACAAGAAGAAACATGCAAATGGATGATAACATCAACACGGGTGAAAACTACGCAACTTCATTCGGTCCCTAGATTATTCTTGAAACTTCCGCCTTGATTTCGGCGGTTGGGCGGGTTTTACTGGGCCGATGTATGCCACGAGTGACAGTTCATATGTGGTAATATTTTTATGCAAGTTAGCTACGTTCTGGAGAACGTAGAACCTTCCAAGCAATTGTTTCACTCAAACGAATGACCGGAGATACCAAAAAAACGTGATCGTCTTATTGGTAGCTCTGGTTTTTAGACTTCAGAAGCTGCTGCGCACGGTGTTTGTTGAGCAGTACACTAATTTTATGGTTTTAAAAATGTGTGAATATTTTTTAGCTAGGCTACTTATTTTAAACTCTCAACCTCAACCATGAACAAATCTGGGGGAAAAAAAAAAAAAAAAAAAAAAAAAAACACTTAATTTATGGTGAGCATTGCGCACAAGTGGAGTGGAGAGATTTGGGCGGCTCTTATCACCGATGTCCTGAGAGCCGATGAGGGTGAAGTGAGTATGGAGCAACGCCGCAATACAAGGACTGGGGAAACGGGAGATCCCCGAGAACGCCCGCAGGCCAGCGGTATTTTCAGGCACGATTCCCACATGCGAAAATCCGGGAGCGACCGAATCGAACGCAGTTCGCCTAGGTGGGAGGCGAGTAGTCTGGCCACTAGACCAACGCGGCCCCTTGCACACGACAAGAAATGTATCCGCACGGAGCATGAAAATGGCCTCGCGGCAAGACCATAATTCGTGAATCACAACTTGCCAGTGGTCGGCCGAATCAATTAAAGACACAGCACTTGTTCGAAGAGCCAGCCAATTTGAGAATGGGAACGCACACGTTATAAGGATCGCCGTGTTACATGTGAGAGCACTGCCCAGTGCTCTCGGGGCAGCCCGTCAGTGCCTTTTCCATTGAGCTCCATATTCCAGCTGTACGAAGTCGACACTAGTGCAATCGCGTGTCAAAACACCCAAGGCACAGCCTGTTCTCATATGTATTCACACATTTAGAATCATACTTGTCAAAAATCGCTCCATGTTATGACGTGTTAAGTTCCTCGCGCACTGAACACGTCTTGGATCGTATTGGCAGCGGCACGGAAAGCCGGCGGCGTTCGATAGGTATAGGCAATTCACGGTAAAGTGAGCACTTTTTAAGGCCCTCCCAACAGGAGTAAAATTAAGTTTTATTGCATATTTGGACGTTAACTTTTGAGAGTAGTTTAATGTATCCACTGTATTGATTAGCCACATGGCAACGTTTACATTTAAAAGTGGCAGAAAAATTAAAATTGTCTCAAAGGACAACTTTAGCAGGGTCTTAAAAAGTGCTCACTTTATCGTGAATAGCCTATATCTCCGTGCACACCACCGGAATGGACCAACGGTCCCCCGCACGGTCGGCTCCCACCACTGTTCCAGCAGCCCTCCCACCAACCCTTCTTGAAAGTTCGTGTTTGTCTCTAATGTGTATGTGTATATGTATGTGTATATATATATGTGTGTGTATATATATATATATATATATATATATATATATATATATATATACACATACATATACACACACACACCGTTTCTTGGGAAATTTCCCACCATAGATATATATGTATATAGATATATACATATATATCTATATGTATATATATACATATAGATACACAGAGAAACGTACGGACTCCTGCTCTGAACGCGGATGGTGTGTTTATGCTGTAGCCTGGTTCGTAATCAGTGAGAATTGGGTATAGGGAAATGCGTGTTAACGAAACCCGGTTTTTTTCAAGCAAATTTTGAAAATATACACTTGAAAAAATGCTTAAAAAGTGTGAAAATGATACTCTTAAGCTGCGTATTGAAGCAAATATAACAATTTGTTTTTCGGTAGTGTTTTATTTAATTATTAAGTTGTCTGATCTTTCCAGGAAACAAGCTATACCCTAACGTTACAAAAGGCTTCAATAGCCAAGCAGCACGTATTTTTCTGCAAAAAAAAAATCAATGGTCGTATATATCTATCTTCAACATAAACGCCGAAAAACCTAATTATATTTTACAAATACATTGCGCCGAGGGAAATCTTGCAGTATATTACAGGGAAGACGGCCGGCTACCTGCCTCGCCGGGCTCAGGTGACCCCCCACCCCCAGTCGAAGGAGTGAGAGCCCTAGAACCCCATTACAGACTAGTCAGGCTAAAATGAGCACTTTTGAAAGCCCTGCTTAAGTTCAGCTTGTATGCAAGTTGTGTATTCTTCCGCCTTATGTAAGGTTAAGATTGTCATGGGCCTCATCACTTAATTCATGCGTCGGGCAAGTGAAACTGTGAAATTATTATAAACGTAAACATTTAACAAAATCTGCTCATTTTTACACTTCAATGCATTAAAAAAAAGGAAGCGAAAGAAATAATTTATGTTATCACAAATGGTTACCTGGCACTTTTTATTCGACTTAAGAATCTGAACTACTACTTCCCTCCTATCGTTACCAACTTTATTGGATGCCTGTCACTCAGGGCGCTCGTTAAAATATATTCAAGCAGGGGGAGTGACTTTCTCTAAGTTTCAATTCAAAAGTCACTTTATAGTGAATATGCAGTTAGACTGCATTTCAAAAGATGCAAATAATCGGTGACTAAAGAGGATGCAGGAAAAACAAGGTTCCTTGAGAGGGAGATATTTGCGGACTTAAGAGCAGACGCTCGGCTGATACAGCCTTCATTCACGACTGGAACAGACTTATGAAAATCAACCTTAAAAAAAGCATTCTAGCCATTAGCTGCATGCATAGGTAGCAAAAAGAAAAAAAAAGTGGCGGGTGCGGGTACAGTGAGCGCAACCCCAAGTTATCAGAAAAACAAGGGTAAATTAAATGCTCGAGCCATTAGAAAATCATCAGAAAAAATTACTCTTAATTTTCTGATCCAAAACATCAAATGACGATTCGAGCGCAACCACAAAAAAGTGGCTCAAAAAGTTGCATTTGGGAGCAGTTGCAAAAAAGTGACTCAAAATGTTGCGTTTGGTTAGATCGTAATCTTTAGAAAAGTTTGAGTGCATCTGCAAAAATACGTGTAAAAAGTTGCGTTTGAACACAAACGCAAAAAAAAAAAAAAGTGGCTCAAAAAGTTTGAATACATAAAAAATAAAATATTTTATATAATAAAGATGGATCAGTTGCTAAATATATTAAACGGAACCAAAGAATTTAAGAAACTTTCCGAACTTACGATTGGGCAGTCCTATCCCATAAACCATGCTGAAATAAATGATACATGGCATGGATACAAAGTGGTAATTACTTCTGGAAATTTTAAAGTAATCTTACCAGACAGATATGTTCAGATTTTCAGTGAAAAAGTTTTAAATGATGTTAATCGTGGAGGTATAAGTTTTGCATATGATGGAATGGTGGATTGTGGTGTTAAACAAAGGCATTTTATTCGGTTTTTTAAAGAGTAAATGATCGTCGTCGTATAATTATACATCAGTTGATTTTTATTTGTGCTCATATCTCTATAAAGTTGTAATGGTTATCCAATCATTAAAACACAATTATCACTCTGACTTCGGTAATGTACTGCAACATAGTCTAATTAAAAATGTAGATACATATCTTCAAATTCGACATATTAAAGTAGCCGAAACATTGAATTCTTTTTCTAAATCTTTCATTGCACTTTCTATAGAAATATTATTCATTTTTATCACATGAAACTTTAGTAGTTTAAAAACTATTAAAGTTATTACATATAGAATACGACTACTTCCAACCCAAAAAAAATATCTACAGTCTCATATCTAATACCACGGTTCTTTCGGGCAAATCAAAGTTAATTAACTTACCTTTTTCATCATTAATTTCATCTATTATTTCATTAACTTGACTTGTTTGCACTGGAAAAAATAATGGATAAGCTGGTTCGTAATGAATTGTGTCGCTAAATATAAATGTTGTTCTTGGTATAAAAGTGGTAATTATATTAGATTCTCTATGATTATATTCATAATGTTTTAATATCATGCCATTTACTATATTACAGTGTATATTTATTGTTTCAAATGGAGCAAATTTTGGAATTGTATCGCCATAATGGTCCACATTTGCTTTCAGAGTTTTATTTTCTACGAAACCCAATAGTTTTCCTATTGAACCCCGTTTTCCAAACTGTAATTTATGCGTACATTTTACTTTCACTCTGTTTGTTATTTTATCCAGCTCGAAATATATATCATTTTCTTTCCCATACATTGAATCTACACTAAATGAAAAAAAAAATTGGTTTTATAGTTTTTTTAAGATCTTTTAAGCTATATTGACCAACTGGAATATCAATTGCTGATTCCATATCATTCTGGCCCACAAAATATAGCTTATTTTTCCCAGAGATAATGTTATGCATTAGATAAGTAGTATAGAACTGAACTAAAGCCAATGAGTGCCCCTCTATCTCTAAAGGGTAATGTAGTCTTTTCTTCAACGCTGATTTGTTATCTGTTAGTTTGAATACTTTACTCATTTATTATATTATTTAAAAAATATATATTCATAAATGAGTAAGAAAAACATGGAAAAACTACACTTATGATAGATAATGTTATATATGCTCAGGGATGGTTGGACTTTGGTACTCTCTATGTGTGTTCAAAAAGTCTGGACCAACCAAAATTTATCAATTTAAAGAAAGATATAGGTGTAGTATCAAAATTATTTAATGAACCAATCGCATACTTTTTTCCATCAAAAGAAGAAATGGTTGATATAAATGAATGCCATAAAGAGTCTGTAGTTGTTTTCGATGATATCATACTTGAAAACCAAAATATGGTAAGGGATTACTTTACTCACGGTAGACACAAAGATATTGATGGTTTATATTTAGCCCAGACATACTCAAAAGTACCTAAGCAGCTTATAAGAGACAATACCAATTTTCTTTGCATATTCAGACAATACTATACAAATCTTAAACATATTCATAGTGATTTTGTTGGTGGTGATATGTCGTTTGAGAAATTTAGGGAGACTTGTTCAAAATGTTGGAATAATGAATATGGTTTTATTACAATATATATGACTAGTAAGTTAAATAATGGTAAGTACCATAATAAAATTAAAGACTTTTTAAATTCTTAGATTATAAGTAAGTTTTGTTTTTAATGGAAGTGTTTCCATTAAAAACCAACATAATCTGATCTTTTTAAATGTATTGGTATACCATAACTATTTCAATAAACACAATTGTACCTTCGGGTACATTGTGGGCTTTTAGTTTTATACATGTTAATTTTTTTCTGTTGATAGTATATGTTGATAACTCTTTTATATTTTTCTGGTTTTATTATTATTTCAACTATAGTTCCATCTCTCAAAAAAAATTCTATTCGATTATCAAAGTAAAATGCTTTTTTGTATTGAACTGTATTTTCCAACTAAATGAATAATGTTAATTCTGTTTTTCTGATAGTACTCTAAATTGATTGCATCCATTGGTGCAATGGGATCTCCCACATGTCTTAGTCTTTTTTGTTCAAAATCTATATTGTTATATACTTCCAAGTAAGTAATATAGGCTTTATCCAATGATCTTTTATTTCTTGTAAGTGTAGCTATAAAGTCGTTGAACTGTGTGTAGGAAACAAAATCATTAGGATTGATCTTCTCAGTAGTTGTATCATTGTCTGTGTGATCTTTAATTTGATCTTCAATCCAAGAGCTCATTAATACATTTCCACATATATCCATTGTTTATTAATAGTGAATTAATTATTGGAAATTTAAAATTATGTGAAAAGTGATTTAGCACAATTACACACAAATTACCACAAGTTACTTGATTGAAATTTTGAATTCTATCATCGTTACAAAAATAATACTTCCGAGATATATTAATTGTCGGGGTAGATTTCCACCAAATGAATCAAAATAATATTCGTTGTTTGCTTTTTTCCAATAGCATACCCAGTGTGTACCAGAGTTTGTTGAAACATCTAGATTAACAATCCCACATTCATTATCGAGTGGCATGTTAAGTAGCTCATCAATCATAAATACGCCTCAAAAATCTTTAATGTTTAATTTTTTAACCATTTTATCAATATTAAAGTTACTGAGTGGAGTTACTTTTTTAAAACATTCTTACCCTACTTAACATTCTTCAATCCCTTGCAGTATTACTCCATAGCTAAATTATATCTGCGTTCTTCCAATTCTTAGTTTTTCTTCTTAGCATTAATTACTGATGTAGCGATATATAATGCACCACCAGCTAACGCTCCTAGAGCTTCCAATGCTGCGAAAATTAAGGGTAAAAATTCACCCTTGTGAACTGTCAGACCATTTCCAGTTTTCATTTCTTTGGACATTTTCTTAAGTTGTGGAACTGAAATTGAGATAGTCATCCCTTTGTCCTCCTTTAGTTTCTTGTTTTTACTTTCCAGTTGGTCTTTCGTTAGGAAAGAATCAATATTCAAACCCTTCAACTCCTCGTTAGGAACTTGAAATACAATGTTTTTTACTTTCATTTATTATAACAAATATTTTTTTCATTTTATTTTAATTCCCCAGCCAAGCTTTCATTTAATATGCATCGCAGATCCAGTAACACCAGCCAACAATCTCTCATTGAGATCAGCATCTGAACTTAACAATCTTTTGAACGCTTCCTTTCTAGTTCTTTGTCAGCTAAATGTCTTTCAGCTAGATCTTTATGATGATGATAAGCTATATCATGTTCCATTACAGCAGCATCTAGTGGATTAATGGGTTTATCATCACGCTTAATTCTCCCTTTTAGTCTGGTACCCTGGCCTAAGTACGGATAACTGGGTGCATGCAACTCAAAATGTAGTGAATTTATTATGTCATTGATCAACCCTTTTCCATGATGCTCCGACTCCCAAAAAGTATGTGGTATTGTGTTTAACATTCATATCAGATATGGTATACCTTTTGGATTATTCACAACAAAGTCACTAAACTTGCTGTTGAGCATATTCATTATTCCAACTTTTTCATTGTAGTAGTTATCATTTCCAGCATTCTCTTCGCCATAAATAAAGAGAAGTCGATCAATAAGCATCCTAACATCATCCATCCATACGTATTCTTTGGGATAGTCTGTATATTTCTTTATACCTTTTCCTTTTTTAAGTGAGGAGACGTTACTTTTTAATCGAATCGTAAATAGGTTTAACAATAATTTTCCATTTATTCCCTTTATTCGATTTTGGCGTTCCCAAGTTTGGACCATTGTTTTGAAAAACTGTATTTGTATCTGCTAGAATAAGACTATAGTGTTCATAGGTCGGTTGCAGTGTAGTCGCTTTCTGTTACTTTCTTACTACTTAGTAATTTCATCAAACTATCAGTTGCAGTGTATGTTCGACCTTTAACAGTAAATTTGTCATTGATGAATGTTACTTTGCTATCACCAATATACAATCTACCTTTATCAGCCTTTAGCTCAAAAACATAGTCTTTGCAGTCAATTAAGAAATCGGCCTCTGTCTTATCAATAAATGTTGTATTGTAGTTAGTTAACTGTGAGATATCAGTTTTCAAAAGCTCCAAACCTTCGTCATAGCGTTCATCGTCATCGCCATAGCATTCATCATCATCGTCATAGCATTCATCGTCATCGCCAATGCGTTTAACGCCATCGTCATAGCGTTCATCATCATAGCGTTCATCATCATCGCCAATTCGTTTAATGCCGTCGTCATAGCATTCATCGGTGCCTGTGCAAATGGAACAAGTTCTTTTATTAAGTTCTTATTCTCATTTGTTACATGTCCAATTTTTGTCCCAAATCTTCTATCACATCTGTGAATGGTTGATCATGTTTTTTATTTTTATTATATTCATCTTGGCAAGATTTTCTAAAAGTTTTGATCTTTTCAATTAGCTGTCTTCTTCTCTCTATATTCCTCTCTATATTATTTACAATTTTTTGTTGTCTCATTTATTATATAAATAAATAAAATGAAAAATTATAACTTAAATGTTTACTGTCTCAAATGAATGAAGAATACACTAAGTTCATTTGAACTTACAAATAATAACAAAGTAAGAATTAAATGTGTTTGTTGATGCTGTGCTTCCCATAACTCGATATTCACTGGTGGGTGTATAAAAACGATATGGTAAATGAAATTCATAAACCAATGCGAAAAACTTCTCCAGAAGAACTATTCTATCTTTTGGCATCGATGATCTTTGGCAAACTGATTTAGTTGAGATGAATTCTGGATCTTTAAAAGGTATACACAGAATTAACAAAGGGTTTTAATATATGTTAACCATGATAGATGTTTTTTTTCAAATATGCATGGGCAATACCAATCAAAGATAAAACTGGTGAAAATGTTACATTAGCATTTAAAACTATTTTGAATGATTGCAAACCCATGCATTTACAAACAGACAAAGGGGAAAAATATTACAATAAATCATTTAAGACATTAATGGCCAATAACAACATAACACACTATTCAACATACAGTGAAAAGAAAGCTAGTGTTGTAAAAAGATTTAATAGAACATTGAAGGAGAAAATGTGGAAGGTATTTACTGTGCAGGGAAGCTATAAATGGGTGGCTATATTACCTAAATTAATAAGTGAATACAATAGCACTGTTCACAGTACAATCGGAATGAAACCCACCAATGTAAGTGCAAATAATGAAAGTTCTATTCTAATCAATATGTATGAAGGAGAAAGAAAATGGTTAAACCAAAGTTTGCAATAGGAGATAAAGTTCATATAAGTAAAAGTAAAAATTTGTTTGGAAAAGGGTATATGCCAAATTGGTACACTGAAGTATTTGAGGTGTGTGAAGTATTGTACACAAACCCCACGATGTACAGAATAAAAGATTTAAAAAATGAACTTATTAAAGGTATTTTTATGACCCTGAGCTGCCCAAGACCAAATATGACAAAGATTACTTAGTGGAAAAAGTAAAGAAAAGGAAATAAGCTACTAATTAAATGGTTAGGTTTTGATGGTAGTCATAATTATTGGGTTGATAAGAATAGTACAGTTGTTTAAGAAATTTTTTTTCTATATGATAAATGGCTCAACAAAAAATCGAAAGTTATGAGCATCAGTCATTTCTGCCAAATGACCAAACAAAAAATAATTTGAATGAATACAAGCACATTGAGTTTGATATTCCTATTGGCGATGCATTTTCACATCCAAATGAATCTTATGTATACCAACAGTATAAGTTAATTAAAAGAGATACAAATGCAGATTATGAAAAAACTTCAACTATTGATCTTTTTGAGAATTTCTTCCCATTCCAGTTCTCAAGATTAGAGATCTCTAAACATGGTTGTATAATCAAAAGTATTGACAACCCTGGTATTATGTCAACAATGATGCATACGTTGCCAGGTTCGGAGTCAGAATCGGCATACGTCCAAATGTCGGGGATAGAATTAGGTAAATATATTAGGAAAGATAAGCGTAACGAAATTACCTATCCATTAAGATATTTGTTTGGGTTTATGAGAGATTGTAATGAAATATTCTGGAAAGGTGGGTACAAGATCGCATTCATTCGAAATTCTAATGATTATGCTTCTTTTTACAGAAGACCCCTAAAGAAAGCAGATGGATCTGATGATGAAGATAATAGACCAGATGCTGCTAAAATTGTTATTGAGAAAATGGAAATTCTCTGGCCAATTGTTGAATACAATCCTATTTATGGAGACGAAATTAAAGCAAAATTATACAAACACCCCAAAATTCCAATTAGTTTTAATTATTGGTAAAGTCTTGAAAAACCAGTACCTACTAATGCAAACTCATTTCAGTTTGTTATAAAAGATCAGTTCAATTCAATCCAATTCGATATGCCAGACTTTGTCATTGTTGGTTTTCAGTAAAACAGAAAAGAAGATCCTTGGCAATTCACACACGGTTCAATGTTTGACTCTTGTTTTGTTAAAAAATATTTCTATTAAGAATGGATGGAATGAAGTGTTTCCCAAAGAGAATGGGAATTTAAACATTGATGATAAAATTTTTAGTAAGATGTATATTGTTTACACTGATTTTAGAAATTCAAAGACTAAACTAGATACCCCTTATCATAATAATGAACTGCGCTTCAACTCTGGGTCATTTATTGGGAGAAGACCATTGTATGTTATTAATTGCTCTTACAGAAAAACCGCTGTTGTAAAAGGTCGAACTAATCTGAAACTTACAGTTGACTTTAATAAGCCAATATTGGCTACAACTATATGTAATGTGGTACTAGTAAACCAAAGAAACATAATTTATGATGTTAAAAGTGAAAGAATCACTGAAGTCCAATAGTGTACAGACATGTATGGTTATTAGTTTTTAATGGATGGTTATCCATTAAAAACATTTACTGTTATATAATTTTTCATAGTATTACTCCTTTTCAATTTTGTAGTGCCCCCATGGTAGTGTATTAATACCACCTTTAAGAAAAAAATCTTTTATCATCTTTGGAACGTAATGCTTTTTTTCTCAACCCAATCATACAGAGTTCATGTTTCTTACTTTTAATAAGATTCATACTTTTGTACAACACTTTTTTACCAAACAATCACTTTTTGTAGTCATCAAAACTAATCCCATTTCTAACTACAGTGTTTTTCACACCCTTTGCTCTTTTCTTTACACCACCTTCCACATTTATTGCATACACTTTTTTCAAATTTCAATCCAATAAATTCTTCCATTATTTTTCCATTAGATTCATCTTTCATTTTGTCAATAATCTTTTTGTTAGCTAATGGTATACCATATGGATTATCTTTTTTATAGTCAGAAGTATCTAAATGATCGACCATTTCTTTCATGTCATTGTAGAAGTCTGATGTTTTTATATAATAGATGTATGAATCAGTATCTTGGTAGCACAGTTCGACATTTTCCCCATACTTTGGTTTCATTATATTATAGTGAAAATCGTACATTAAGACTTTCGATAGATCAAGTATACTCATTCCAACATAAATCGGTTTGTTAAAGCACAGTTTTGTTTTAATCATATGAGCTGCATCCAAAGAGTTAGTAATATAGTTATATCTTTAAAGTTTGGTTTAGCCACTAGTTTATCCATTTGTTTAGAACTTGTGCACAACCATATATCCACTCTGTTTCTAATATTTTCCATTGTTTTTCCAAAAACAGCATTGTTCATTAATTTATAGAAATCTTTTTCAAAGTCATTTGTAGACTTTGTTTGCATATTTGTATTTATATCAATTGAGCCAATCTGATTGATCAAACTCCAGAACTCTATGGATCTTTTTCAACTTCATTCCGAGAGACAGATATTGCTTAAGATTTACATAGTGTAACATATATTTTTTTATCATACATAGTAGTTAAGAGTTTGGGATTTTTTGAACCGTCTGGTATTTTATTCTCTGGTGCCAATGGCAGATCTTTGTGGAGATCGTGTAGTTAATGTGGGTATTCCAAAAAACTTACAATATATAAACTTTTCTAGAATCATCTCGTATTTTTGTTACATCTATATTTGTATTTCTCCACTTAAACCCACCATAGGGTAAATACTGGCTCATAGCCCATCCATATAAGTTATTGGCATCCAGATATGTAAGATAAAAGATTTCCTTTGTAGTATCATTAGCATTCATATATTTATTATTTGCTTTAGCATATCGCTTACAACATTGTGAAATTCCACCACGAATACCTTTTTCTATCATCAAAATCATGTCGTAATCTGTTATTAATTCTAGTTCTATTTTAGTATGTTTGAGCATAACATCCCATGCTAACCCTGGGGCTGTGAAATACCATGCTGGATCTAGCTTATATGTTTTGAGCCATACATCTCTAAAACTTTCCATTATATCGGACAATATCAATACATCAGATTTGTTATAGAGTTCTGTGTACTCTCTTAGAGATCTTATGTTGAATTTTTCCCACGCCTCTCTCGCAAATTCGTAATATTCATCTGTAATGTCACATTTATTGAGTTTGTTGTAAAATGCATCGTTGGATGGAAGTGATGTCTCATAAAATTTCTCAGCACTATCCATGTAGTCATATGGATTAACACCTTTTCTTATAACAAAGTCAAGAAGTTCATTGGAAAAATGCTTACACATTTCTCGGAATTGGCTTCTGGAATGGTTGCTAGAGAGTTTATCGATACTACTAGCCATAAATTTGAATGAGTCAATAAATCTAAGATTTACACTTTTACATACATGTTTCATAAAAGAAATATATTTTTCTTCGTTGTTGGGAATTAGATCAATTTTATTTTCATCGATACCAAGATCTCATGAATAAATGTGTGTCATTACCAGATAGATTGTGTATAAACACTGGGACAAAACATGGATTTCTATACGATAAGTTACAATCTCTGTGTGCAGCTCCCCTAAATTTCCCTATAAGATGATCATGATCTCTCACAGAATCACCATTCAAAGGCTTTTCACATATATGACAAAAAGGGTAGCTGTATCATAAACAATTTGTTCTTTCTGAGTTAGTGGAAGCATTGGTTTTTCATTTGTGTATATATCACCAATAGACTTTGCTTCTTAAATTAGCATTTTAACTAATACAGTAGATGCATCAGATCTTTCATAAGTTATTGATGGTTTATAGTATCCATGTTCGTATTTTACATAGTAACACAAGCTAATAGGCTCGTGTTTTTGGTATGGTCTCGTGTTGCATTCGTCGGGGTTTGGTTGGCAAGTTTCAATTTTAGTCAACAAACATTCAAAATCAGCATATATCACAAACAGAACTCTAAGAGAATGATGTTTGTTTTTAAAACTTAATATGCCATTTTTTTCTTTAGATGGTAGTAACTCTAACACCATCGTGATCTCGGCAGTCTTGTTCGTGATCTTTTAGCTTACTTACAGAGTAGAAATGTTGCAAACATCTATCGCATATATATATTTTGTGATCATTATTTGATACTTGTGATGCGATAAGTCTCGAAAGACTTTTTATCCAGCAATAGTGGTCGTTCTTTTCATTTTTGATATAGAGTAGGTTGATGTGCTTATCCGTCTTATTTATTGTTGTTGTTTTTAATGGGGAGATTATATATTTCTTACCATCTTTTTCTTTGTATGCATATACATTAATAGAAATTCCACTTTTTTTCTCAAAGGTTGGTTTGCTATCCAATTTCATTGGAAATTCCAAACCCTTAAGTGCATCATCAAACTCATGTTCGTAAGCTATGTATTTATTCACTCTTTGGGGGTCTCTTTGTACTTGATGCAACGCAGATAGAACAGACCACAAAAAAACATTTTTTGAACATTATTCTTAACATTAATCACCGCCTGCTCAGCTTTTATTTTTTCTGGGAGATCAACATAAGAACTGCCCTTGAATAGTACATATTTATTTATTCGCACTTCTAGTTTAGATATTCTGTTGAGTTCCCACTGAGATCCCTTATCTTCGAAAGCCCCCATCTCAGCTATGATTTTCGATATGATGTTGGTATAATATTCTTCCAGATTAGTCGATTTCGGTATAATTTTGTTCTTTGTTTTAAAGGAGCTTTCTACATATTCAATATTCTCACCAATTCCTTTTCGTGCTCAGTGAAGAGTTTCATGTTCACTTTGAGTGATTTTAAATGTTTATTAATTAGTCCCGTGACAGTTTCTTTTACATCGTTTAGGATATGATTTGGGTCTTTGTATGCATTCACATTCTTTACAGCATAAGTCTTGATCCTACTTTGAAATGCTGTTTCGATTTCTTCTACACTGAATCTGGGTGTGTACTTATGAATTTTACTTCTCAAGTGTCATCCTATGAGAGACGGTTTGTAATAATGATTACAATTTTCACATTTCACTTGTTTCTATCGTGGTAACTTCTGTTTTGATATTAAATGTTGTGATATTTTAAAAAATTTTCCATCCATTTGTTGGTTCATGTAATTTATTATGTATTGGTGCAAGACCTTTGTACAATCTACTTTTAAGATGACATCTTATGAGAGATGGTTTGTAAAAATGATTACAATTGTCACACTTGACATACTTCTCTTGAGATTTCTTCTTCTTTCTTTTCGCAAAAACATCTTTCTTAAATTTATATTCTTTCCAAACATTACCGGTTGTGTTAGCCTTTTCCATTGCCATGGGTCGTCATCATATTAGACATCAGTTGATTTTTATTTGCGTCCAATTATTATATACTTATTATATACAATATTTTATTTTTTACATATTCAAATTTTTTAAACCACTTTTTTTTGTAACTGCGCTCAAACGCAACTTTTTACGCGTATTTTTGCAGATGCACTCAAACGCAAAGTTTAACGCAACTTTTTTTTTCTTAAGACTACGATCTAACCAAACGCAATTTTTTGAGCCACCTTTTTGCGGTTGTGCTCAAACGCAACTTTTTTGAGTCACTTTTTTTGCAACTGCTCCCAGACGCAACTTTTTGAGCCACTTTTTTACGGTTGCGCTCGAATCGTCATTTGATGTTTTGGATCAGAAAATTAAGAGTAATTTTTTCTGACGGTTTTCTGATGGCTCGAGCATTTAATTTACCGTTATTTTTCTGATAACTGGGGGTTGCGCTCGAATCAGCATTTCTATACTGCTAAGTAATAAAACGTTAACAAGGTTAAAAGTGAGTGTTACCAATGCACAGTGTATCAGGACATTTTTTGTTATTTAAAAAGTTTTTCTCCTTTCAAAACGAAATATTTAATGCTCAGAGTTCACAAAAAATACTTGCAAAAATTTTCGAAAGCATAATGTTATAGCTACTCCATTTTTGCACTCGAGTACAATATGAGTCAGTTTAGTCATCCTATATAATAAGTAGACGATCTCCGTCTGTCTGTCTGTCCGTCTTTAATGCCTCGAAGTCCCTTGAAACTCAACAGAAGTTCTTCAAATTTTGCAGAGCGAATCATCAGGGTAAAATACAGGTCAAGTTCAAATTTCAGCAAGATTATTTTAAGCAAGCCTTACCTTTTACCCTAAAAACTCATTTTTAGTTACTTTTTTCCTATGAAGATATTTGTATTAATGCATAGAGATATGAAGGTAACGGAATATCGTTTTTGTTTACTTTAAATGTCTCGCTTTAATGTTGAGTTAATTAAGTGGGGTCACAGTGGCTCAGTGGATAGAGCGATTCCAGGTGGGGCCTTAATGGCTCAGTGGATAGAACTATGTTAAGCGGGGCCACAGTGTCTTAGTGTATAGAACTATATCAAGTGGGACCGCAGTGGTCAAGTGGATGGATATATATATAATGGGGCCTTAGTAGCTCAGTGAATAGAGAGATTCCAAGTGGGACCACAGTGGCTCAGTGGATAGAGCGATTCCAAGTGGGGCATTGGTGGCTCAGTGGATAGAACTATGTTAAGTGGAGCCGCAGTGGCAAAGTGGATATATAAATATTAAATGAGACCGCTGTCGCTTCAATGTTGAGTTAATTTCACATAATTTCATTATTACCTACATATATCTATGGAATATTTTTTGAGTCTTTGTATGATAACCAAATTTTTTAACATGGTAACTGTTCTAGGCCCCGTGACAATACAAAAATAGGTCACGGGCTGGGTCACCTACTTTAAGAATAGAAAAACGCTTATAACATATCTCGAACAAAGGGATAACTTCAAAATAAATATATTCATAAATGTACAAATGTTATACAGAAAACACAGTCAGGAACTAATCGTGCATAATACGACAAAAATAATTTACACGATATAAGTATAAACTATAATAATCCTGAGCTATTAATAAAATATGCATCAATTACGTATTATAACATACATATATCATTGTTACTAATAATTATATTATTATATACATATATACATGTTATAATATACATATATGTAAATTCATTATTAGTGTTCTTACTTGTATGAGCCCTATTTTCTGAAATGTTGCTTATTTTCTCTGCTCTCTTTTTGCATTGCTGTCTTCTGCTTTTCTATTCGAATGCCTAAAGCCGCCCACAAACGTACGAGTCTGGCACGGCGAGCCAGACTAGAACATTTTTCACCACACACGAGACAAACACGCCTCGCAGCGATTCTTCGTTTCCTCGCCACAAGACGGGCGTTTGGTGATCTTAAGTCGAACACGCTCATTTCACCTCTAGCCTTGGGCATAATTATTCCGGGGACCTACAAAGCTATATAAAATACCCTCAAGAGGAGAATATTTGAAGGTAAGAAAAATCAGAATAATAATAATAACTTTTGTATTTTATTCACATGTATCCTTTATCCTTGAACATATTTCTTACATTTTGCATTGATACAATATGTATATGTGGACATCCCTATTGACTGTGGTTATTTCCATGGGGAAATAACGTTCGCAGGCTCTCTTCTCACGAGTACGTTTCAGGGAATTGATAATTGGAATTACTTGTTGCTGGTGATGGTGATTACGTATAGTTTGTAGATGCTGTGGATAGAGAAGTTGACATGCATCCCCCAGTTGAGTACCCATAATCATAAATGGAAGTGTGTTCACGTAAGCTAATTAATTTTACCTTAAAACAGAACACCATTAATCAAGATATTAGCAATGTCCCTTTGAGCGATAGGCATTCGCCGCAGTTTTGCAGTGTACGTTTTACCTAGCGCGTCATATTCACCGTCTTGTTGCTTAAGTACATGCATTGTAGTTTGCAGTAAGTCATGAGGCCGTTCGCCAGCAGCACTTTCAGACGTTTTCGTCGAGGGTTTTTAGTTTTTCTTACGGAGTGGCTCCACGACGGTTCCCGGCATTCCTCCGCCTTCACCTGACACCTCCTCGCCCTGTAGTACTGCATCCTGAAACATAAGAAAAACACACTAGAGTACATTTGCACGGGCTGAGTTGCAAAATACACGTATCGAGTTGTCTTTAAAACTATATTATGTAGACAGTCCATCCAACTACGAACTGTTCTGGAACTAACAGAGTGCAAATCGTTATTGAATTGTGGTATAGTAGTAGATGAGTTTGGGGGAGTTTAGTACAATAGGATAAGGGATCGGAGATCGGAGATGTTTATGCTCTGTCATACCGATTGGCCGGCGGACATCTTGTAAGCCAGTAACCATTGGCCGTTGACCTTTGACATTGAAATCATAAAAAAAAAATTAAAAAATAAAAAAATAATTAACAAAAATTAAATAATTCCAAAAAATGTATTATTAAAAGTTATTGCAAAATTATTTTAAAAATAAAAAAAATATTCAAGAATTTTAGTGTCCCGGTGACTATTTTCTCTAATAACTTCCTTGTCTTCCCTAAAATGTTCCCTTTCTTCCCTTAAAATTTCTCTTTCTTACCCAATTTTTTTTTTATCGCAATGAATTTATAAAAGTCAACGAACATACTATTTTCCTGACTACTGACGCCATATTGGGTACAGGTGGCCTTTACCTTGACTCCATGACCTTGAATGACCTTGAAATAAAACTTGAGAAAAAGTTTATAGAAGTCAACAAGCATATTACGTTACTGACTACTGCCGCAATATTGTATGCAGGTGACTTTTACCTTGACCCCGTGATTTTGAATGATCTTGAAAACCAAAATTCTATAAAAAAAAACCATAAAAGTCAGCAAGCATATTACATTACTGACTAATACCACCATCTTGGTTTTTTGATCTGTCATTATTTTATACAGTGCTAAAGACTGCCATCTTGTTTTTTTCGTTTGTCATTTTTTTAATACATTGCTGGAGTTTGTCTCACATTCGATCGACTGCCATATTCGATCGACTGCCATATTGGATTTCACATGTTTTCATCACCTAGGTAGTGCTAGTGTATTAATTTACCCACCAGGCAGCAGTCATTTTTGCTTATGTTTTTTAACGAATAGGTGACGCTATCAGCGCCCTCCATGTTGAATTCTATTTTCAACATATAGGCAGCATTAATTTCTCGATTTCACTGCTAAGCGAGTGGTCGACACTTACATTTATAGACATAAAAAACTGAAATTTTTCATCCTATTAAAAAAATAATATGTTCCATTCAGCGGTATACCTACATGCATGATGCGGGATTTTAAATGCGTGCATAATTAATTAATTAAACAGTTTTTATGACAAATTTTAAGTTGTACAATTTTTAAAAATGTGTTTTTATTTAATTATAAAATTGTAGTACATACAGTACATTGGTACTTTATACAATACTTTTAATTAAATTTATTTTATTTCTGTGCCTTTTTAATTTTTAATTATATTCTGGGAATTTAGGTTAACATGAAATAAAACACAATTATATTCACAGGCATTTTTTATTCAATTAATTTATTACAGTCGCTCATGCCCTCAAAAAATTACAATATTCTTAAATATATTATATGCATCTCAGTATATGCAACTTTGTTGTAGGCTATAGACTTTTATGCATCTCGCTATTAACAATCGTGTTGTCCTTGTGCGAAAATAACGGGACATTTATTACACCGACACACTGTGCAGGGTAAGTTATATAGGTAACTACACTTTTTAAGACATGTAACAAAGTCACAAAATGTATCATTGCAGTAAACCTGGTATTGAGGTACTGATGAGTAATGCACTTCGCCTTTACAGGTCTTTGCATGTCTAAGTAAACTGTCGTTACGGCTGAACTGTTTACCGCACCTGTCGCACAAATATGGCATAAAAAAGGGATTCTTGGTACAATTAAAGAGCTCATGTCACCGCAAATTATGGTCGAAAGTAAATGTCTTATCACGAAAGTAACACTGATGACGACGTAGTGGTTCAGGCAAAGACTCGGGAGGACCTATTGGAGATGTAGTTGCTGGAGCTAAAGAAGGAGGTAACTCCGGCAATGGTGTTCTAGGTACCTCAGCCGAAGAGGTCGATGGCTCCATTGAAGGTTCCGTAAGCGTAACAGCTGAAGAAGTCAATGATACTGTAACATCTGTAGATGATCGTGCTGTACTGGTGGCAGTAGTCGCTGGTAGGGATATAAGTGTCACAGCTGAAGAAGTTGATGTCACCATCCCAATCTCAAACGATGATACTGCACTGGTGGAAGTAGATGCTGCTAGTGATGTGGTCATCACAGCTGAAGAAGTCGATGGAGCTGGTAAAACAGGAGACATCTCACTCGAAGAAGAAATCGATGGCGAAAACCATTGGCGGGCAATATCTACTCCAATTTAACGTAACTAGCCATGGATCACCTGGCGTAGAGACTTTGTATCTGTCATGGCAACTATTGTCAAACTAAGCCTCTCAGATTTCCCCTACTGCTTATAATATACGCGTATGCAAGCCCTATAACGTCATGTTGACTTTGAACCAATCGTATTACACATTTATACATTGTTCGCACACCGACCAGCCAATCACCGAGTTGCCATGTGACTGCAGCTGACCACACGCATGCAGGCATTGAGACATCACATGAGGGAGTCAGTGTCTGACTCCTACCGAGTGACTCCCAAAGACTGACTCCAGCCAACTAATACCAAAATGACTCCAAAATGACTCATAATGACTCCAGAATGACTTATAATGACTCCAAAATGACTCCTGATTGCGGTGCTAGGCGCGGTACTGATTTTGGTGTGTGTGGTGCTAACTGCGGTGCATGCAGTGCTAACTGCAGTGCGTGCATTGCTGATTGCAGTGCATGTGATTCTGATTGTGGTGCATGCAGTGCTAACTGCAGTGCGTGCGGTGCTGATTGCAGTGCATGCAGTTCTGATTGTGGTGCATGAGGTGCTGACTATGGTGTGTGCGGCGCTGATTGCAGTACATGCGGTGCTAACTGCAATGCATGAGGTGCTAAGTGCGGCGCTCGTGAGCCAGACTCGTGCGTGTTGTGGTCCTTGCAAGTTTAATCAAAATATTAGTGTTTATTTCCGGAAATTTTACCATCACAGACAGATAAAATGTTTTTATGATGCATGCCTGCGAAGTACTTTTGAAAGCCTTGCTTAATTTCTAAGTCCAGTACATTGGCTGCGTATCTTTCCGCGTACTTATCAAAATAAACACAGCCATGTGATTTTCAGATACTGTTTACATCAGCTTTTCCATGAGTCCACTGTATAACCATTAAATTAACAACAAACAGTAATAAATCAATACTATAAACATGCACACGTTAATTTCAGTAAATAATAGGCCTATTATTGTTTGTAAATATTGATTGATGTTCACAATTCTTTTTCTATTTAGACGAAATTAATGTCTTTAACTAAGGTCAACACTTCCGAGAACATAAGAAAATATATTGTATTTGGGTCCCCAACAAAATAGCAGAAGATTTAAACATTATTTTCCCGTTATAAAAACCACGCCAAGATGTTTCGAACGTTCGCCTTTAAAAATTGAATAGCTGATACGCTCGCTTGTTAAAGAAAGACACGCTTTTAGAGAATACGGTGAATTCACTCCAGACATCATGTTTTAAGTAAACGTTAAATGACTTAAAAATTATGTTTAACAACATTTACGAGTAGAATTATATTGCATAAATACCTCGCAAATAAATATTTTAATACAAAACTACGCACTATACCAATGGCGGCCGTTGCTACTACATTACGAGTATAGAAAACCACTTTAATTATACTCAATGTCTAAACAGAATTGATCCAATTTTTACAGCATACCCACAGTATTATTTGTCACTCGATGGAAGTTTCGTGAAAATTCATTCTGACACGCAATTTTTAAAGCACATAACACTACCGTTTGTGAAGGCCTACCACTTAGCTTACCAAAAAATAACACTCTTTGCTTATAAAATTTGGATGCCTTCACTAATATGAACATAACTTCACAACAGGACTAAAAACACAATACTTAACAGATGACAATGTATTTCATGAAACTGCATCCACACATTTAATGCAGAATTTAATTTTGCATCAAATTACTCACCTTGAAGGTAGTAGTAAAAATTAGTACTTATTGTTTGATATATCGGCTCATACAAATTAAATTGTTTGTACAGACTTTATAACACTCTTTTAATATACTCCTAACACTAAATTATTTATTCACATGCAATATAAAACATTTTTATGATGTTATTGTTCCAAACAAGTACCATACGAGCCATAACTCTGCGATCGGAATCGCATAAATACTAAATAGCACACACATTTATTTAAGCTTTCAGAACTGCAACACATATCGAAAATATAACAAAACGCACCCACGGAAGTTTCTTCAAGTTTATACGAGGTTTAAAATTTAAATTTACTTTAAATGTATGAAGCACCACATATTCCAGGCGTGAAATTTCAAGACATTCTGGGACAAATAAACTCCTTGGAACTACAACAGAATACAAAGGCCACTTCACTCAAAACATGTAAACAATTGCTTAATTTATTACTTTGAAGAATGCGTTTTTCTAGAGATTACAAACAAACCTATAAAATCACGTTGCTGTTTTGTTGACATACCAGCGTGGACTGGGAGGGGGGAAAAAAACAAATAACCAGCCAACTTGAACGTTTTATCAGCCAGGTGATGATATGAAAAGTTATAAATATAAATGTCTTACAATCACGCCATATTTAATTATTATTTGCATGTAAGTAAAAAAACTGAATTGCAGATGACAATAATTTTTAACTTAACGACTAATAAGACGTTAGAAAATGGAATTACAGTAGTAGAGAATAGTTCCACCTAGGATAGAAGCCAGGAGACGCTTCCGGCTCTCGAGGAGATCTGGCCGCCATGTTGAAATAGTTTTCTCTCAAAAATCCCTTAATTTCTCACAAAATCGTACGTTTTAACCCACCAATTCCTTAAAATCTCCCTTTTTTCTTTAAAAATTTCCCCTTTTTCTTTCTTCAATTTGGACTAAAATTACTCCCCAGAAAAGTCAGTTTTCAGTTATTTTCGCTAGCAGGGATCACTGACTCAGATGGACTTGGAGCCAGGAGAGCAAGATTTAGGACTTTTGACCTTTAATTCCAAAAATTTTAAGAATGATTTTTTTTATTTAAATATATTTTTATAATTAAAAAATTTTAAGGCATTAGTATCATCACCGAACTCGTCTTTTCAAGGCCCATGCTATCATGATGTCATAATAATTTTTTTTAAGTTAAATGCATGTTCACAATTAAAAAATTTAAAGGTGTAAGAATTTAGTGTTTTATATCACCGGATTCATTTTTCCAGGGCGCATACGATCAGGTTTTCATATTTATGTAACCTCGATTCCGAGGCCTCCGTTTTGGTTTTAAAAGCAAAAAAAAATTTAAAAATGAATTAAAAATGTTTTTCAAAATTTTAATTTTCAGGTCACTCACAACACCCAATGTTTCACATTGGTTAATTAGTCGGCAGGCCTCCACCAATTTTAAATGGCAGTCTTTTTAAAGTTTAAGATCATTTTTATATAAAGGGGATTTTTTTTTTAAACAAAATACTAAAATATTTAATATATATTTTTTATTTTTACCAAATTTCACATACAAACAAAAAAAATTTTTGCGATTATTTTTCGAAGGCAAGAAGAATACATCACGTTAATTCGTAATAGGTTGATGCACTTGTTCTCAGATGCAGATGATCCATCGAATCGAGTGTCCAGCCCGAACCCTCCATCATCATTTCTTCTTCCCCGCAACATATATATATTTTTTATTATCATATACACTCTTTTCGATGTTATATATATTAAAGAGTGGTACATTCTGGTGTTTGAACTACAACGTTCGTCCTCGTTCGGTTCTGGTTTTGTGTACAGACATTCCAGCCATACATTATATTCTTGAGGCCCTTGTTTTCCAATCTCTTTTGTGAGTTCGTTTATTAAATTTTGTTTCATACTTGACAGGGATGAACAAACATATTTCTACGAAACTGTCAGATTCAGAGCGACGTAATCTTTCAGCATGCCCCTGAATGCAGATTCTTTCAGAAAAATCAATTGGCATTAGGTTTACCTAGAACATGGACAGGTTTTTGAACATGAGGTTTACACTGTTTGGCATGGTTGTTATATGACTCATAAAACAGTATTGCCTGAAGGTTACTTATTTCACGTCGCACATTGTCTGGAACGCCTTTTACTTCATAACACACGAACTTACGACCACACTTATGGCAGGCAAGAGTCAAATAAGCCCATCCTGTCTTATTCGTGCATTTACCACGCTTCTCGTGCCTAGGAGCGTTGCTACTGTTACTGTGCATCTCGCCACAGTTAGCGACACGATAGTAGAAGGGGCGGCGGGTTCCTGGACCACTTGTAGAAGGACATGTTGATGGAGCATTCTAATTTACATAATTGACTGATTAGCATATGCAAATTAGATCAATTACTGTTTCGATTAATTAGATTCATTGAATAATTAATTAGATTAATTAGACGATTTATTAAATTGATTAATTCGATTAATCGATTGATTTTAAGAATGTTTCGGTGTAAAAAGAAATTAATTTTATAGAATTTTTTTATGTAAAATAATGTTTATTAATTTATTCATCTCATAAGGGTCATATTGGTGGAGCAGGTTCGGTACGGACTCTGTGAGGTCTGTGACCAACTGACCTGAGAAGCAGGTTGTAATTGTTTATATAGGGGTTGATGTTGGTGTAAATGTGGTATAAGCACATTTTTTAATTTTTCTGAATGGGGAACACACGTGCATGACCATTCTGGTACACTAGGCAAGTGAGGTGTGGATGGAGCAGGAGCATGCAGGTATGTTCTAACCCACTACGATTTATGTACATATAGCCAAATGAAATAAGTACGAATCATTAAAAAAAATTACTTTAATCATGTAATCTACACAACCAAACATGTATTCATTAAACCAACTTTAATAATGTGATTTATATTAATATCCACAAATCCCAACTGAATTCATTAAACAAATTAAATGCCCAATCTACACAATAAAATGAATTAAAACTCACCATTACTCCAGATCCCCCTACCCTGACAAAGATCTCTTCCCAATAAAAGTACACAAACTTTACTTGCTTCACCCTCATTAGCTCTCAGCACATGCATCAATATACAAGCAAGGAATGCCTTACACTAACAAATTAATTGTAACACTAAATCATAAACAAAATGAATGAATAAACTAAATTGAGAAGTGTTCAATGTATTATGCTAGCCAATGAGGCAGTTCGAGGTTGTGTATTCACACCACCGAGACAACACAGGACTGGGCGATGTCTCAGGCAAGGAAGCCAAACTGTTACCCTTGCTTCAGCACATGGTTCTGCTCCCCCGACTTCCCCCGCAGACCTCAACAATGCACTTTTTCACCATCCCCTTACACTGCTTCCTCCCACCCATCCTACTGTTTGTGTGTGTGTGCATGCACGCTCTTGCCAGCGTAGATGTCCATGCCAATGTGGAACACCCCTCTCCAACTCCCCTCCCCGATGTGAGGCATATCACTTCTAGCTCACTAAGTGACCAACAATATAGGGTTAGTTGCCACCCAGCGAGATTCCCTTTTGCCTCCCGTCTCCTCTGGCTGTCTCTGGGCATAGTTTACCATTGCCACATGCCCGACAAAGCCTCACCATTCATCTCATCCGACAGCGCTCCTAGTACCTCCTCCGCTTGCATGGCTCTGCTCCCACAATCACAAAGAGTGGCCTACAATCTCTCATGTTGAGACATGTGTGGATGGCGATTCACAGCCAGAAGTTACTTGCCCTCTGGGAAGCAGCTCTCCTGAGCAGCAAAACTCACCTACGAAAGGAAGCTTACTCCAGTGAAGAAAATTTAACATCCCCAGCAAACCCCATTTACTCCTTCAAAAGTCCAGGAAACTTTTACCGAAACAAACCGATTTGAGATAAGTCTAAGTAACAATGCAAATATTATGTTGTTCAATCAACAAAACTAAATATTTGAATAATCCATTTTCCAGTAATCAAACATTTATTCTGACCAAACATTTTAAATGTTCATGCATATATTTTCTTTAAAAGTTTTTTTTAACCAATCTTTATATATGCAAAAATTAAATATTATTTTACAAATGTGCTCAACTAAGATTTTCGGTTATTACTCTGATTAATAAATAGACAGAAAAAATAGTGCATGGTTCTTGTGAAGTTTAGTCACTATTAAAACATATACACTATGAGAGTAATCAGTGAACACAAACTTGTGTCTTAAGAGTAAAAAAATATAGTCGATCGCAATTTCAAGAAAGTATACTAAGGTACATTCATGTCTAAAGGAATAGCAGTTTTAAAAATGTCATACTAGCCTTAACAAGAGGGCTCAAACACTGTATACCAATTCCACAGACAAATATGAAAAGGGTTCCAACATGAAGCCCTAACAAGACAAGATAAAATAATTTCTAGCATTTAAAATGTAAGGACTCAGAGTGAAGACTCTTGGTCAAAAAATTTTATTACAAGATTATCTATGCTGGCTATTATGTAATGGTGAACAGAGAATCTCTCTCTCAACCCCACGTCTTCCCCTGTTCCATCTCCTCCAGAATCCTGCTAGCAGTCTCTTCACTCCCCTCCAAATGTGAACTGTGCAGGCGTGGTGGAAAACAAGCGAATATCTGCTCTTACCCTCCCCGTCTCTAAACCAGGTCAGCCCTACAGCCTGCTGGACCTCTCAACACCGCATGAGAAATGCAAAGAACGAATAGATAGGAGTTTCTCCGCCAGAGGGTACAAGATGCACGCAACTCGCTCCCCCTGTATGCCGAGCAAGCCAAGAGGCGCCCCTTCACCTATGCCCTTCGCCGAAGCAACCACACCTCGTTAATGACAAATATATTGTTTAAATGTCACGCATCCAATTTTATATTATATTACCCAATACAAAATTAAGAAATACTCCCTAAGATCGTTAAGAAATTTAAATATATCACGCGATATTAAAATTACTGGAGGTGAACACTGTAACCACTTGTGAAATAGTGTATACATTTCAAAGAACATCTAATGTGTGAACAACATCGGAAATAAGGCTGGTAAATAAGTATTTTATCCATAGCCATCTGCCAACAAACTTCCAGTTACCTGACCTGCAGAGAACACCATTACAAGCCGAGACTTGGGAACTAAGAATTTTTTTGTGTCGCTGAAAGCAATTTCCAAGCACGGCACTGTTCACCCACTCCACGACTGGAGGTGAGCACTGTAACTACTTGTGGAATAGTGTATACATTTCAAAGAACATTTAACTTCTGAACAACATGAGAGCAATGCTGGGAAATAAGTATTTTATCCATAGCCATCCACCAACAAACTTCCAGTTACCTGACATGCAGAGAACACCATTACAAGATGAGACTTGGGAACTAAGAATTTTTTGTGTCGCTGAAAGCAGTTTCCAAGCACGACACTGTTCACTCACTCCCCACCAAGACCCCACTGTGCAGAGGATAGCTGGAAATACCTTTTGTAGAACTAAAAGCAAGAGCAATTTTTCACAATTCCCGTCCTTCCCTGGGCCAACTCCTTTGGAAAAAATATTTCACGCACGTAATATTTTTAATAAATAATTTTCCAACACAGGTACACAAAACTGGTTGGGTCATATCGCCAACCCCCATCGCTAAGTCAGATTACTCCATAATGTGGCTTCCAGGTTCGAATCCCAGGTAAGGCATGGCTCTTAAAAGATAGATTCTGAGCTCGAATCCTGGGTACGAGATGACAAGTTAATTTTTAGGTTCAAATCCTGGATAATATAAGCTGTGTTCGATTACCAGACAAAACATGGGTAGTATAAGCTGGGTTCGATTCCCGGGTAACACATGGGTTAGCTTCCCAGGTAATATAATTCAGAATCCTTACACAATAATAGATGGAACACTAGAGGTCTCAATGCTTGTTACATAATTACAATTAATAAATATTACAAAAACCGTAAATGCTGCAGTACAAAGACCAAAAGTGGGTCCAGAATTGTATCATATAATAAGATATGTACGAAATCGGTAAATAAATTAAACTGGAATCGCTAAAACCTAAGAAATATGCATATTTCACCTCATATTTCCAGTTCGACATAATTGTACATGGTAAAATTCATAAAATACATCAGTTTGTAAAAAAAATTTAATTTAGCTAAATGTCATTTAAGGAAATCATATTTCCTTTAGTAAGAAATATGTTTTATTATTAAAATATGGCTATTCTTGCTTACGTTTCCAAATTTAAATATTTGTACACTGTAAAATGCAAAAAATGTGTTAAAATATTTTAATTTCTTTTAAAATAGTTTAATTTCGCATTGCAATTATATTTCCTTTAGTAAAAATATGTTTCATTATCAAATCCTACCAATTGCCTAATTTGTGTAGGTTCCCCTAGTGAAGGAGGGGACGTGGGTATCGGGTTATATATTCATTCATCGGAGCTGCGGCCGTCAGTGTTTATCCAGCCGCCGAGGGCTGTGGACCGCTGCCACACTTCTGGGAAGGGGCTAGCCAGCGAGGATACAGGAACTGCAGTGCACTGAAGTTTACTGCTGACGAGCAGTTCTTGTTAGAACTGCTCACTTTTGTTAATGTAATATAGTGCAGATAGTTCTTTTTAGAACTTCCACACAAATTGAAAGTTAGTTCCTGTTAGTTTAGTTAGGTTTAAATACCAGAAAAATTAGCTTATTTAGTGCTAGGAGAACACATAGCATCATTCACCCCCTACCTTCCTGGCCTTGTCTCCAGTAAAGGGGAGAGGATAGGAGGGACGGGCTTGGACGACGCACACCAACCAACAGAGTGAGGTACGGTGTAAACTTAGTGTTAATTAATGAATATACAAATGGGTGATTAATGGTGACGTGGTCCAGCCGGTCACACACTTCCTTCGCGATTTCTTAAATTTGAATGGAACTTGCTCAAACTTTAATATGATATAGTTAAAACTTTTAGATTTTACTTAAAATTGATTAACTTTTAGAATTCCTAATTAGTTATCGTAAAATCTTTTCCAATTTAGTAACTTTTACAGGTTTTTTTGCAAATTGTTTAATGTTTTACTAACTTTCAATGCTTCTTGTAATTATCTCAAATTTAATTAACTATTCTTCGAAATTTTATTCGGATTTATGTAAACGTTTATAATTTTGTTAGTTTTAGGTATTTTGAACTATTTGTTATGTAGTATTAAGTACGTCTAGATAGATTTATGCATTAAATGCGGTGTTTATGCATTTTACGTAGTTTTAACTTTTTTTTTTTTTGTAGTTTAAGGGTGGGTTTTGGTTTTTAGTGATGTGTGAATTATAGAGCGAGAAAAAAAAACAAGATGAAACTATGCCAGCCTATTCACAGCATTTTTGAGGGTGCCTAGCACTGTCCTATTCTCTGCTCGGAATGTGTTGTTTGGTGATGAACGATCCTATGATGGATGTTTGGAGCTCGAGTACTTCTAACGAATGAAATGAGTTGATGTGTGATGGGGGATGAGGTGACTTGGTTATATAATTTAAACTTAAGTATTTTTAAGAGATTTAAGTGTGGTTTTCGGCTATGACTGTTGTGTAAATTATGGAGAGAGAAAAAAATAAGAGGAAACTATGCCAGGCTATGCACACCATGTCTGGATGGTGCAAAAGTATATGTATAATGCCAATCCTGCTGCAGCACATTTTTTGGGGTTATTTTATCTAAAATTACAACAAAAATTTAGTACACTAAATAGAGTTATTTCATCTAAAAGTACAGGAAAAAGTTAAAAACTCAAAATCAGAAATTATATGGAAAAGTCATGAAAATCATATAAATTAAAGTCAAAATCAAGGTATTTGAAGGTTAAATTTGTTCTCTGAAATCTTTTTAAAAAGGATCTCTTACAAATAGACAATTTTAAGCCAAAAAAAAAACAAGAAAAATTTAGCACTTTTTCAGAAATGAGCATGCTGGATTTTACACAGGTAAAACAACAAAATTATGCAAAAATCAAGCAAATTTAAGGCTAAAACAAGTAAATCAGATGAAAAGATAAGTAATAGAATTTAAATATTAAACTCGATATCATATACATAGTTTCCATTTTTCATTTCTTTTAAAACTTTATACACTGTAGAAACTCGCCCCTCATTCATAATTTTTAAGCTATTTAAATCAATTATCTTTACATAGTGATCTGGTACAGAGATTTTATAATTACCATCTAGAATGCAATTAACTTTTTGCCAAACTTAGATTCACAAATTTGAAATTCTGTAGCTTAATACCATTTATCATTTTCGTGGTCATATAGTTTAGTCAATTCATTTGAATTGTTCAACTAGTTGAGCCAAGCCTCCATTTTTGATTAGTGTTGTTTAAAAGGAAACGAATTTAATAAGACTAAAAAAAAATTTGAAATTTAAAAAAATGTTTTCTCTATATAAAATATTTTTCTTTATAAATAAAATGGTAAAAAATAACAAGCAATGTAAAAAGAAAGGCAAAGTATTAAACATAGAAAGATTTTCACCACATAAACATACAAAAGATAAACAATTTGACATCTGTAAGGAATGTTATAGTGAATATGCTAGTAGTCATTATGAATTGAAAAAGGAGAGAGTAATATGCTAATGTGGAAAATATATCTATAATACATCACTCGAAAAGGATAACAATATTAAATTACAACACAGCATTAGATAATATTTAAATGAAAATCATGATAATAATCTAACAAATACATGTAAAGTGTATAATGTAAATAAAACTATAAAATTATTTTCTCTTAGTAAAAATAGCAAGGACAAATATTCAATCACATGTGAAAAATGTTTTAGTAATTTTATGAAGAATTATGATCATAACAAGAAGTTAAATACGATTTCCTAGTAATTTAAGTGTTTTTTTATTTATTCAGTATACCTGTTTCTTCATTTTATTTATACATTTTTTCTCTTATAAATACAACTATAAAAAATGGTTGCTTGTATAACAGCTGTGTTGAACAATGAGGGGATGAGGAGCTTGAAACATATTGCTAAATATTTTAAAATAAAATATATAACATGACTAAGGAAAAATGATATAATTAGAACTCTTATACCATTTTATGCCTTTGGTATATACAAGTGGAGAAAAGGAAAGGAGATAAAAAACAAAGAATAATTTTTCAAATTTACCTTTGACTGACACAAATATCAATTAATTATATCTTAAAGGTAAAAATGAAATTACAGCAATATTTTCATTTTATAATAATTATTTTGTTAACAAAAAATAGAAGCAGGAGCAACAAAAATTACTTAGTTATTAAGATTTTAAAAGAAGGATATCAACATATAACATAGAAAATACTTTCAATTTAGTACAGACCATTCATTTTTGACTTCAGCAAAAATAAGATATTTGAGATAATACACAATAATCTCAAAATATTTAGAGGTGTAAAAACAGGTATTAAATCATATGCTCATTTTCATAAGCAAGAAAATAATCAAGTACACTTGTTCACCTTTCAATTACCCAATTATATGCTATTGATTGCTGGAGATATTTTTAAAAAGTATAATTTCATAATAAAATAAATACCTACACAATTATCTGAATTTAAAAAAAGATGTTCTGTATGGGCTTTAGATAAAATAATTGGAATACAATTAGCAATAAATAAATATATTCCATTAAGAGGCTCATCATATATTTAACAACCAGAAGTGATTTTAAAAAGCATGCATAAATGTTAAAAATGATGATCAGAAATGTTTTCTTTAGGCAATTAAATATGTGTCGATTACAATAGAAAACGAACCAAAAAGAGTATCTAAATATAAAAATGTGGGGCTTAATATTGATGAAGTAATAGATACATATGAATATCCTAAATAGAAAATCGAATTGATACCTCTATGAATGTATACTCTATTGAAGATAAAAAAATCTATGGTATATCCACTAAAACTCACAAAAAATAAAAAGGCAAAACACATAAATTTACTTTATTTAAAAAATGATACAAACTTGCATTATTGTTGCATAAAAGATTTATCGAAACTGCTTTCTGCACAAAAAAATAATCAGCAACATAAAAGATTAATCAAAACTGTTTTCTGCACAAAAACATAATCAAGAACATAAAACTTATGTATGTGATATGTGTCTTGGATTTTTTTATTCTCAATAAAAATTAAATAAACACACTGAAGATTCCTCGAAAAATGAAACTGTAAAAATCACTTTACCCTGAAAAGGAGAGCAAATAAAATTAAAAAATTATAAACACAATAAAAGTTATATTATCAATATATGCAGATTATGAATCAATATTAAACAAAATATAAAGAACTAAGTCAAATCCAAGATAAATAAGAACATTTAGATTAATTCAAAAATATTATATTTTTTTATCTACAGGTTCGCCTATATTAACAAGTATTCATCCAAGGAATGAAACATGCGATTTTGTAAAATCAAAATAGTGCTTAACTCACTTTGTAAAGAAGAAATATTCGGATTGCATTGGGAATCTACATATATTTTATATTTTTCAGCAATATTATGAAAGTTTTTATTTAAAGTTTTCATTAATGGCTTCCCAAATATACGTCATTTAATAATATAGAAATTATACCCTCAAACTTAAATTCTCTCGAAAGAAGATATAATACAATTAAACATAGATGTCCACATATAACAGAATTAAAATTCTGAATTCAATCATCATTATAATAAACATTTCTGTTTTTGCAACATTAAATTAGATTAGTGGTAATATTGCCTCCAAATGAGTCAAGATATTAAATATTATTATTTTCTTTAAAATAGCAAACCAAATGAGTGCCAGGATTTACTGAAATATCAAAATTAACCACAACACATTCATATTTGTGCATATTTTTTGGTAGTTTATCAATCATATAAGTATTTCTGAAATATTTAATATTTCATTTTTCTACATATTTTTCAAAATCGATGTTAGATAATGGTGATAAATTCTAATTTGTTTTGGACTTCCACGTTTTAATCCACTTATTTATTTTCCATTGCCAAATTATGTCTCTGTTGTCCTTCTATTTCTTTTTTATTTTTAATGGTTTTTTTCAACAGCAGTATCAATTGCAGCAGACTCTCTGATAAAGCGGCGAGTACAACAGAAATAATTCCTCCAATTTTTTTTTTTTTTTTTTTTTTTTGCAATTTGATCACCTGTTAAAAATTTATCTATATTCGAAATTTTTAATTCCTCATAAGGAATATTAAAGGTTATATTTGTTATCCTCATTAAGTTAAACAATATGAATAGTTTAATAAATTTGAATGCCCAATCCTAATAGTCTTTTTGTAAACATAGTTTAGACAACAGCAGCAGAAGCAGTTTTTTTTCACCTATCGGAGCATTTTTATCTAGCATAATTTCTTTTACTTCTTTTTGTAAAATTTTATTTGCTTCATGTCTAGATTCTAAATCTGTATGATCGCGATAAGCAATATCATGATATTTTCATGCTTTATCTCATTTAGTTACTCCTTTATCACCTCTTTCAAGTATTTCATTTAATTTTGTAAATGGACCACAATAAATATAACTGGGTAAATGTAATCCTGGAAAATATAAATTGTTTAATGCCCAGTTTATAACAATTTTTCCATGGTGTTCTGAATTCCAGAATAAATGTGGAATAACATTTAAAACTCATGTTAGATATGATGTACCTTTTTAGGATTATTAACAACAAATCCAGAAAATTGATTCCACTACATATTCATTTCCCTCACTTTTTCACTGTAAAAACTATTATTTCCAGAATTTTCTTCGCCCTGGATAACTAATAATATATCAATTAGTTTTCTAAAATCATCCATCCAAATGCATTCTTTGGGCAAATTATTATAATTTTTTATACCTTCTCCAGATTTAGGAGTTCTCGGAGAAACCATTCTTTCTGGTGTATTTGGTAATGATTTTGACTGTGAATTTTTTATATATTCATCATAACTTGGACTGATTATCTTAATATAGTTCATATTACTATTTTAACTTGGATTAATCATTTTCTTTTTAGGAATATATTTTTTAAATATATCATTGGTTGCTAAATTAATTACTTTGTAATTTTTAGGTCAACAGCAATATCGAAATTACCTTCGAGTTCTTCATAGGTATTTTCTGTTAACAAATTAATAGACCTTCTGTTAATTTGTATTTTTTATCTTTGACAAATAATAAGTTACCATCTATTTTAACTTTTGTATTACCAATTTCTTAATATTAACCAACTCCTTGTAAACCAAATTTTTCATTAGTAAGATAAAAATTTTCATAAATTTCTTTTCCGAGATTTATAGCAGAAACATCTGCTATGAGTGGTAAATTTATCAATGGTACAATTCCCATTTGCTCTCCAAAATTAGGAGATTTTTGTTCTACAAATAATTATTTTTTGAATGATGTTTCTTCTGGTGTTCGTGGATAATTTAAATTTTTTTGCAGTAACAGGTACTAGTGCTCTTATTTAATTTTTATTTTCTTCACTTACTTGTCCTACTTTTTTGCTAATATTTTGTAATTCACGAATTAATGGTAGATCATTTTTCTCTTATTTTTTTTCATACTCTATCTCATGGTTCTTTTTATAATTTTTATACTTTTCGAAAAATTTCATTCGATGAACTCCCTCTGAATCCTTCATTTATATATATATATATTTTTTACTTATAAATGAGTTAAAAAAGCATTGAGAGTTCTGAGAGATAAACTGATCGAACTAGTAAAAATTTAAATGTTAACAATAACAGAATAGAATTTGATATTCCAATAGGAGATTGCTTTTCTTTTCCAGATGATGCTTGTGTTTTGGAAGAATATAGCCTACTAAAAAGAGATAAAGTTGGAAATGAGGCTAAATATGAAAAATTAGATAATATTGATGTGTGTTCTATCCCCCCCCCCCCCAATTCCAGTTCTCTATAATGGACATTTCAAAACATGGACAGATTATTGAGGCTGTTGATAATCCAGGAATAACTTCGATAAAGGTAGATATTTTGCTAAGATCACCAGGTGAACAGAATTATTTATAGTCTACTGGTGTTGATAATAAATTTCAAGTAAAAATCTCTTCATTGTGATAAAATAAATGAAATAATGTATCCATTAAAATATTTGTTTTGCTTTATTCACAATAATAATGAAGTTTACTAGAAAGTTGGTTATAAATTCACTTTTTTTTTAATAATTTAATCTGCTAACAATTGTTTATTTGTTTATGAAACTAATAAAGCAGATGGTTCGGTTGATAAAACATATGCTGATCCATGTGAAATTGTTATTTAAAAATTATAAATGATGTGGCCTATTTTTAAATATGAAGCTAACACATAAATTGCAATTAAAGAAAAATATATAGAAATCAAAAATTCATATTCGTTTTAAGAATTGGCAATTTTTAGAAAAAGAAGTTCCTGCTGGGAATATTAGTGTTGATTTTAAAAAAGGTGTTGAGGCTGGTACAATTTGCAATGTTGTTTTAATTCGCCAACGAAATTTAACTTACGATTATTTGAAAAAGAATATCAATGGAGACAATTAAATTGTTAATTTTATTTGATGGATAATGTAAACAATTTTTCAGAAACAAGAATTTGTTTCGATATTTTAGTACTTTTTTTTTACTCATAGTTGAGTGGTTGCTTTGAAAAATTTTACGAATTTTTAGAAATTTAGACGAATTATTTAATCGAATAAAAAATAATAATCCTAATTAAATTATCTTGTGCTATCACACTTTTATAAAACATATATACATCTTTATATGATAAATTTATCAAATTATATAACTTTTAGAAGTTTGGGGTAGTGGATATGAAATTATAAAAACATAAAATTTTATTGATAAAGAATTGGACATTCTTAATTTCAAAATTGGTTTAAAAATCAATAAAAATAATCTCAGATCAGACAAATTTTCTAATTTTCAAGACAGTGTTTATGGTTTGGATTGTTGTGATGGTTGGGATTATGGATTCAGTAATGCTTGTGATTTTCTTTATTTTTAGACTTTAAAAAGTCTTATTCGTAGGGACCTGTAAAATTCGTATTATTTTCTGGCATCAAGCTAAACTTCACAGCACTGTATATATTTGAGCCGGCATTGTTCTTTAATTGGCTGCAGCCCAGATGAAAAGTCACTCCCTTTCTGAGTGAACTGTATATGATTGGGGCACAAGATTGTGAAGTGCTAATTTATTGGTGCAGAGCTACCCACGGCATGTCAAACAAAGTATGGGTGAATGGCAAACATGTTGTGTAGGTAACAATGTTTTAGTTTAAAATTTCCTTAAATAATAACATGAATTTTACAGTTCCCTACTTATTGGTGTTTTACTTTTTTGATTAAATTTATAAATTCAATAAATTATCTTATCATCTGATTTGCTTGTTTTGGCGTTAAATTTGCTTAATTTTTGCATAATTTTGCTTGTTTTACTTGTGTCAAATCCTGCATGCTCATTTTTTAAAAACCTCTAAGATTTTCTTGTTTTTTGCTTAAAATTGCCTGTTTTGAAAGCTCCTTCTTAAAATTTTTATAATTTAGATTTAACACTCAAATACTTTGATTTTGAATTTAATTTACATGATTTTCGCAATTTTCTCATCGAATTTCAGATTTTTAGTTTATAATTTTCTCTGTGCTTTTGGACTAAATGACCCTATTTAGTGTACTGCATTTTTTGTTATAATGTTAGAAGAAATTACCCCAAAAATATGCAGTGCCAGGATTGGCATTATACATCTACTTGCAAAGACCTGCCCTATTCTCTGCTCAGAATGCATTGTTTGAGTGAAGGATGCCTGCGTGATTGATGAATGAGCCTTGTTTAATTCTAAAAAATGAAATGCTTTGATGTGTGATGGGGTGGCTTTGTCATATAATTTAAATCTAAGTAGTTTTAAAAAATAGGTGCATGACTACAAGTGTGTGAGTGGAGGGAAAGGTGATAGAAAATTTAAGTTCAGATGTAATTTTTTCTTGTAGTTTGAGTTTATTTAGCAGAAGTGAGAGGAGAGGTTTCCCACAAGTAGTAGCATCTTGCACTGTATGGAATATGGCTGTGTCACTAACATGCACCTACAGCCTCTCTTCACTCTTTAAATAATCGCAAAAATATGTGAAATTCATCTAGAATGTATGTCTAAGTACTCTGAGAATATCTGGTTAGGTTGATGTGAGTACAGGGGAAAAGTCTTGTAAATTTAATTCCAGGTGTAATTTTTTCATGTAGTTTTGAGTTTATATAACAGAGTTGAGAGGAGAGGCATACAGCCAGTAGTAGCATCATGCACTATATGGAATAGGGATGTGTCAATAACATGCACCTACAGCCTCTCTTCCCTGTTTAAATATTTGCAAAAGTATGTGAAAAATCATCTAGAATGTATCTCCAAGTATTCTGAGAACTTTTGGTTAAGTAGGTGTGGGTGCACGGGAAAAGTGTGTTTTCATTAAATTTTAGATGTGTTGGCGTATATTTGAGAAACCATTTAACAGAGTTTTTAAGTAGTTAGTGAATGACTGCCATAGTAATGCACTATGGACCAAAGGCGAGACAATAATTCAATTCAGGCCTTCTCTACACAATTAAATACTTGTAAATATATTTCAATACAATCTAGAATAAATATATAAAGTACTCTGGGAAAAATTAGTTGGCTAGAGGCTGTAATTTTTATAAATTTAGTTCATTTTAGAGATTTGGGGGATTGGGAGTTGTGTGTATGAGGTATGAATTATGGAGCAAGGAAAAAAAAAGATGAAACTATGCCAGGCTATGCACAGCATGTCTAGAGGGTGCAAAGCCCTGTCCTATTCCCTGCTCAGAATACGTTATTTGAGTGAAGGATTATTGTGTGACTGTTGTTTGAGCCTTGAGTACTTCTAACAAAAGTATTTGATGTGAGATGGGGTGGGAAGTTTTAAGTATGTTATTTAGTTGTAGAAGTATACATTTTCAAAAAGATTTAATTCATTTTTAAGAATTTCAACAAGTGAGCCAAATGTGTAGTACCAGGTTAGTTTCCCTCGTGAAAACTTTCTAGACGAAAATTGTTATTAAATTTATAAAAAAAAGTTTGTTGGTGTAATATTCACAATTTTTTAGTCTGAAGTATTTTTGACAGTGTACACAATTTTTATTCTTTTTTTATGGTATCGAGTAATTCACATTATTTTCAACACAAATATTTAAGGTTTTGTCTTAAACAAATCATTTTTCTAGTCAAAATAAAAGTATTGAATGTATTGTAAACCCAGTCCAATAGCCTTGTTATGAAGCGCGAAGACCGTGCGCAAAATGCCTGCTGTGAAGGAACTGTCATGCGATTGTCGACACCAGTTGTATCGCCCGGCCAGTTGGGGAGTCGCTGGACGGCGAGGGAAGTGTCGCCATAATTCTCGGGACAACACTTAGCACAGGCTTGGGAGGAATGGTTCATTGCAGCATGCGGGGAAAGGGATGTGGTGTTTAGACGGGCATGCAGGGAAGGGAAGTTGGAGGGAAATGCGCATTCACGGACAGGCGGTCGGGTTGTGTTGTGGAACCATGGAGGGGAAGGTTGCTGCCTGAAAGGACAGGAGATGGTATCCAATATATGGTGGTAGGCGGCCAAGCACCCAAGCTCCCTGCTACCTTCATCACGCTGTTCGCCCGCAACACTACTCATTTCACGCAGCTTGCTTCGCTCTCCCTCCCTCCTTTCGTGACCACGCTTCTCCAACATTCTCGACAGCTGGTGCTCAGCAGCTGTTTTTGTAAACCACTTCACATTCCACGACTGTTCCTCCTTGCCGTGCACGTCTCAGCTCGCCCCCATCTCCTTCACACACTGGCTCTGTCTCCCCGCCATGCTTTCCTGTTTCACACAGCTCTGTCAGTCCTGCTTCGTCGCTCACTCCTCGGCACACCACGCCCCGCCACTCTCTCTCTCTCTCTCTCTCTCTCTCTCGCCACCCACAGTCCTGGTCTATTTGTAAACAAGAACGGCTCCAATGTGGTTCAGCGTGCATTGCGGGAAATAAACTGTTTTTTGCTGTGGGCAATTCTTTGGTTACACAAGTCTTTAGTGTGTTAAATATTAACGATTTTGCTGTTCAATCTGTTTGTGTGAATATCATTTAGAATAGTGTTGTTTGTTTGAACAAAATATTATGTCAGTCATTAGACTAAGAGAATGAAAATTACGTATTTTGATCATGGAATACATAGCAAGTAATTTTTTTTGTTAGGTTGATATGCTTGTTCAGCATAAATGTGTAAAAAAAGTTACACATACAATTAAATACATGTCCCTCACACAAACATTTTGTAAAGTTATGACCATAGACAGTGAAAGTAATACATTTTATGAAAACAATTATTCACTAATTTCTTTAAATTATATAGTCTGTTTGGTGTTAAATGAAACAAAGTTACAGTTTGAAATACAATTAATTATATTCCATTTTTTTTTGCAAAAAAAACATAATATTTATTTACAGATACAAAAAATCACATTTTTAGCACACATATTTATTTACATATAAAACCAATCTTCTTTGTTCATTTAAGCATTACACTTTGACATAGGGAAGTTCATATCTGAAGATGATGCTGATGTTAATATTTTGTTAATGATGCAGGGAAACGAACTTGGAATTCTCTCAAATATGTGAAATGGTTTTATTCACAGAGAATCGGTGATTCGCTGACTGTTAGATTAGAAGATTCACACATTCTTGAGGCAGGTGGAAGATTGATTCACTAGTTGAAGGTCACTTAGATGAATTTATTATGATACAGAGTGTAGTGTTACAGAAAAAAAATTTTTTTTGTCTGTGAATTGGAGCGAGTGGAGAGAATTTGATGGCTTGAGAGGGTCTGAGAGCCGATGAAGGTGAAGCGAGTGATGGAACAGCATTGGATTACATATCTTCTTATAGGCACTAAGTTGGATTACTTCCGAGCAGCAGTGAAATGTCTGTATTGGGAAATGTGTATGTCCATTTTTGTTATTAGTTGCAACATCCACCCACTTCCACGAACACTAAATCCTTCAAGTCTGGATGTTAAGTAAGGTACTATGGTAGAGTTATGAAGGTCACTAATATCATTGCAGTGTAGAATGGGGAGAACTTGAGTTTGAAAATAGAAAGTTTCTGTAGAAGATTCCTCCGTTGTGATGGATTTCAGATATTTACAGGATATATTTGCACTAAGAGATATTAGTCGGGGCAATGATGTAGTTAATTCTGTCAGAAGCTTCCTACACCTTGACAAAAATCTTTGAAAGTCTACATCAGTCTCTACTTGATCATTACATATCCTAGCATCAGTCAGTCTACCTGTGAAAGCTGTGCTTAATTTTTCATAACTGAGCTGGGGCAAACTGGAAAGTGATTTACTTCCCAATCCTGAACTAAGGTATTGCCATTTTGAAGGAAATACAGTGGGTAGAGCAGGAAATTTCAACTGTGTGGTGCAATGTGGTGTTAGTGTGGTGCTGTGTGGTGCTAGTGTAGAGCTGTGTGGTGCTAGTGTGATGCTGTGTGGGGCTAGTATGGTGCTGTGTGGTGCTGTGTTGTGTTAGTGTAGTGCTGTGTAGTGCTAGTGCAGTGTTGTGTGGTGCTAGTGGGGTGCTGTGTGGTGCTAGTAGATCACCCTGTTGAGTTAATTGTGGAGCAGATTGTGATGCAGTGTTGCAAAATTTATGTCTCTTTAAAACCTCACTCCAAGAAAACTGGTTTTGGCAGAAATCACACTGAAACTGTTTGCTTGAATTGCTAATTCTACATCTTGTCCTTTTGTGTCGACACACACTGCATAGAGTTGTAAATGTTTTGCCACATAAACAACACAGCAAATTCATCATTGCTTCCGTATTCTTCCAAGTCTAGAAGGAACTGATAGTTACACCCTTTTATAGGCACGTTCATGTCATTCAAGGAATTATAAATTCTAGCAATCAATTTGATTACATTATTTCTTTGAAATGTATGTTTAATCAAAATCCCATCCATGAACCTTTATTGTTAAATGCATGTAACATTTTGTTGTCAGAATATGGGGATATTAAAATTCATGCATTTGTAAACTCAGTAAAACACAAAAGTAGTAGTTTCAAATCATTTGTTTTGCTACAAATTACATATTGAAAACATTAAATGTTTATAAAAACACACATTTACACAATTTATTCCCTTTGACAATATTTGTTGTATCTCCATCTGTTTGATTATCTTGCAGTAGTATTATACATTCTAGTAAATGAGTGAATACATTCCTTAGATAATAGACTTGTGCTTGGACATTTTGTCGGATCTGGACAAGATATTAAATCATTCTAATTTTACAGCTTCTAATGGATATTTTTTTTGAAATGAAACAATCAAGAGTTTCCAGAAACTCAAATAGCAGTTGAGTGGGCAAAACACTTGTTTACAAAAACAGCAATCTATTACTTTCATAAACATTTTCTAAAAGGTTTACTCCAGAGTGTGATTAACTTGGTAATATTCAATTTACACTTTGATTTCTGTATGCACGAGCACATGACCTCGTTCTCATCTTGATCCATCTTTACAAAGTATTGGGTTGCACAAACCAAGTACTTTTATATATACTAAATTCCACTCATCACAAATAATGCCATATTACTTGCTGGTTATTCAGTGGGAAAATCATCATAGCCTGACCCCAGTCAGTCATCAATGATCATATTAGCATTAATTTAGCATTTCCCTCTGCAGAGAAGAATTTTGAATTAGATCTGTATGCTTTACACAATTTTTTGAATGATAGGGAATTGATTTATTTTTGAATATATGTTACTTTCCCATTCCAAACACTTTCAAAAATACATTTTTGGTCGACTCTACCTACATATATTTCACAATTATTGAGGTATTGTTTGCAAATATCTACAATATTATCATACTCCATACATCCACTTTCCAAAGTTAAACCAGGGTGGTGTTTGATTCCCATCTATTTGTTTCTTTGTATTTAGGACTTAGATATTTCCAGTGGAATGGAGGTTTGAAGCTGAATAGCATTCTGTGTTCTTCTATGTCAGTAATAGCCAATTCTTTAATTATGAATTTTTCTGGGGATTGAAATCCTTGCACATTGCAAACCATGTTGTTAATACTGTGTGTTAATATGTATAAGCTTGTGTATTTGCCAGAATTGGTGGATTTGCAATAATTTCAATTTGAGAATCAATTACACTATTGGTAATCATGTCATCTTGTTTGCTTACATCAAATACAACCAATGTTCCTCTGATTTTAAATGATTCAGGTTCTAGGATCGGTGAGCTCATTTTGTTATAATACATTTCCTGGAACTTTGAGTACTTGTTATACGAAATAGGGAATTCCCCATTTCCATAGTTTGCATTAAAATTGGTATAGGGATAAACTTGACTGTTTAGATATAGTTAAATATTTTTCATATCACAATTATCGAATACTGATCTATTATAGATTTTAAATTGTTTTGTCGATTTGTTTGAAAACAAATAACAATAAATAGTGGTTTCTCAGATAAAAAACTTGATTTCACATTCCAAATGACATTTTGTGCTGTCAGTAGATTTCAATATGTGGCATTAGCTATTCGACACTGTTTAAATCAAATGTTACACCTTCCCTGTTATTAGCCATGTCATATATAGCATTCAAATGTGTTTTACCAAATAGAATAACTAATTCTTGTATATAATTTATTGTTACATGTTTATAGCCCTCAGCAAAGCCCAAAACCATACTTAACAGTATAAGAACTTTGTATTTTCCACCTGTGTTTATTTTAGGTGTAAAATTATTAGCATTGCTCCACCCAGCCATTAACGCTGTATAAAGATCGTTTACATTTCCCGAGAGCTAGTTCTTTATCATGGAAGTAATTCCAACATCTCATGATTGATCGATTTTAACACCGTTGAGCATATGTGCAATTCTATCTCTTAAATGAAGTATTCTGTTTCTCACAATTGCTGTAGTTATTGAAATAGTTGCATTGGCTGTCTTTTTAATTGTTCCTCTAAACCTTGAACTTTATTTCAATGGTAATGTGTCAATATTGTGATTTTGTATAGCAATCCTCATTTCTGATGGAAATGTTTATGGTCCTGCTCAGAACAGTTCATAGACATGTATTTCTGTATTGGTGATTGCATCATCTTAACTTATTGGTTCTTCAACATTAAGTATGTCTTTCATTTCTATTAATGATATATCCTTATTCCTTTAAAAATAATTTATTTCCCTGTGTTAACTTTACGAGTATCTTGTTTGAAATGATTGTTTTATGCTTCTGTTTACATCTTTTTATAGCTACTTTCTTCGAAATACATTTTTTAGAAACATAGTTTTTAAATGAAGTGCCTCATTTATGAACGTATTGACTATTATACAGAATACCCATTTTGGTTGCAATAAACACTGAATGTATATGTTTATATATCTTTTTTTAAATGTAATCAAAAAGTCATTTCTTTGATTATAAAATTAATTAGTTTACCATCTTTATTGACAATTTTAACCACTAATTCATTCACTTGATTAACTATTAATTGGAAGATATATCAATGTATTTGGTTTTTAAATTATTTTTTAACCTAGAGCCACCACATATGTGAATTCATGTGTTGTATTTGTCAGTTTTCCATTCAAATATGATCTACTTACAATAACTTTTATACAACATATATATACCGACAATATATTAACCTGTTTTGACGATTCATGTAATTGATTAGCTGGATATACTCGCCTTACATATCCTAACATATTTGTAATTCAATATTCTTCCATGAAATTCGATATCGACATTACTATACATCACACTTGATAAGGTATTTGGATTTCCATGTAATTGGAACTGTACATTTTCAGGTAATGTTGCTTTAATGAACATTTCTAAGTCATCCATCTCATAAGATCCTACCAGTATCACAATCTTATGTTTTTTCACTATTGTTGAACATAAATGATTGATTGTCTATATCGATGTTTGGGATACTATTGTAAGTAACGAATTCGATTAGACTTATTTGCCATTCTCCATCTAACTCCAAAGCTGGGAAATACACGACTGCAAATGCGACAAATTTACACATAATATCAACGTAATTGACCTATTACTAAATGGTTTTACTATTACATTGACTTATATATTCTATCTATAGTCAAAAATCGTAAACACAAATGACCACAATTTACTGTATTTTGTAATTGTTCCATTTTGTAATTGTATCTTAATTGTGTGTTTTTCAAATAATTGTGTATTTCAATTGGAGGGCATAAACTGCCAAAACTGAAGTAATAATATAATTGGTTTATGTTTCTAATTAATGCAACCCAATGTGTTCTTTCATTTTGTTTCGAATCTAAATTAACAATCATACATTCGTGATGGTTTGGTTTCTTTGGTAATTCATTTCTTATATACTCAACTTGGAAATGGGGAATATCCAGTTTTTTACAAATACATCAATGTCTTTGTTTGTTAATGCACATTTTGGAAGACTGTTTAGGACTTTGTGCATTTCTTTTCCACATTTGGAGTTTTTATCCCTGACCTACTTTATATGGTTTAAGATACATTCCTTTACCACTTGATTAGCTTGGTTTAGCAAGAGCTGAAATGCCTCCCATTAAGGCTCCAAGAGCTGATAATGATGGAAAATTGAATGCTAATATTCCACCTTTCTGGTTTTTCGTATTGTTTTGCATTTTACGCCCATGCCTCTTTTCACCTTCGTCCGCATAACTTTGTCAATGACCCAAGCACCTAGCTTTTCGCCTGTAGATATAGGCGAATTATTCCTTATTTTTGCTGCTTTATCTGCTAGAATTGTATTCACTATATGTCTTTCTTTCAAATTGTTTGTTCGATCGTATACTATATCGTGTTCTTTACAAGCATTATCCAAATAGTTTATTCCTTAATCATTTCATGCCAAATATTTTGCAAGCTTAGTTCCGGGTCTGCAATAATTGTATTTTGGTAACTGCAAGTAAAATGGTAATTTGTTAATCAATGTATTCAAAACATCTGTGTCCTTTTCGTTACTTTTAGTATGGACCATTGTTTTCAACTGAATTCAAACCTTTAAATATATATATATATATATATATATATATATATATATATATATATATATATATATATATATATATATATATACACACACACACACACACACACACACCTAATACTGTAGAAATGAAGGTTTGAAAACAAAATGTTAATCTGCTGGTAATTTTAAATATGAAAGAAAATGTAATTGAACAGAAACATGGTGTTAATTTACCATCAAATATACATTGTATAATAAGTGGCCTTTCTTCATGTGGAAAAATGTGTGTTATTATGTCGCTGTTAAAGAAGATATTGTGTCTCCGAATGAAGCATTACCCAATTCCATGTTTATATTTGACGATTTTTGGTGTGAACTGCAGTATGAAATACAACAATGCTTTAGTTTTGGTATTCAAAGGTCGATTGTTTTTATCTGTTGCAAAGTTATGCACGTATACCAAAACATAATTTGTGTGATAATGCAAATATGTTAATTTTGCTTAAAATGGACAATATGAATCTACAGCAAATTTATAGTTATATTTTAGGCGATATGACATTTACAAAGTTTAAATATATGGGTTTTTACATGTTGGAAAAACAAGTATGGTTTTTTTTAGTAATTATACCATATTTTCCCCAATATAAAGAAAGATGTAGGTCTGGATTTGGTGGTTTATTACTTCCCGATGAAGAATTATGAGTATTTCAAAGTTTGGACATAGTGGTATAAATAACAATCATTACAAAACCTGTTTAACGAGAATCTGCTATGGGAGTTGTGATTTGAATGGACATATATTACATAATGTGGGTATGGCTTCGAAAGATAGCCATGCAGTAAATAAACATTACGTGGAAGACTTAAACACTATTACACTAAACCTATTTAAATGGCAATCAATCGATATGCAAAAGAAATTAATAAACATAATTTGAACTATTACAAAAGTATCTAATAATGCTACTTATATTTCGGAAATATTGGCAAATGTGATGATTGCATTGTAAAATATTGAAACTAGAACAAACGAATGTTTGGAACATTAAAGAAATGTAATTAATGAAATGGTGAGCACTATGATTACAAAAAAATTATATTCACAAATGGTCAAAATGATGCAATATATGTGTTGAATTGATCAATAAAACATCTGGTTTAGCTAAGCAAACAGAAGTGAAAAAGTAAATTGATGATTTGAAATCTCGAATAAACTATTTTAGCAACAATTTGAGGGTTAAAACTGTGAGTAAATTAGATATTCTTTTGGTGTAAATTCGATAAGTGCAAATTAATCGACCTAAATATATATATATTTGATAGTTAATGAAAACAAAGAAAAATGACAGACTTTGCTTCAGAATTACATGAAGTTACATCTACTGTAAAGGCGAAATATTTACAATCTAAATGTACTCGAATGGAATGGGATGTTTTGAATGAAGAAATATTTAAACATGCTACAAATAGAATGGATACATTACATTCCGTGCAAAATATTTTAAATCAACCACCTGCGATAATTTAATCGAAATAACCTATAAAGAAGAAAAATCTGTCTCAATTATTTTCACATTTAGCTATAGAACAATCTTCGCTTATCCACAATACAGTATTTGGTGTATATCATCATGGAAATAAATGGCTTCTGGGAGATTTGGTAATTAAGTTCTTGCCTGAGACTAGATTTGAATCAGGTGATTATGTAACTGATGTTAGTGAAGGATTGTTTGAATTATTATTTTAAAAAGTTCCGAATGATTACTCCGATATCGATTTTGAGAAGTATGAGGACCTTGTTTGTCGTACAAATGAAATAAATGTTTAGATAATGATGAAAACTATCCAAAACTACATTTATGAAGTTATAGTGTTGGAAGTGGAATATATAAGGATGAATTTGGCGGTTGGTATTCTCCTGTATATTGGAACAATCCTAATGAATTGGTCGATAGATTAGAATTTATCATTGCTTCGAGAGAGTCTGGGGATAATTCACATACGAACAAAATTGTTTTTATTATTGAAGAATCGACTGAAGACGGTTATATTACCAATGAAGTTCAGTAAGATTACTTAAGAGCTTCATGCCCTTGCAAGGATAAACTTTCCTAGAAGATCAGTTATTACTAAAGGCTTAAATAATCTTTTTCAAGCCAATTTGTGTGAAATAACATTGCTTTCGAAATACAATAAGGGATACAAATATATTTAAACTGTAATAGATGTTTATTACAAATATGGTTGGGGCATACCTGTCAAGAACAAGACAGGGGAACAGGTTAGTGGATGCAATGAAGATCGTTTTGTGAGAAAGAATAACAAATTCACTCCAAACTGACAAAGGAACCGAGTTCTTTAACTTTTATGTCCAGAAACTAATGACTGATTATGGTATCAAACATTGCATAATGTATTCAGACCTTAAAGCCAGTGTTATCGAGAGGTTCAACAAGAGCTTGAAACAGCTAATATACAAGCATTTCACCTCGAAAGGCACCTATAATTGGGTGGACTTTTGCTTGAAATAGTAAAATTTCATAATTCTAGAAATCATAGAACTATCAAAATGGGAAAGAAAAATGTATGGATGAAAATTGTGTTTAGGATGTTTGATGAGAGGAAACCAAAGTTTAAAGATGGTATGTAAGTACGAGTGACGAAACTGGAATCTGTCTTTGAGAAAAAATACAGTTAATTGGTCGTACGAAATATTTAAAATTATTTCAGTTAGAAATTCGTTTCCCAGAGTGTATTATCTAGAAACCTATGATGGAGAAACTATAAAAGGCGATTTTTACGAACATAAATTGCAAAACGTTTCTTCTCCAGATGAATATTTGGTCGATAAAATCATTAAAAGGGAAATAATAGGTCCTTGGTTCCATGGAGAGGTTTCTCAAAAGCACACGACTCGTGGATGAAGAATAAGTATCTTAAATGCTTGCAATACAATGGTTTGTAAATTGTTTTTATATTAAATAAAAAATATTTTATGTGTTATTCATTTAATAAACCTATCGATATTGATGGGGAATGGATATACAATTATTGTGCAATCATTCCTATTGTTTGGGTGGTAATCATTTACAGTTACTTTCTTAGTGTATTCAATGATTCTTGTAAGGCATTCTTTGCTTGTATTTCGATGTGTGTGCTGAGAGCCAATGAGGGTGAAAACAGTAAAGTATGTGTACTTTTGTTGGGAGGGGATCTTTGTCAGGGGAGGCAGGATCTGGAGTAATGGTGAGTTTTAATTCATTTTATTGTGTTACCTGGGTGTCTCGATTGTTTAATGAATTCAGTTAGCATTTGTGGATAATAATATCAATCACATGATTAAAGTCGGTTTAATGAATACATGTTTGGTTGTGTAGATTACATGATTAAAGTAACTTATTTTTAATGATTCGTACTTATTTCATTTGACTATTTGAACATAAATCGTAGTGGGCTAGAACATACCCACATGCTCCCACTCCAGCCACACCTCACTCGTCTAGTGGGCCAGAACGGTCCCATGTGTATGCACTCCATCCACAGAAAATAAAAATTGTCCCTTATACCACTCTTACACCAATATGAACTCCTATATAAACAATTATAACCCGCTCCTCTGGTCAGTCGGTCCCAGCAGCTCACAAAGCCCATACCGAACCTGTTCCGCCAATATGACCCTTATGACATGAATAAATTAATAAAAATTGTTTTATATAAAAAATTCTATAAAATTGAAAAAATTGATATCAAAACATTTTTAATTATTCCATTAATCAGATTGACCAATTTAATAAATCGGATAATTAATCGAACTATTAATTAATCTCATTCGCATATGCTAATTAGGCAATTATATAAATTAGGTCGCTCCACCCACATGTCATTCTACAAGTGGTCCAGGAACCCGCCGCCCCTACTACTATCGTGCCGAGATGTACAGTAAAAGTGGCAACGCTCCTAGGTACGAGAAGCGTGGTAAATGCATGAAGAAGACAGGATGGGCTTATTTGACTCTTGCCTGCCATAAGTGTGGTCGTAAGTTCGTGTGTTATGAAGTAAAAGGCGTTCCAGACAATGTGCGACGTGAAATAAGTAACCTTCAGGCAATACTGTTTTATGAGTCATATAACAACCATGCCAAACAGTGTAAACCTCATGTTCAAAAACCTGTCCATGTTCTAGGTAAACCTAATGCCAATGGATCTTTTCTGAAAGAATCTGCATTCAGGGGCTTGCTGAAAGATTACGTCGCTCTGAATCTGACAGTTTCGTAGAAATATGTTTGTTCATCCCTGTCAAGTATGAAACAAAATTTAATAAACGAACTCACAAAAGAGATTGGAAAACAAGGGCCTCAAGAATATAATGTATGGCTGGAATGTCTGTACACAAAACCAGAACCGAACGAGGACGAACGTTGTAGTTCAACACCCAGAATGTACCACTCTTTAATATATATAACATCGAAAAGAGTGTATATGATAATAAAAAATATATATATGTTGCGGGGAAGAAGAAATAATGATGAAGGGTTCGGGCTGGACGCTCGATTCGCTGGATCAGCTGCAGTTGAGAACAAGTGCATCAACATATTACGCATTAATGTGATGTATTCTTCTTGCCTTCGAAAAATAATCCCTAAGAAATTTTTGTTTGTATGTAAAATTTGGTAAAAATAAAAAATATATATTAAATATTTGAGAATTTTGTTTTAAAAAATATCCCCTTTATATAAAAATGATTTTAGAATTTAAAAAGACTGCTATTTAAAATTGGCGGAGGGCTGCCGACTAATTAACCAATGTGAAACATTGAGTTTGTGGGTGACCTGAATATTTAAGTTTTTAAAAACATTTTTAATTCATTTTTTAGATTTTTTTGCTTTTAAAACCAAAATGGAGGCCCCGGAATTGAGGTTACATAATATATATGACATCATGATCGTATGTGCCCTGGAAAAATGAATCCTGTGATATATAACACTTGATACGCCTTTAAATTTTTTTTATAAAAATATTTTTATATTTTAAAAAATTAATTTTTAGATTTTTGGAATTAAAGGTCAAAGTACTAAATACTGCTCTCCTGGCTCCAAGTTCACCTGAATCAATGATCCCTGTTAAAGGAAATAACAGAAATAAATGACTTTCTGGGGAGTCATTTTTGGCAAAATTGAAAAAAAAAAAAAAAAAAAAAACGGGAAATATTTAGGGAAAAGGGGAATTTTGAGGCTTTTTTTTGTGCCAAAACGAACAATTTTGTCGGAAAATGAGCGATTTTTTAGAGAAAAAATTTCAACCTGGTGGCCGGATCCCCTCGAGAGCCGGAACCCGCTCCTGGCTCCTGTCCTAGGTGGAACTATGCTCTACTACCAACTACTTCTCGTAATTCGCTGCCAACTTGACTGTGCGTATTGCGGTTATTGTTCACGTTCAAATATATGCAGTGACGGACAGTGATATTTTCATAAGTTAATTTTAAAAGTGCCCATTTTATAACGAACCACATATACAAATGCCTGCGATGTAATTGTTAGGTCACCTCAACTTATATATTTTTTTTATTTTTCCATCTACACAAACAAGAGATAAAGTATTTGTAGAAAACCATTTATATAGTTTTTTTTTTTTTTTTTAAAAAGCTCAGCGAAATTAATATAGCTACTGTTTACAACAACCGAGGCGAGACCTCCGTCATTGCTGGCATGAGCTGTAGCCAGCAACGTATCGCAGTGCTTCACTTGCCTCTGTTGTATCAGCAAAGGACTCGTCGCAGGACTGATGCGTGTCGTGTTTTGCCGATATTCTTTGGCTGTTATATAGAATGACTATTCACTATAAAGTGAGCACTTTTGAAATTAACCTTAGAAAAAGGTCACTGCTCTTGTCTGTATATATTTTAGCAGGCGCACTGAGCGACATACGCCTAGTAAAGTTGGCAAAGAAGAGGGGAAAGTAGTTCCATATATTTTCACCGAATAAAAAATGTCAAGTGATGATTTGCGATATCTTAAATTATTAATTTCACTTTGAGTTTTTTTTATGCAACGAAGTGTAAAAATGAGGATATTTGTTGTACAATATTAAATCTTCAACTAATGTCCCAGTTTCACTTCACCGACACATGAATAAAGTGATGAGGCTCATGGAAATGTTAATTTTACATAAAACGGAAGAAGACACAACGTGTTTACAAGTAGATCTTAGCAAGGATTTCATGTGCTGATTTTACCGTGAACAGCCTATAGTTTGTCAGCACAGACAACATCACTGACACACGCACCAACTGGCAGAGGCATTTCGCATTCAAGCAACACTAAACGTAGCTTGTATTTGAAATACACAGGTGTAAGGTTCTGATTAGCATGTCCAATGCTTCTTACTCACGAAACAAAATAAAACTTTCCAAAACATCTTGATTCAAATGAGACGTGAAGGTAAGCTTTAGTGAATATCTAGCACTTATTAATTCACGCAGTTCATGAAGTGAATTTATTGTTAGCAATACGCCTTTCCGAAATGGAATGAAGCCTTTATTTTGTAATATTCTCAAGTTAGATATTTGAGTTTCCAAGTCTTGCAACATGATAAGCTCTGCTCACAGATGTCACACCAAATTCACTATGCCACGCACAGAGAAGAAAGGTTTGTTGAATCAAACATATTTTGTTTGGCGCAACCAAATTGATTGTTTGTATATAGTGTCAATAAAATATTTTGTTTTTGAAAACAAATTATTTTATTGTATTGTATTGTATTAGAAAGAGCTTATTAATGTGTTCCGGTTTTATGCAGGAAGGCTTGTCAGGGGACGGCTTACAAACTAACTTATGACCTTACTTAAACTAACACCCATGCCTTACCTTCAATGTGAACCAGAACCTCCCGCACCGCAGTCTAGCGGCGCACCAACCTACTGCGCCACGGGAGGTCGGCCAAATTATTTTGTTGTTTTTATTTGGCTGTTCCCAACAAAGATTTGGCCCGTGCAACTAAAAATTTGTTTGGTTCTACGAGAATTGAAGTGTTTCGGTTAATAAAAAATGATTGTAGAAGTTCGACCGAAATTCGTCCTAGATCAGCTGCGCCCGAGCGTGACGCCTTAACTACCCCAGCTAAAGTGACCCCCGATAAAATCGGGATGTTTTCAAATATAGGCTATAGCTAGAGCCCCGAGTATTTCACGGATTTATGTGGCAGCAAGCTAGGTTAGACAGCCTTCTGTACGCTCATGACACTATCGTGTGCTTATTGGTAGCTGCGCGATCAAGTGAGGCCATTGTACAGAACTGTTCAACGAAAGCTCGCACTACTGCTTCGTGCTGATTCCTGGCTCATAGTTGAACTGGGCGAGTCCAAGCAACTGCCGTCCAATCACAGTAGTGGGAGAAAATAACAAGTGTTTCAAGTCTACCTCGCCACCGAATGAATTCGCGAAATACTCGGGGCTCTAGCTATAGCCTTACAGTTTTCATACTGGACAACGTGCGCAAATAAATGGTGATGTAGAGATTTGGGCGGCTCTTAACATCGGAGTCTTGACAGCCGATGAGGAAGAAGCGAGGTGAGTATGGAGCAGCGCCGGAATGCAAGGGCCGGGGGAAAATGGGAGATCCCCGAGAAAAAACCCGCCGACCAGCGGCATCGTCCGGCACGATTCCCACGTGCGAAAATACAGAGAGCGGGGTCGCCGGGTATCGAACCCAGTTCACCTTTGTAGAAGGCGAGCGCTGTAACCATTGGAAGTACAGTATATATGGTGAAGAACTTGATGTAGAAATTCGTACACCGCGCTTGGCTGGAAGACAGCATTCCTCACCCAACACCTGTGGAGTTCTTGCGCCTCACTCTGTACATCCCTTATAAGCTTGTCGGAACTTCTTTGCCAGAACCCATGTATGACGTGTGGTGGTTTTTTCTTAAATACGCCATGTATCACAAACGTTTTATACTTGTAAAATATTCCAGGACACATTATGTTCCAAAACATTTTAGTTCAGAACCACTTTCTTGATTGGAGCATTTGGATTGTTACGCGTCTTATCTCTCTGCCACCGAATTACGGACAGTCAGTATCTAGCAAACTTAATGCTGATTGGCTCCTTATGTAACACGCTGTCTTCTCACAAAGACAAACGGCCAATAGTCGAAGGAAGTCTGCAAGTGTGCACATAGGATATTGCAGTCTAGCCTCCGCGTAAATATTTTCGCGAAAAACAGGTGACCCTAAGAATACCTTATTTTTTGTTGGAATAAACTTTTAATTAAAATTTATCTATTTTAGTAATGTAGAAATAAAAATAGTTCTAAACTGTAGCGACGTGATAATTGCCACAAGTTACGGCGTCATTCTGTGATAACGTGATGTGCTGTATTTTTATTCTTTTAAAAGTAAAATAATAAAATATGATAATTTTGTTGGTTGGGCACCTTGGAAAACATAAGTGTATCTGTTCTGACCACTAAATCACACATGTAATCATAGTATAAGACAACTGTAATCAATATCTGTATTGATTGAACGTAATGAACAATAATTATTCAAGTCTTTAAAATTGAAACAACTTATTATATCACTGATATGACACACATGAGTAATGATATCAGTGTACTCAGAAATATCAGACACGATCAAAAATCATGGTAAAGATAAAATTAGAATTAATTACGATAAGTTTAAAATGAAAACAAATTGCAACATTAAACATGGCAAAAAAATACCCTTTCAAATCAAATATTATACAAAACTATTTACAAATCCCTGCTGTCATAAATATAGTGCGACTGAATTTGAATTTACTAGTGAAAATATAAAATTAGCTCACAAATATTCCATGACTGACACAGCAGTGGAGACATCATAATGTGATTAAGCAATATAGTTCAGAACAATACTGGTATTTAAAATGTTCAAATTTTGAAGACCTCAGATAACTTTTAATCGGGAGCACTTTGAGATTACTACACTTTGGCCTCTGATATCGTGGCTAACTGTCGAGGAAAGATCTTGAAAATTGTGTAAAAATTATAAGAATTTTAATTTTACTGCGAGTCTCTGAGAATGCTCAAATCCAAATAGTCGAGTAAATGATCTCAATCTTTAGTATCTTGGACGGGTATGCCTCGACGAGTTGATTCGACAGCAGGACTCTACTGAAAACAGCTGATCTTACTTGAAACGATACATCAGTGGAGATGGCTGCTGGTACCCTGAAGACATCGGGGTTGAGAAGTCCTGGTTTATGTCTTAGTCCTCAACAAACTCTAGATATAAATGTACAGGATGCTGGTACCGCGCCTCTGCAACCCCGGGCTGGCGTCTCGTCACGATCCTTGGCGATTGCAGGATGTCCTGTCAGAGCTACCTCGTCGTCGAACTCTCTCGTTCCATGGCAATCTCTTGCAACTCTCCTTCATACTAAACGTTCGCAAGCTTTCTTTCTGAAAATTCTATTTTAACCATTAGTTTCTGACACATTGTTCGTGTGTTTCTAACAAACAATTTCACTAAGGACAAAATAATAATCTTCCTTGTCTGTAGATCACAGATTTGCATTATGTTACTGCACAACCTCAATAGCAATATTTATTGTGAAGGACAATTTATATATGTAAGTTCATTACTGTTATAGAGTGAGCTGAATAAAAGTATACTGTGATCAACATTCATAAATTAATCATATAGAATTTTACAGTCTCACTTCAACGTATAAAATTATAAATTAAATACAGATTTTATAATTGACACCTACTGAAGTTATTATGATTAAAATACAATAAACAATAACATTGACAAATTTCCAAAGATAATCTGGCACTAAACCAAACAATAAAATTTCTGAGACACTTTTGGGTAACCTCTGGTAAGGCTACTCCTTACACTATAAGATATAATATTTTATTTTTAATGAATACAAATAAAAACAGGGAGAAAATAGGTGTTTTGGTAATACCTAGTCAGAGATAGTTGCAAAATATTATTAAACTGAGTGCGCAATAATGCGGTGCGTTTTACCTTTGGTGTAATTTTCTAGACTCGGTTAAGCTTTGTTTCCCCAAGGCGGAGGAATGTCCTGGAAGTAAAACTTTAGCAGGTTCAGAAAATTTGGGAGTAAGCATTAATGAACTATAATATTTGTATTCCCCACTACAAACGTAGCGGAGCACACGGTACAATTATCACATCGCAATTTTTTTTGGAATCTTCCCCTGGCCTGTACATAGTCGCGTCGCGTCGCTGCTGTATCCTTGACTTGTCCGCGTTGGTTGGTTTATAACTATAGTGTAATGTCGGTGTCTTACGGCCTAATGGGTAAATGGAGAAGATGATATAAAAACTGTGGAGAAGTAATTAGAAAATAACATTGTTAAATGAAATAATAACAATAATACAGGTAAAAAGTCTATAGTATGTAGTCTTTATAGAAATATTTTCAGCATCTTACTGAAACTATATGTATATATATTATATATATATATACATACATACACATCTTAACAATTAAAAAAAGAATTTGTTTATGATTCAAACAAAGAATTTTAGAAATACAAAGAACGCCATTTAGATGTCAGCCTCGAATTTTCGTGTAGCCCTAGATGTAGTTGATTATTAATTGCTTTAATTTTGGATATTATATTAACATAGCAATTTTTACTTTCAGAGTTAAGGAACCATTTGATGGCGCGAGAGACACAAATGACTGATAGAGACCTGGAAATGTCGCGAGTTCATTTGACGACATGGTAGACTTCAGACATATGTACATATGAAATAATGTTTTGTTGGGACCCAGTTAGTAGGCCACGCCCTGGACGAATTTGCAACAATGACTAACCTACAAGAAAACAAGGACCAAATCCCGTGCTACCTGATTTGGGGTAAAACTGGAGCATCGGCAAATGAAGAACTAACTAAGGCTCGGGTACACAAAGGATTGTTGCCAAATGAAATCCCTAAATTGCCGGGTCTCTGATGATTTATTAAAGATGAAGTACGCTATTAATTTGGCAAACCAAGACATACAGGAAAAGAGTATGTAGGGGTGAAATGGCTTGGGGATTCCTATGGTGTGCGTGTATCCCCTTTATGATTGACTCCATGAGGCTTTCGGAACGGATCTTGTATATGGTCAAGGCAGATTCTCACCCACCATCTTGGATTTATGGAATTCTTGCCATGCTCTGGAAATACAGTTTTGTATCAGACAGAACACAGAGTATTGCCTAGTGCATTGTCTAGGGTCAGTATTTCTTGATTGCCCTTGATATCTTCCACCACAGCTTAGCTTGTGGTGGCTCGATAAAGTTTGGGAAGCTGTTATTTAGGATAAATCGTACGGGAAATTTCAATACACCTTGAGAAATAAGATTTGGCGAAAAATTGATAAATCAAAGATGGCGGGTGGGAATCCGCATTAACTGCTGCGTGTTTAGAAACGTCCCCTATTGGCTGGGCTACCTGCTGGCAAGTAAGCTGCCGGGAACTGATTGGAGAACGTTTCTCTGGAGCCCTCACAAATAATACATCACGTATCAATACAAACAATAATATTCAGTATGTTGATGTCGAAGTACCCACACAGACATTAATGATACAGATATACACCATAACAAATAAACTGAACAAACAACACACACTATACAACATCCATACAAACAACATTACACTGACACCGACACAACACCGAAACAGACATCAAATACACGACGGACACCTCACAAAACAACAACAACCATCGGCCCCTCTGTCCCCGGAGAGGATGGTAGGGTGAGGTTTCAATATTGGAGGCAGAGGAATTTTTACTTTTGACATTTTGAAATTATAAAGTAACTTTTTCTTTTCAACTTTAACAAAACAATTTTAAACCTATGTTTTAAAATTTAACTTGTTTTTTAAATGTTATATCGCCACAAATTTCATGTTTAGTCTATTTTATACATTTATTTTAAATTCAAATAATTCAGACCAATTATGGCCTTCGGCTGGGTACTGGTGCCATTTTAATATGTTCTGTTATGTTCTGATTGGATAACGGGTTCCAACGGCTTGCTGGCCAGCGACGGATTTTGATGGCGCGTGCGGCTGGAGCTCGCGATACAAGCCATTGTTTTGCCTTCGTGTTTTCAAGAAATGTTCTGGGTACGGGAACCACAATACGTTCTTAGTTGTCGAGGGATCATTCATGTTATGATTACTTATTGAGCAGCCGTTTATGGATTATTCTAGTCCCGGCTGATTCGATTCTCCGTACACCCATTTACTCTGTGCCTTAGTGAAGGTCGGGGAGTATCTGCGTTTTTGAGAGACATCTAGATTTTTAAGTAGGTTATCTCGGGGCGTGAGTAAATGCGGGATATTATATAGTATATTTGCAGTATCTCCACACTTTTAATCAAACCTTTGTAAAATCACCCCATATATGATGTATTTGGTTATTTCCAAAATGCGCCATGCATCACAAAATTTTACTTCCGTAAACTACAAGTATCTAATTTTTGGGTAAATAATTTTTTTATTTACATTCTATCTATAAATAGGCATTTAACTTATAATTAATATGAATAAATGCAGGTGAAAAATAGGAGTGTTTGCAATGCCTAGTAAGAAGTAGTTGTGCGAAATACGTTGCGTTGTCCCTTTGGTGCAATTTTCTATAGCCTGTTTACGGTAAAATGAGCACTTTTGAAAGTACTGCTTAATATCTACTTGTATACACGTTGTGTATTATTCCACCTTATGTAAAATTAACATTGCCATGGGCCGCATCACTTTATTCATGAGTAGGACAAGTGAAACTGCGACATTATTAAGAAAGTAAATACTTTACAAATCTCCTAATTTTCACACTTCAGTGCATAAAAAAATAAAAACAGAAAGCGGAAGAAATAATTTTAAGTTAATACAAATGGTTACCTAACACTTTTTACTTGACGTTAAGGTTTGGCACTACTTTCCAGCCATCGTGACCAACTTTTCTGGGCGCATGTCACTCGGTGCGCCCATTAAAATGTATGCATGCAGGGACAGTGACTTTTTTCTGAGGTTAATTTCTAAAGAGCTCGCTTTATAGTGAACAGCCTTTACACCTGGTTAAGATTTGTTTGCACGAGGCGGAAGAATAGCCTGAAAGTAGAACTACGACAGGACTTCAGAAAAGTTAGAAGTACCCATGAATGAACAGTAGGAAGGGTCGGTGAAGGTGTAAACGCGTCTCTTCACCGCCGTACAGAACGGCGGAAGTTTCTGCAGATTGTGCGGAAGTGTGGTGGCTGACGAGTGTTCCTGGTGAGTCGCCGAGCCACTGCGGTTGTTGGCAGCGCGGATACACCATAGGCCGTTCACGGTAAAGTGAGCACTTTTGAAGCCCTAGTTACTTTTTTCTTTCAATCAATTTGTATCCTTCCACCACTTTTTAATGTAAGCCCTGGCGTGTGTGTAATGAAAAAAAAAAAAGTGTATACATTCACCACACCCAAAAAACCAGAGGTCCGATACCACATTGAAATGTATTCATTGGTTATTATGCCTAATAAAACTGTTTCAAAAAGTGCTCACTTTACCGTGAACGGCCCATAGTCCTGTGTGCAGGAGGCGACAGCTCTTGGACAAGTGCTGTAGTATTGTGATCCTCCTAGGTGTCGGAGAGAAGTGGGAGCAGTTCACGACATCAGACTGATAAAGGTTGTTCACGGTAAAATGAGCACTTTTGAAATCAACTTTTGAAAAGAAAAATGTCACTGACTGCCTGCGCGTATTTTAACTGGTACGCTGACTGACTGGCGCCTTCTAAAGTTGGTGAAGTCGGAGAGAAAGTAGTTCCATATCTTAGGGCTGAATTAAAAGTGTTAGGGGAACATTTGAGAATAACTGAAATTATTTGCTTTACTTTCGCTGTTTTATTGGTTGTAAGTGTATAATCCCTGTTACACTGTCAAATTTTCGCCTCCAACTAAATTTGACAATACAATTTGAAGACAAAATACGGTAATCGAATTTTTCCTTCCAATTAATTTTATCAAATATTCTTGAATGTGTTTGAAAACGTGTCACACTGTCAAATTATTTACTGGGGAAATTTAACTTGAATTATCATTTAAAAATTATTTTCATAGTGAGATTTTTCTTTTGTTTTTCCACACAGTCCATTAAAGGAAGAACTGTAAGGAATGTTGTAATTTACTTTTCCTTCTTTACTAAATTCGAATTTTATTTATCAGAGATGTTTACTGCACAATTAAATTTCATGCCTTTGAGTCCGCAAGATTATGTTCAATATACAGTTATAATAGCATTAACGCCCAGACATCTTCTACATAAATTATTATCTTCATTACCTAATTCGTTTCCAACAATTGTTCGTTATTTTAAAGTACATTGACGTCCATTTTATCGTGCAATATTCTGATTGGCTGAACCCGTCAAACATCAAATAAATATTAGAACCGGTCCAATTTTAAAATGTTTGATGGAAACTAAAGCCATCCAACTTTATCAGTCAAATATGGCGGCGTTTATGACGTTTCGATGACGTCATAACTGTCCGGATTTATTTGATCAAACTTATTGGAAGCAGTTTAACGGATAAATTTGACATTGTGACAGGGGCTTTAGAATTAGCAGAACTGTAAAATATTCACTTCTCTAATAATTTCAGTTATTCTTTACCAACGCATTAATAATGTGACCAGGCCCATCGCAATGTTAATTTTACGTATGGCGTAAGTATAGGTCTACGGAATTTTCATACAAGGAGATCTTTAGCATGACTTTCAAAGTGCTCACTTTACCGTGAACAGACTTTACAATTTTAGCATCCTAGTTAACACGTTGCACTCTATACACATTTACTATAATTCCAGACAAGTTAGAATTTTGTCACTTATATGCAACATTATGAGTCTTTAGAAGGTGTTTAACCCGTTCGATCACGCATTAATGTGTTAACCGAAATGTTGCAATTGTGTAATATTTTTATGTGAACTGTACTTTTGCTTGGTTTAAGTTCTGCAACCAATGAACCACCAGTTGCGTGCTCAAAGATGGCGCCATTAGCCAATTATAAACTAGAGCTGTGGTAACTTTCACAAATCAAATTACCCGTAGAGATTACTCTCAAGGCGTTGGGCTATGATTCATCTCCGTGTGCACTACAGGTCACGAATATTCTTTATGTGAAATACGTCCATGATCGCAGACACTGCGACTGAATGGGTTAAAAAGAGTTCGATTTAGGGTCCCATGTACCTGCACGTTGAAGGTCAAGAAGCGAGGGAGCAATACGGGCGACACTAACACGCACGCCTAGCGCCTCATCACTCCTACGCGCAAGACGTGCAGTGTTTCCGTCCTAATGCTTTACTGTGTAAACTAGATCTGTAACTGTGGGGTTTTATTACACGCGATGAAAGTACACAGATCAAACTACCTGCGTGTAGCCATACTTTTCTCTTACGACTTAAAGAAACTTCATAGGGAAGCTTTAAAAATGCGGAATTTGACCACTTTCACAATTTTTTTTCTTTATTAATACACTTAATATGATAAAAGAAAAAAGATAGCGATATAGGCAATAGTTTTTTTTTTATTCTGTCTGGCAAAACTTCGTGTTTCCAGAACATTTATTTACCGAGACACGCATTTAGGTGCAAACAACGATTTCACAAAAAAACATTTCATTACACAGGACCCTTAACCACGGGCAGCCTATGTGAGGAAGTACGCAGTTACGGGCGGAGATCTGATCCAAAGGTTGAAATATCTGAAATGTTTAATTAAGGTTGAAGCAGTTTATCTCGTAGGTGGAGAGGTTGTGGCTCCGGTTGCCGGCGGCAAGGGGAATCCCGGGACAGACACGTGCGAGCCGAGTTACTCAATGAACGTCGGCGCCCGTGGCGTTGACCCCGCGGGCAGGTGCTGGCCGAGGGTGCGGACGAGATAACCTTGTGAGCTGCGAGCTGCGTCCAGCGGAGATAACGCCCACGCTGGAGTGGCGTGACCCCGCCCTGACGCCGGGGTATAAGTGCCGGACACAGGGTCCGCCCCCGGAGCAAGATCTATGTTCGAGGTGCTCTTCGTATCTCCCGACCATCACGTAGCGCTCCAGTCGTCCGAGACGTCCCCGGCTTGGGCCACGGCTGTTGACTGTGAGTAGGAAGGTAGCGTCTCGTCGACAGCAAATCCATTAGGAAACGGAGCAAGTTGCTTCGACCATCAGCACAACTGGGCCATACACTCTAAATACAAATCAGTGCAAAACCACTGACTCGCATTGAAGTTCCACAACTCGAATCAGTGGAAAACTACCGATTGTTTCAGTGAAAAAAATTTCACGTGTTGAATTAGTGATGTGAAACAATTACACTGATTGAATAAGTGATGGCAGACTACTGTGGAGAATTAAATATTGTTTTTATTGCACTTAGCCAAATAATTATTTGAAATAAACACATTTACGATAGTTTACTATTTATATTGCGCAATTTACCGTATTTTAAACAAGTTAAAAAAAAGTTTCAGATGTGGCCGAGAATGAACCCACACGCCCTTTCCCTTCCGCTTTCCAGTCCGTTGCCTTACTATCTGTGCTACCAATTCAAGTTGAAATATAATATGTGTTTACCAAAATGGTAAGAATTTAAATTGTATGCCCTTACCTTTCGTTTTTGGTTTCATTGGTGTCGCTAGGATCGTTAAAACGAATGGTGTATATAGGTTAACTGTCTTCACCATTGTATACGCAGTTTAAACCTGTAAACAGAGCGCTGTGATGATTGCATGAAAACGAAATGAAAGATGTAAAACGGAATGAAAGGCTGAGTGTTCATGTTACCTCATCAAATTGCGTTTTGAAAGACGAAACACATTTTGGAAAGTGTTTTGTATTGGTTTTAATAGTTCATTCGTTTTTATTTCACTCGATACACGCCGTTTAACGGCCATCTTTAACAGTTGATTGACGGCCATTTTTGCACGCTGTTTGACTTATCCATTAGTCAAAAATAAATCACAGAGTAAACCATGAAAAAAAAAATGACATGAATCAGTGGGAAATGTCACTGAATCAGTAAATGAAGGGAATCTGGCATTTTTTCATAATTTAAATTTACTGAAGTGACTGTTGAATTTGTCAGATACGTCTGACTGATTGAAACAGTGGAATTCTCACTGATTCATATTTAGAGTGTAACCTGTCGTAATGAACCACCCCAGCATTCGCCTGGACTGTGAGCGTTCTATGCTGACTGGGAGGTGAAAATTAGCGCTGGGGTAACACCCATTTCCGGCGGGGGGCTTCATAACCGGGGGGGGGGCGTAAAGGGGAAGAGCCGTCGGCGACTATCATCTCTGGAGTGTGTGACACAATAAAGCCTTATGAAGGAACGGCAACGGAAAGCAGGGGAGGTGAAGGTGAGGAAGAATACCCCGAGAAAACCAACTTGTCAACCTCAACTTCTGCCACACTAACTCCTTGCGATAATCCGCGTCCGGCTCCAGCTAAAGAACCGCAAACCGGATCGTCCTAGCTACAAAGCCTCTTCGACGCCGGAAGTTTAAACTGACTCTTGCTAACAAATAAATTATTATAAATATATTTAAAACGACACGCATATCTATGGCCCACTTAGGCTTCTAACCCGGAATTTAATTATTTTGAGGACTGGCCATCTCACATGTCTGGTTTCAGTAGCAGCAAAAGGTAGCAGTATTGTGTGGTCTGTGGGTAGCTGTAAGATGTGATGCAATCATTGTTAATATTACAGTTAGATGTGAATAATTTGAAAAAAAAAAATAATAGCACAATACTTAAAGATATGCGTGTCTTAATCATTTGTTAAATATATTGTGTCAAATAGTGTATGTTGAATGAAGTCACCTAAGCCCACCTCACCTACACTTGTTGAGATGGCTTAGGCTAATGTGAGCTAATCTACAACCGATATAACAGCGTTTGTTTTCAATTATAAACTAATTAGTTCGACAGCATTAACATTGCTTATATGAGACGTCATTACGGACTAGAAGGTTCGAAGGTATTCGCAACCGAAAAAAAACTCATAAGCACTAGCGGAGCAAACCCAACCGCGAACACTAAACATTCCAGAGCGGAGTTTTTGTTGATTTTATCGGACTGAACTGCGCAAATTTTTCAGCCACTCAATATGTTCATCTCGCCTCATAGCTGCTAATAGAGAAGGAGACGACCTCCTTCTTGCACACTGGACGGAAAATTGTCGGTTCTGTTGGCAGCGGCCTCCCATGCGTCCTTTTCCAAGATTTCTCTAAATTGATCTCCACGCAGTGGGTCCCACGATCACTGCAGGACATCGTGTGCGCCATAACAGATGGCTGGGTGTTCACAGTGATCGTGACTTTTCAAAGCCAGAAATCATACTGACACACATGCTCATGTCACGACGTGCGTCATCGTCCGTGTTACGTGTGTCGGTAACTGCGCTCCGAAATTTCTTCCCGTCCGTCTTGGTATGACAGCGTGGAGGACGAGGACAGAAGAAGCGATGGGTGGCGTCAATTACTTGACTCGCCGGCCGTACATTGGCGCCACGATTATACGGCTATCTCAAGTCCGGTAACGGGACTAACTCGAAAAACACGGAGAAACTTTTTTTTTTTATTTTGCTTCTTCCTTTTGTTGTTTATTACATTTAGGTTATCTTAACTCTTCCTAAATAAAAACCTTCGAAAAATCTTACATCATGAGTGTTTTATTCTTAGTTTATATTAAATACTACACTACCTAAAAAAATTGTCTGCACCGCCTGTAAATGGTTTCACGTGAAGAATTTTCGCCAGGGCAGTTGACTCATTACAAGAAGACACTCGTCAAATCTGACTTGGTACATTCTGTACAGACAGTGTGTCATTCCGTATCTTCTCCTAGGCCGTGAGTAGCCTAAAACTTAGATATCCTGGTGGTGCAGCAAAACTTTATTTTGAGGCGTGTACTATGTGCCTTTCTCTGTCTAGTAAACCTTGCCCTTCATTTTGCCTATAAATTATAATATATATTTCGTAGTCAAAACAAATGTTTAAAAAGAGAGAAAATGTGTATGTTGGTAATAGCTAGTAAGAAATAGTTATTTTGTAAAATATTTTTAGAGTGGGTAATGTGTAAAGTTAAAATTTATGACTACTATATTTAGATTTTTAAGAATGAAATACCGGAAACTTTTATGGTAACTACAGACAGTTCACAGTAAAACGAGCACTTTTTTAGGTCATGCTTAAAAGTTACTTTCAGCCTATTTCTATCATTTCGTCAATTTATAATTTCAAAACTGACATGTGGCTAATAAACTCAGCGTATTAATTTAACAGGTCTCCAAAGTTAACATATATGCTGGGAGGGCCCTAAAAAGTGCTCACTTTGCCGTGAATAGCATATAATAAGTAAAAATATTTGTTTTGAATGCATGTCCAGCGCACATATAAGGTGCGGTAGTCTATTCTTGGAGTTTACTTCCAAAGTTTACTTTCTATTTTACATGACGCGGAAGGGTGCGTATTGAATAGTTCAAAAGAAGTTTAGCAGCAATGCTTCATAAACGTTGTGAGTAACCAGGAGTAGACTACTTTGCTGATATAGGCTCTTCACGGTAAAATGAGCACTTTTGAAAGTCCTGTTAAGATCTACCTTTATACTCGTTCTGTGTTCTTCCGCCTTACGTAAAACTAACATTGCCACGGGCCTCTTCACTTTATTCATGCGTCGGTAAAGTGAAACTGTGAAATGATTATAAAAGTAACTATTTTACAAATCTGCTCATTTTTACACTTAGATACATTAAAAAATACAGAAAGCGAGAAGTTGTCACAAACGGTTACCTAAAAACTTTTATTCGGCGTTAATATATGGAACTACTTTCCCCTCCATCGTCACCAACTTTTCTGGGCACATGCCACTCATTGCGCCCGTTAAAATATACGCAGGTAGGGGCAGTAACTTTTTTTCTAAGGTTGATTTCAAAAGTGCTCACTTGATCGTGAACAGCGTTTAGTGATAGTGAGGGGGGTGGGGGTGCTGTTGCTGCAGAACTCCCGCAATGAAGTGCTGCCTGCTGGTGCTCGCTCTGGTGTGCGCAGGCTCGCCCAGTCCGCTGCAAGACGACGACCTGGCTCGCGAGTGGTCAACCTTCAAGGTGAGTCCTCTGCATAGACTAACTTGCTTCTTACAGTAGCGCGGCGGCGACGGCGTGACACAAGGGACTAGCCAATCAGAGGCGAGCCAGCACATGACGGCGATGCGACAATGTGCGATAGAACTTGTTCTCACGTACCTCTGAAAGTTCTCGTGTGACAAGGAAAAAGAGGAATCAAAATAGCGCATAATTGTGAAAAAGACGTAGGTGTGCATGTAGTGAGCACTTTAATATAACCATATAGCGTGTTATTTAAATAGTCGAGTGTACATATATAGGAACCTGCTTACTTAAATACCAGTAGCCCATGCTAAATTGGAACCAATTTGATAAATACATAAAACTAATATTAATTATTTTCTTCAGTATTCCATTTTTGTATATAAAATTAAGATATGTTATTTCCATTTATTTCTTTGGATTAAGTCCACATATATTATAACAAAACCTATCTAAGCTTGCACCACAATTTAAATAAACAATACTAGCCTGCCTAGTCATACCGGGTTTCGTTCACTTTAGTTTCCCCTTACGACGATAGAGGGAGTGAACGCATATAAACGCAACGAGAACATCGCGCTATTGTAAAATAAAAGGACGACAGGTTGTGTACGACAATGGTAGAGTGTCGTGTCGCCAACAAACTGTCGCACAATCATAAAACTAGGCTTAAAAATGAGACAGACAGACTTTATTCTACTGCGCATGTCCTCCAGCACTGGCTCAAGAAATTTACAGGCCAACTGTCAAATTCACATGTTTCATTAATGATGTGACGTTTATTTACGTAAGGTTTTAACCTCACCCCCCCCTTTCCACCCTTTTTACGAAAAACGCTATTTGGCGTAAGTTGATTATACCACATTCAGAAATAGTGTACTAGAATATCACAGTTAAACATATGTGATCGAACCGGCCCTTACTAATGCAAACATTGTGAAAATCTTAGTGTAAAACCCGTGGTTTCAACAGTTTTGTAGGAAGCAAAATAGTTCAGTGTTGTGACGCGGGGATGTGTACCGTGCAGCTGGCATTAACACTCTACCCATGTTCACTCTACTGTATGCATCGTGCGCCGAGGTTCCTATACTTTATCCTTTCCCAGGTGACAGCAGAGATAAACACTGCCTGTGGAAAATTCGAAACCACTGACTGGCTAGTCGTCTTGCAGTACGACTGTGGCGAAGAATAGTTCCAAAGATTTCTTTATAATTTTAATATCAAATATTAGTTGCGTTATTTAATGCTTTATGATATTCAACTACTCTGTGCGCGTGTAAGAGCACATATTCTTGCAGCTAGAGAGTTTTTATGTTTTTTTTTTTTTTCTGATTTAAAATTATTAAGTAACCATGTTTTGCAAGATGGTGGACGTGAAGTTTCGGACTGAGGTATCGCCATGTGTCGGAAAAATAGAAGATGAAATCCTTTACTAGCAAAGAGGAAAGAGAAGTGAATATTTAATGCTGACTTAAAAATAATTCCCTACATGGCAAGCACGTAGTAGGTCTAACGGAAATAAATATTGCTGTTACAATGACGTGGAAACGAAAGAGGCGTGATTCTGACAGCTAATTGCTCATGAGTACGGACATGCAAAATTCGCGTTACTTTTTGGCCTTATGCTAAAATTCAGAGTACAATATATAATTACTCAAGCCGACGTAGTTTCTCCATTGGCTGTTGCATAGATGTGAAGGTACTACCTTTCTGGGTGAATTGGGTGTGATTGGGGCACACGATTGTGAAGTGCTCATTTATTGGCGCAGAGTTACCTGGGGCGTGTCGAATTAAGAATTGACCAATGAAAAGCGTATTGCAAAAGAAAAATGTTTTAAGTTTAACGTGTCTTCAAATAATAACGCGAATTTTACAGGTCTCTATCATTAGGCATATGTCGGTGGCCGGTAACGCAACAAATACCTTCCTGCTATCATGTAGCGTATAACTACTGTAGAGTTTCTCCATGGCGTCCACTGGACAAGTAGTTTAAGCTTGGGAATTTTTGGAAACCCTGCTTGTTTTTAAGTTTTAGAATCTATTTGAATATTACACTGCACGTCACCATCGTAGGAGCTGTGTGGGGTGGGTTTGAGTGCGTATGTCAGCTGCCCAGTAACCGACTGCCCACGTGATCTAGGCTGAGATTAGTGCACTAACTCGTATTTTGGTCTCACTTGAGTTAAACTGGGATATATACTGTTAAAAAGCCGAAAAGCAAACATTGGACCGAAAAATTTACAAATGCTATTATATTGAGACTTTTATTGAGAAGAGCCCAAAAGATTTATCTTACCAAAAATTAATCGACTGGAAGTTGTTTTAATCTTAGTTGTCCCACCATTTTAAAATTCATGAACGGAATTTCGCTGTAGGTAGAGACCTGCAAAATTCGCGTCATTATTTGAGGACATTTTAACCTTAAAACACTTTCACCTTCGCAACACGTTTGTCATTGGACAATACTTCATTTATCACGCCCCGGGTAACTCTGTGCCAATAAATGAAGACTTCACAATCGTATGCCCAAATCACGTACAGTTCACTCAGAAAGGGAGTGACTTCACATCTGGGCTGCAGCTAATAAAGGAATGACGCCGGCTCCAGTATATACAGTGCTGTGACATTTTGCTTGATGCCAAAAATAACGCGAATTTTGCAGGTTCCTAGCTATAGGTTATGAAATTTACTGAGGTACACGTGAGGATGAATTTCTGAGAATTTCAAAACGACCAGTAAGTGTCCTGACTACACACTGCACGGATAATAAGTGGGCATGCACACATGACGTTTGTAGAGCAGCCCTCATTCATTGCATCAATTCTAAGTGCTATGGAGAGAGATGCTGCTTTATATATATATTTTTTTTACTAAAAAAAGTTACTGATTATTCTTATAGAGGTGGTTTCTATCAAACATGGCGTATAAAATATGCTTAAATAAAGCACTTTTATGGCCACTTTGTGTAAAATACTAAACGAAAAAGAAGTATTAAGGCCATAAACAATATAACAATTCAGAGAAGGGAAATTCTTAATTTACCCGAACAAGTTATTTCAATAACTGAGATGCTACTCACTGAAAAGTTATTTACTAAAATGTTACGTCTCAGTCTGAATAACTCAATGGCAGCGACTTATGGAAGGGCCTTATATATCAAGTTGAAAGCACTATCAAATCAAAATTGAGTCACTGAAATAATCAACACCTTTTCTGCTGGCTCCGTTTTAGTTGTTTGGGGTTATTTGCAATAGTTTGAGAATGAAAGTGTATGTTAACACCTGCTGAAAGAGGGTGAGTTTTATCTGTAGTGTCCGGTTGTTCTCTTTGCCCGCAGACGAAGCACAACAGGGTGTTCTCCAGCGTGGAGGAAGAGGGGAGGAGGCTGGAGAACTTCGCGCTCAACAGGAAGATGATACTGGAGCACAACAGGCTCTACGACCAGGGGCTCGTGTTCTTCAGTATGAAGATCAACCACTTCGCCGACCAGGTGGGGCAGGGCTCTCTCCTTCACTGTCCTTAGACTCCTGCGCGTTGGTGGCTGCTCACGACGATTCCCTTCCCTTCGATTGTCAAGAGCTCGTGCAAAATGACGTCACGAACCGTCCAACCATTTAAATTTCTGGCGCTGACATATCTTTAGGCTAACAGCGGACCAACTTATGCATGCATCTAAAAATGGCATGCTACCTTTGACGCTTTACCCATAGGACTTCAAGCTGAACTTCGTGGTTGATATTATTTATTTAATCACTTCAGAATTTTATCATAGTAACTATTTCTGGGAAGCTATTTACTTTGGAATTAATTATGCAAACGCTTCCTTTTTGCGATAACAGCAGTGGGGAGTGATCTGGTTGATGTGCCGGTACTGGCAGCTTAACAAGAGCACAAACAACAAGGAGGGCGGGCTATATACGTGATATTATTTTATATACGCGTATTTGTCTGCATGCTACGTGTTGTTCCATGGAGACTTTCGTGGAGCGAGGCGACATTCGTGGTACATTCGTGGTAGGAGCCGTAAATTTGTTTTTGCGACCAGGAAGTTACAGTTCGAACCACAGACAAGGTGTAGGTGTGTGTGTGTGTGTGTCGGTTTTGGGTACGAGCGGACTGAATATACAGTCGTTTTTTTCCAGTCAGCCTCCCGGCATAAAAACGCGTGCACAGCCTCGTCACAGAACACTCGAGAATACACAAGTTAAACAGTTGCTTCTGCCTCGAGCTCTAGCCAAACACGCCAACAAGATGGCACCAGTGGCCAGCAGCATGGCCCGACGCCATTCGCCACACCAATCAGCGAGTGGTAACTTCCTTGCCAGGCGGTAGTTCAACCAGCAGAGGATAAAGGTAATACCTAGGGTCACTGATTTTTCTCGAACAAATCTGAGCACACAGTATATACTTCAATATTATATACATACAACTCGGCTGTTGGCATACCTACATTGGCTGCTGGTGTCGTTTCCGTTTGACCGAGTCACTCAGGATTCCGTAACTCCGGCAAAATATCTCCGTGATTCGTGCGCAAACCGTTAACACTGACTAGAACATGTTTCAGCCAATCAGAAAAACTGGACGACCTCACAGCACTTTCAACTGTATCTTGTCTCGAAATCTTTTCGCGAAATACCACTGCCCCTAGCAATACCCAGTCCGACACAAGACCCACTTCCAGCACTGCGCACAGCCAATCAGAGAATGGGTGCGCCCACATCGGAGAAACTGCCATTTCGCCTCCGTGTTCTCACCAAGCCAGGTGACGCAGCGGCAAGCCTACGGATTCGCATTCGCGAGGACCTGCGGTCGAATCATGGCCTCGCCATACTTTTTTTTTTAGGTTTTCCATGGTTTCTCGATATATCACTCCAGGTAAGCGCTAGGATGGTTCCTCATTAAAGTCAATGATTGATTTCTTCCCCGTTCCATCTTCTCTGAGCAGATATCTCCATCTCTAATGACCAGGCTGACGACCAGACGTTAAGCCCACCTACCTAGAGACTGTTCACGATAAAGTGAGCACTTTTTAAATCAACCTTAAAATCACTGCCACTACCTGCATATATTTTAAAAAGCACACTGAGTGGCATGCGCCCAGTAAAGTTAGTAACGATGGATGGAATGTAGTTCCACAACTTAACGTCGAATAAAAAATGTTGGGTAATCATTTGTGATAACTTAAATGATTTATTTCGCTCTCTGTTTTTTTATGAATATGAGTGTAAAATTAGCAGATATGTAAAAAATTTACTTTTTTAATAATCTCACAAGTTTCACTTGACCGACATAGGAATAAAGTGACGTGGCCCATGGCAATGTTAATTTTGCATAAGACGGAAGAATATACAACGTGCATACAAGAATATTTTAAGCAGGGCTTTCAAAAGTGCTCATTTCACTGTGAACAGCCTATATATTAGTTTCAATTTGCAGACCCCTAAGCTGAAGGACTGCCAGGGGTCAGCGGACCACAGTTTAATGCCTCTGTCTTGCGCGGGACCGACCGAATGAAAGAATAAAGCGTCACATGCGTTAAATGCTTTTAGACGTGTGTTGGCCGTCTTAAAAAAATATCGCTTTAAAAATAAGACACTGTGCATCTTTTCCTGGGCCTCAATTCTACAAAAAAGGTATTTGTAAAATTATAATTCCTGAAAATTGCGGGTTATTAAGGTTTATAGGCTCAACAAAACCACGAATTCTTGTTAATTTTCCACCTACTTGCTCTGTTGTAGCATAGCTCTTCAAACGGCTTTGTTTCCTGTTTGGAAGCGATATCACGAAAGGTGGCCCCAACACGCCTAGAACAGTTTAACGTGTAATCCCAAGGGGCACCTGTTTTTTATTTGCGAAAAGATTTCAGGACAAGTTATGTTCCAAAACATTTGAGTTCTGTTACGCGTCGCCCGCGAATCACGGACACTCAGTATCGGGCAAACTTTATCCTGATTGACTCACTATGCTACATACTGTCTTCTCACAAAGACAAACGGCCAACAGCCAAAAGAAATCTGCAAGTGTGCACATAGGATATTGTAGTATAGCCTCCGCGCAAATCTTTTCGCGAAAAACAGGTGGCCCTAGTAATCCCTATCCTTTCATTCAGCCGGCCCCGCACTACGTAGGCAGCATTCTTAAGAATTTCTGGTCTACGAAGGTCTATGCAATACAAAAACCTAGTAAGCAATGAGAAGTAGGTAAATGCTATTCACGATAAAGCGAGCACTTTTGAAATGAACCTTATAAAAAAGTCACTATCACTGAGTGACATGCGTCCAGTAAAGTTAGTAACACGAGATGGAAGAAATGGACAGTAGTTCCATATCTTAGCGTCGAATAAAAAGTGTTAGGTAACGATTTGTGTTAACTTAAATTATTTCTTTCAGTTTCTGTCCTTTTTTTAATGCATCGAAGTGTAAAAATTACTATATTTGTAACATATTTACTTATCTAATATTTCCACAGTGTCGCTTGACCGATGCATGAATAAAGTGATGAGGCCATTGGCTATGTTAAGTTTATATAATGCGGATGAATACACAATGTGCATACAAGTAGATCTTAAGCAGGGTTTTCAAAAGTGCTCATTTTACCGTTAATAGCCTATAGTAGAAATCTTCCAACGCATTGGCTCAAACCTAGTCCAGCACAATGGAGTTGCTACTGCTTACTAGAGTGGAAATATTTTGCAAGTTTTAAGTTTAGCCATTCCCCAAAAAGCTTATTTTTAACTCCTTAACATATATTATTCTGAGTATACTTACTCGTTCACGTCTGATATGTTGCTGAGTAGCTGAAATCATGGTCGTTGCCATGCAAGTTCAGAAGCTAACACCAATACCGACAGAGCGTTTCCTTGAGAAATGCTATTGGTTGCTGCCGGCACGCTATGTTTCAATTAGTTACTTCTCGTGCTATCTATTTGCTGAAACAATTTCCATAGGTTCCAAAGTGACAGTTATTGCAAGAAATCCCTAAGTACTACCCTATCAAAAATTTTGGTAAAATTATATTACATGTGAGGGAAGCTAATTACCTCTAAATGTAAGGAAAAATTACATCGTAAGTGTAGAGTAAATTTTCATAACAAGTACGAAGGAAGTACCTGTCAAAAGTGGGGGGGAGGGGATCATGTACAAAGAAGGGAAAATCCCATTCAAGTAAGGGAATATTAACTATTGTATAATAAAATTATATTTAAAAATATCCCGGACTATTAGTAGAGTTAATTTTTTTTTGCTATATATATTCTTTGCGAATAGTAACCAAAACCTCAACTATAAAATCCTCGACACTTACTGGTGGATAGGCACAAACCATCGTCCTCTATCACGATCGGCCGATGCGCTATCCATTACAACACGATGGCAGCGTGACAGCCTCAGTGAATATTAGCGTGTTGAAGGATTGTTTCTTCCGCCCGTCCTCCCACTTAGCTGTTGAGACAACGCTGAAGAGATGCACGTGCCGTAAGGTAATTTACTTCTTTGTATGAGATTTTCCACTACCATGTACGTGAATTTTATTACGCGGTAATTTTACCTTCCCCGTAAGGAAAACTCTGTTTCCCACACAATTTTGCGAATTTTACTTTACACGTGTCAGTTGACTTTATTTACTTTCTACAGTGTAGGGATAGGAAAATTTCGCAAGTTCAATGACAGGCTAGACTCCTCAGTCATCTGCATATTGGAGCCTCATCTGTGCGTTCAATGGCTGTTGCCCCGCACATGGCAGTTATGTGATTCGCAAGGTGTTTCCTTGCATGTATGCAATTGACTCACAGGCGTGTAGGGCGGGTCTAATAAACTCTGATCCAATTGCGGAGGTGACTTCACTGTATATGTGTTTAACGTCTATCTTGTCCCGAAATGAATTCGCAAACTTTTCCTATCCCTACGAAGTATTTTCCAGACAAAAAAATTGTTCTTTTGCGACATCTGAAACGAAAAATTAATGTGTAGGCTATAAGGGGTTAATAAACATATTTCAGAGTTTTTATTTCAAAAAATGCTCTGCAATATTAATTTATACTCATCCGCTTCCATTTTGATAGACTACAGCACACACTAGCATACGTTTCTATTGGTCGAATTTAATCAAGAACTTCTCTATTGTATCAGCTGAGTTTTGGGGGGCCTACTGCGTAATGCTTAAAAGTGGCGTGTAGTGAAGTGTTGCAAGGTAAGCTAGTGCTTGCTCACTGCTCTATATTATCGTCACACGCGCTAGGAACCAGTAGCCATAGTGCAGGCTAGGGAAACTGAATGCATTCCGAGCACTCACAATCGAGCACAAAGGGACCCATTACACGCATCTCCACTGAAAGAAAAGATTTGTTAGTGGCTACAAAAACCGCTTGTTTGATGCTTTCCATGGCGAAATTTTGTTGCTGTTAAAAAACAGATTGTGGTGCCCAATAATACGTCGATTGACAAGTACCAACGCTATTTAGTGCTCATTAACATATTTGTTTATTAACATTAGATTTACTGGCTGCCACCACAACATTTACTTGGCAGCAATAGCATTAACGTCATCCACAGTAATAACATTCTGCTGCGAACGCAAAAGTACGTACGTTATATTCTGCGCGTGAGCAGCGACTGGCATATTCGAAGTGGCCACCTGCTTGTGTCTAACCACGAAGCCATATTTGTCCGTGTTCGTTTCTTTGCAACAGGTTACGAACTATTTCATGAGAGATATTCTTAAGAAAATCGTTTATACAATTCCTTCTAAATAAATTAATGATAACAGAAAATTAGGTTTCCATGAGGTGAAGTGTGCAGACCTTGTTATGTGCCCCACATATTATACTTATGTTATCTACATGCTCCAAACTCTGCGCTAACGTCGAGCATGGTGGCGCAGAGGCAACACACTGAGCTCGCTTGTGAGAGGTACGGGGTTCGAGTTCCGCTCCTAGCCACGTTTCTTTTCGTTTTAAATTGCTAGTGACCACAAATGAAATTTTGTAGTTACCACTAAATAACCGGAATGACAAAAAAAAACTTTTGTTGGTGCTGCGAAATATTTTGTGATGTCTATATTGACAACAGAGTGTTGTGGCCACCAATACAATTTTGTTGGTCACCCCAAAACCGTTGTTTTTTTAATGTTGTGTCAGCTTCCGGGCTACGTTTTAGTGGTGGAAGTGTAAAATGGTAAGCAACATGGTACAGCAAACAGCTTAACGCCAGCTTACCTCACAACGGTTCACCACACGCCACTGCTGCTTACTGCCTTAGTCTGCGTTTATAGTGGAGCGTCGAGCAGAGAGGAGAGCAGCGCGATGAGCATAGAGGTGAAGTGTGACGGAATCAAACCAATTATACACCTCCTTCCTCGCCAAGCTACACATCTTTGCTCGCCGCGCCGCTCTCCTCTCTGCTCGCCGCTGCCGTTTCTGTGTGAACTGTGCGGGCTGTACTATGATGCGTGGTGAGAGTGGTGTGATGTGTGATGTGTGATGTGTGTGTGTGGCAGAGTCGCGCGGAGATGCGGAGGAACAGCACGTTGGCGAGGCCGACTCACGACGACGCGGGCGCGAGGTTCGTCAGCCCCAGGCGGCAGGTGCCCGCCGCCGTCGACTGGCGCCGCCACGGCTACGTCACCGACGTCAAGAACCAGGGCAAGTGCGGCGCCTGCTGGTCCTTCAGCGCGGTCAGTTTACCTTCCCTATAGAGCAAGCAGGGGTTCCCAAACTTTATTTGACTTAAGTTTATCACCCCTCCCTTCTGCAAAAAAAAAATAACTTCCCCCCCCCCCTCATGATACAAGTTCATTATTATAAGAGTAAAGCAAAAACTAATAAAAGGTTTTATTTAGTCATTAAATTTTAATGCTTATTGCAATCAAATGGTGGTGAACAAATCAATCAAGGAGACGGATGAGCTTGCAAATTTTTTTAACAAGATTCCCAATTCTTTGCTGAATAGAAGCGCCCGTGCCTCCCTTGCTAGCCACCCCCCCCCCCCCACCCCCCTCACTATGAAAATCAATGCTATAGAGCGTTTCACTCTTAGATTGCCGTGTGCGGTGTAATGGGCATTCACTCTCTCGCTCTCTCTCTCTCTTTCCAATACATGATGTCTGTCGTTAACGCTGTCCTGCTTGCAATGTTGCCTAATAAAGTTATCTTTTTGTAGCCTCAAAAAAACAAGCCATTTTCGTTGCTTGAGCGCCATGCAATCACAATAATGTTTCTCACAGGTTTCTGTTTGAAAGGAGCCGCTTAGCTTTGCGTCGCAAGATTGGATTCTGTTGAGAGTTGTCAGGGAGGTAAACCGATAAAATTCTCTTAATCAGGCCATTACCTTCGTCACCTATTTGTTACTCAGCCTGCTAGTTACGTCGCAAAGCTGGAGCAATCTGGCAACAGTGCGAGCCATTCACACTGTACTGCAATCTAAGAATGGGACGCTCTATACCTAGTGCTGCCTCGCGCATCCCTTCTTCCGCGCTCTGCCATTATACAGTATGTAGTCTATTCGCCGTTTTTTCACACTTCTTTGAAACAAACCTTTGAAGAATCACCACAAGTTTGCTACTTTTTTTTAATATCCATATATCTAGGAACATGCAAAATTCGCGTTATTATTTGGCATCAGGCTGAACTACACAGTACTGTATGCAGTAGAGCCGGCGTCGTTTTTCCATTGGCTACTGCATAGATGTAAAGACACTCCCTCTCTGGCTGAACTACACGTGATTGGGGCACACAATTGTGAAGTGTTCCTTTATTTATGCAGAGTCACCCAGGGTGTCGCATAAAGTATGGTTCAATGACAAGCGTATTGCAAAAATAGCCTACGTGTGTTTCAAGTTTAACATGTCGCCAAATAATAACGTGAATTTTGCAGGTCTCTACATATATCACAAGCGTTTTATATTCGTGTTGACGTAAAACAAATATTTTATTGGTTACATTGAAATGTTATTTAAATTTTACCTAAATTATAATATTTCATGTATACTTAATACGAATAAAGTTAATGACAAAATAGGTGGGTTGGTAACGCCTAGTAAGAAATAGTTCGTATTCAAAATATTATCACACTGAGTGTGCGCGTATGCAATGCTTTGTCCCTTTGGTGAAATTTCCTAGACTCGGTTAAGCTTTGTTTGCATGAAGTGAAGTAATATCCTGGAAGTAGAAGTTCAGGAGGGCTTCAGAAAAGTTTAAATTAACCGTGAATGGACTATAAGCAGCTTTTCTACACGCTCGCCCTCAAACGTTCTCCCAGTGAACTTCCTAAACTATAAAGCAGTGCTTCTCAGACTTCCCTTTGCCACGTACTAGTACACATAGACTGCGGATCTAACACAGGCCACCTACGTCGACAAACCTTCCATGCATGTTAAAAACAAACTGATAATTTAACAACTCATAAATATGCACCATCATTGTGTGTACAAACATAGCTAACATTTGCTATTACTTCCTTTTTGTAATATTAAAAAATATACGAATAAAAGGTAAATCATGAAACACAATTACATAGAAAGGAACGTGCTGTATTATAAATATTTAAAAATTGGCATCGTATAGGTGAAAATACATGATATATATTCACAAATTTTCTCAGGCTGCCTATGAACACAACCACTGCTCTTAATGGAATGTTTTAACTTATACAGGTTGGAACTGAGCTCAGGTGTTCCATCTGCGAAACATAGGCGTGTGTATATATATATATATATATATAAGCACTGGATGGCAGCGTTTATTGTTTTATAACATTATGCATTAATTTCTCGTAAACCGTGGCGCGTAAGGTAAGGCGATAATTTTTGTTCACAATGTACAGTTGATTAATAATCAGAAAGAAAAGACTCAAAAATTCCGGAGGGTTACATTTCAAAACGCACAAATGGAATTCTAAGCCCACTTTTTTTATGAAAGGGTGCTGATATCGATGCCGATTTTTTGTGGTGTGCACTCTGTTGTTCGATAATTCACCATCCAGAAACTCTTACATTTATCTTTCATTCTATGTTATATGTTACTGGAAATAAACATTATGTTTCAGCAACGCCTTTAAGGGTGGTTAAGCCTTCCGGAATAGATTTATGATATAGGTTATATATATTATACTTATTTTTGATGAGGTATCACCTGCCGAAGTATGACGGTAGAATTCAGTTCACACTGTGTATATAGTATGGAAATTTTAACATACATCGCCCTGCAAATGTTGTATTGCTACTACAGTTCCATAGGCATTTGACTTTTTTTTCAAGCAAATGTAGGGAAACTGTCATGGCTGTATGAGGAAAAACTTTACCATTTGCGCTTCCTCTGTACGCGTCTAAAATTAAATGGTAAGTTAGCAAAAATTTTCTTAGAGCATGCTCGTTGCCAGTTGAGCACTTTGAAAACCGTGCCGAGTGTCTTATTGCAGACAACTGTGTATTGGACTGAATTTAGAATTTGACTGAAGTACCATTACTTAAGAGTAATTACGAAAAATAAAGGGAGGAACGCAATATATGGGTGAGGAACAAAAATACGGCAAAAAGTAATAAAATACATAAGTACTTTAATAGAACACGAGCGAATGATCCAGTAAGGCAACGAGCGACACAGAAACAATAAGGACTCATGAAAATGTACTAGAACAGAGTGGTTATGCATATCAGTTTAAAAAAATGCTTGTGGAGCAGGCTCGTTCCTTTTACCATCAACACAAAATTTTGTGAGATTTGGTGTTTATTATGTCTGTAATTGTACTTATAACGTAGTTAAATGGTCTGTTCATGTAGTGTAATGGTAATTGTGTAGAATACATTTGTATTGTGTGCGATATAAGGGAAACCGGTAAGTTCATTTTAGGAGATTTTATTATATTGTAAATTTTGTATTTTGACAACAAGGAATCGTAGAGAAGTTTAGGTGGCTCTTAACATCGAGATGTTGAGAGTCGATGAGGCTGAAGCTAGGTGAGTAAGGAGCGACGCCGGAATGCAAGGGCGAGGGAAACGGCAGATCCTGGGGCAAAACCACCGACCAATGACATCGCCCGCCACGATTCCGACGTGCGAAAATCTGGGATCAACTCCGCAAGGAATCGAATCGGGTTCGCCTTGGTAAGAAGCCAGCGCTCTGCCCGATGCATCACCGCGGCCCCATAAGACATATTCAGTTTACTTTACATTTTGTTTCAAATAAATTTTATGTCATTACGTTTTTACAAAGTTTTGCAGAGCGATAAAAAGAACCAGTGGCCACCTAAGAAAATAGCTCATTTTAAGAGGCGTTATTATTGTTATAATAATTTGTTAATTCTAGACTGTTCACCATAAACTGAGCTCTTTTAAAAGCCCTGACCAAGGTATATTACATATACATTGTGTATTCTTTCACCATACGTAAAATTAACATTGCCATCAGCCTGCTCACATTATTCATGCGTCGGTCAAGTGAATACATGGAATTATTAGAAAAGTATATATTACACGAATCTGCGAATTACTACAATTAGGCGCATTTGAAAAGAACAGAAAGCGAAAGAAATTACTTTATTATTTTAAAATATTTATCTCACAATTTTAATTCAACTTTAAGATACCAACTTTACGAAGCTCATGCCAGTCAGTATGCCCGTTAAAATATATGTAAGGCAGGGATAGCGAAATTTTTTTAAGGCTGATTTCAAAAGTGCTCAAATAATCGTGACCAGCCTGTAATACGGTGGGATGTGTTTTTCTAACTGCCCTGTATAAAAAATCGTATAGGCTGTTCTCGATAATGTGAGCACTTTTGAAATCCACTTTAGAATAAAGTCACTACCCCTGCCACCATAAGTTTTAACGGGCGCAATGAGTGACATGTGCCAGGCGAAGTTGGTAATGATGGATTGAAAGTAGTTTCATATCTTAACGTCGAATAAAAAGTATTAGGTACCCGTTTGTGATAATTCAATTTTTTTTTTTCACATTCTGTTTCTTTTAACGTATCTTAAACAGATTTGTAAAATATTTACTTTTCTAATAATTTCACAGTTTCATATGACCGACTCATGAATAAAGGGACGAAGAACATGGCAATGTTAATGTTACATAAGGCGGAAGAATACACAATGCGCATACAAGTAGAGCTTAACACTTTCAGACCCACTTTAATTAACGGTATCAGGTGCTCCAAACAAAACTTTTTATGATGGGCGCTGTACTTATGTTGACACAACACTTGTTTCGTTGTCACAGCCAATAATCTGTAGGCTGTATGTTCGGCTACGGTTATATGAACTAATTATCACCTATACCAGTAAGACGGTTTGCGATTCATTAATCCACAGGTAAGATCATTGGTTATTGAGCTTCGCAGTGTGCAATTCAGATCATAAATTACCTACAAGTGCGTAATGTACACAAATGTGTACATTGGGTCTGAATGAGTTAAGCAGGGCTTTCAAAAGTGCTCATTTTACCGTGGACAACCTATTGGTAGGGATAGGAAAATTTCGCGAGTTCAATTACCTGTAGGCTAGACTCCGCAGTCGTTTGTATAATCAAGCCTGAGATGTTTGTTCATTGGCTGCTGTCCCAGAGAGTAGCCAGTGTACACCATCACACCTGGCAGTTTGCTACTTGTTTCTATGCAAGTCTGCTATTGGTGTCTCATAAACGGTGATCCAATTGCAAAGGTGACTTCAGTGTAGGCCTACACGTGTTTGACGTCTATTTTGACCTGAAATGATTCCGCGAAATTTTCCTCGCTCTACGTATTGGTGAAGTGCTGCCATGAAGGTGAAGTGGCGTGTGTGGTGTTGGGCAGACGGGGGCGCTGGAGGGACAGCACTTCAGGCGTTCGGGACGGATGGTGTCGCTGAGCGAGCAGAATCTCATCGACTGCAGCGGCGGCGACTACGGAAACGAGGGCTGCGACGGCGGAGACATGGCGCACGCCTACAAGTACATCATAGACAACGGCGGCATCGACTCCGAGAAGGACTACCCCTTCGAGAAGAAGGTACGTGCTTCCGTCACACGCTGCCACTACCATACATCATCACTCCGTGAATGGGAAAACGCCACTATTCAAAAACTTATGTTTTTCAGTACGAAGCTTAAGAGTGGGATGGACTGTACTGTAAAGGGCTGATTAACCCTTTCAGACCCGGTGGCATCAATTGATGCCATTAAATGTTGACAGTGTTTTGTTTTTTAAAGTTACATTTACTGTAACAAAGATCTATTTTGTTAATTTAAGTATCATTACTCTATGGTTTTAGATACTAATGCCATGTCTGGGGCTCAGAATGAATTAAATAAAAATATATTCCGAATTTTATCGGAAAACTAGAAATTTAAATCAGTTCTGAAAGGGCTAACGTGCATCGGTGTTATACTTGGAAGCTTAGCAGGGGAAGTCTTACAGACTAACTTATAACCTAACTTAAATTAACACCCTTGCCTTACCCGGGATTCGAACCCAGAGCTTCTCGCACCTCAGATCGGTGGAGCACCAACCGATTGCGGCACGGGAGGTCGGCGAGTGGGGTAGACCCCCGCTTTTTTTGTGAAATAGTTGTTTGCGCGAGTAATCATATCTCGGTAAATAAATGTTTTGCAAATACGATTTTTTGTCAGAACATTAAAAAACAGTTATCTATGCCCCTATTTTTTGTCGTAATAAAGTGTATTTTCGGAGAAAAAATCGTGAAAATGGTCAAATATTGCATTTGTAAAGCGAGCGTAGTTTCATCCGTGGTTTTTCGTCGCGTTACAGGTTTAATTTTCACAGTACAGCGTTACAGCAAAACACTGCACGCCTTGCGCGTAGGAGCGATGAGGCACTAGGCGTGCGTGTTAGTGTCGCCCGTATCGTTCCCTCGCTTCTTGACCTTGGACGCTGGGTTCCCACGGGTGTCCATCCCACTTTTAAAATATTTATGTTACTTTCACTATTAAATATTATCCGCATCAAGTACCCAATGGAAATATTTCTGCATTCACATAATCGAGTACACGCTCTTTCTAAATACCCTTTGGTAAATTTTCTATAGTAACAAACCGCAACACATGATTAATTATAAAATCATCACGTTGGTCAGCTGTGTCTGTCTTACACATGAACTAATAATTTCTATGTGCATTTATAATGTCACATTACTTAATTGTGCCGATTTTCCATTTATTGCTAACAAGGTCACAACTCGTGTTCTATCAACACACTCGTATTCTATTTTTAAACGACTCAAGTTTATATGTGACATTCTTCCACAAAATCTCAAGCACAAGCTACCTTCCCATGCTCGTCTCAAATAACAACTGGCGGTCTTCCGCAAATGACTAGCACTGGCACCAATAAAGCCAGAAAGATACAGCTACTATATGGTGGCCAGTTTTATCAAATATATGTCGTTATTTTACATAGAATCTTCTGGTTTTGGGCCACTTTTTTACTTTGTAATCTCAAAAACAAAATTTTTTTGGTGCGAATACGTCTTTAAATTTGCGACCATAGTGGGAGGCAATCCAGAAAATCCGATGACAACAAAATCGGGGGATACAGTTTGGCATTGCAGCTCCGACTCTATCGTCTACATTAAAAATTCGGTTACACCACTTTATTTCCAAAGGATCAAATAATATGTTACGTTGAGTGAGGACTGCAAAGCATCACGCGTGGTGGCATGATGGGGGGGGGGGGGGGGGAGGAAGGTGCGATTTTGAGTTTTTTTCGCCGCGTCTCATAAATTCCGCGTAGTATAACTTTTGACTAGGAGAAGCTACAACACTCGTTTCAGTTTCAATCGACAGCTCTCGTCAAAATCAATTGATTACGTGTATAAAAACATTTGTGTGGCATAGTTATGGTGAAATTGTAAGCGTTTAGTGTAAAAAATTAATAAAACTTACCACAATTTCGGCGTATAGGCGTCAAAAAGTCAAGTCGAATACAGAAATAATATACGGTTGGAAAGAGCATCTCAAAAGTAATCCAGTGATACCCATAAAACTCCATATGATATAGTGCAGCGGTGCCGGGAACGTAAACAAAACATCAAGGCGTCCGAGCGCGTCAATGTAGACGTTCTTATATTTATGGAGCGGTATGTCTGACTACATCGTTTCCTACCGTGAGGCATAGTAAGCTTAGTGCGTACTTCTGTCACATGCTATAGCTGGGCACAGTAAGATTCACAAGGCTATTATCTAATATAGAGTATGTTTTAAAAACACCGCTAACGAGCACTATGTGATACAGGACAAAGAATTTACATTTTAAAAGGAAGACTATTACAGGAAATGTGTTGATTTGCCGCTATGAAGCGACAACGTTGGTTACCCTTTGATTATTTCGTTTGTGATGCTATGACGAATATTGTGTACGAGACTCCAGTAACGTCTGGAGAATATCCTATCGCACGAATCCACACGGTGGCTGAAGACGTAGCACACAGCCATGTGCCTTTGTCCATGTGCGCCTATCAGTGCATCGCCGATGCACACTTTGAAATTAATTTGGAGATAAAAAATTCCAACCCCTTTTATAATCCACAATGTCGTGCTCTTGTGAGGTCGGTGATTGCGCCTTTCTGAGTTAAATTTGTAGTTAACCGCAATGCCTAGTCTGAATCGCTGTAATACTTTGATGCCCATAGCGGCCAAACCATGCATTTCCTGATAAGGGTTCCCCACTCTTTTATTACGTACTGCGTGCTGTTGGAATTTTTTCTTTTTAACGCTCTGTAAATGGTTGGACCAAACTTCGCAACACTCGTCACAGACTCCTCAAAACTCAGCTGAAACGTTTAACATAAATATGAAATTGTTTCTTATTTGCTATTTTATTTAGAAAGGTTTGCGGATGATACACAAATCCCGTTGTAAAAGTCGGACGTTCACTTACTCATACTTAGCTCTAAAAATTGTTGAAAGCTTGCACAGAAAACCACTATATTCCAACCCAGCACTTGCCACGGCAATGAAACATACTTACGAAGTTGTAAACAAATCTCTACACAACTACTGCACATTGCTCCAAATGGATGAAATCCGCAGCTCTCTCCTTCATCAATTAACTGAGATCTCTGGTTCAGTGTGCCGTTAAGGTGGACTCACAACCATCCGTTGCATCCGTCAGTCGCCCATCCGTCCGACGGTCACGTGATATTCAACCAATCGCAGGGCAACTTCTTTCTCTATCCGTCAATTCGTCAACTATTTCTTGAACTGTAACTTTCGACGGACTGATGGGTCACGACCATCTGACGACATTCCGTAGACATGAATACTCACTTTGAAATAAAACGCAAGGTCGTGGATCTACGTTTTTTTTATTTAGGGGTAAATTCAGAAATCTTAAATTAAAACAATATTTAGTATCAATTCTTAACACGTAAAAAAATTATTTCCCCAAAATATTTCTCCCTTGAAAATGTATTTACAGCTAAAATAAATATCCAATTAAAGAAGGATCACGATGTTAAGTTGTCACGCTGGAATTTTGCAGTACAGAAGGTTTGACGGGTGTTGTGATGCTCTTTCAACCGACAGACGAAAATACAGACGGATGACTGATTGACGAACGCGCGACTGACGGATGCGAGTGTGCGGTTGTGAGTCCAGCTTTGAAATACATGCAAGTAGGGGCAGTGACATTTTCCAAAGGTTTATTTAAAAAGTGCTCACTTGATCGTGAACAGCCTTTAGTAATGTGTGTGCGTGCAGAAAGGACGGTGTCGCTACGCGGCAGGCAAGGCGGTGGCTACGGCGGAGGACTTCGTGATGTTGTCCGAGGGAGACGAGGTGCAGCTGATGCAGGCAGTCGGCAGTGCAGGGCCCGTGTCCATCGGCATCGACGCCAGTCCCGTCTCCTTCGACTTCTACGACCAAGGTGAGGTTCGCCCGTGACTTCACACATATCTAGCGCCTAATGCCCGGTTGCACCAACATCTTCCCCGATCCGTGATCGAATGACCCTAGTTCCTTACCAGGATCCAGTTTGAGCTTGGTTCCTATGTAAAAGTGTTGTACCAACGAAATTTCATGATTCTCGATCTTCGGTCCGTCGATCTTGGTCCCAAAGTGAGAGATCGAGATTAGGTATGAGACAAATTTTGCTATTGGTTCGTAATATATGACGTCATGAAAGTAGGCGTATTTTTCATAATAGATAGAACTAGATGTGCGATGTTTGATCTGTTTTAAGTAAATTATTGTTGTACGAATTTTACTGAATAATATTCAAGCGCGTATAATGTTGTTTTAATGTCCCACGAAAACAATCGAACGAAGTTCTATCTGTTGGCGTATTTTCAAACTACATTTGTTTACTATGGCTGCTGATTTCGGATCGAGATTTCGAACCCTCAAATTCGGTGGTTCGAAATGAACTACATCTCGATCTCCAGTCCCTCTCTGAACTCGAATAGTGCAACAGTTTTCTGTGTCGATCTTAGATCCTATCTGTGATCGAGTTTCGAACCACGATGATGCAACCGGGTATAAGACGGCGTACCACATAAATAGACACCAAATGCAGTAGTAAAAATCTATAATCCATTCACGGTTAGTTCACACTTGTCTGAAACTCTGCTCAAGTTCTACTTCCAGGATATTCATCCGCCTCATACAAACAAAGCTTAATTAAATCTAGATATTAACGCCAAAGTACAGCGCACCGAATTCGTGCACACTCAGTTTTAATAATAATTCTCGTGAGAATTATTTCTCACTAAGTGCTATCAACACACACATTTTCGCATTGTTTTTATTCATATTATTTATAGTTGAAGTACTATCATTTAGAAATAAAATATAGGTGAAATTTTAATTTAACGAAAAATAATATAATATGTAAGGTAACACAGGTATAAAATGCTTGTGCTACATAGCATATTTAGGAAATGACCAAAAAAAGTCATCCATGGTGTGATTTTTCAAAGGTTTGATTCAAAAAGTGTAAAGAAACCGCGAATAGATTAAAAATTTTTTAGAAGCAAATATAGAAAAACCAAGAAGACGTCCCTTGATAATATTTTTCACTATAGGGTGACGTTGAGAGCACATATTTAGCCGGAATGATCCATTAGTGTCGAGCTATTTCTTACGCCATAAATTTGCATGTTTTACAGTGGTGTAACACAACACGCTAATGGAATGTATCATTCTATAAAACTATTTACACACGAAGTAGATAGGCTGTTTTGTATGATTTCCCTTTCTTGATTTTTCTATATTGGCTTCCAGAAACCTGCGAACTTCAATTTATATGTTCAGCGTCAGACCTCTTAAGGTCGCAGTATCCTTGCCATTTTGTATCTATTTGCATCTCTTTGTTACTTACTGTTAAGGTTAGATATCAAATTTCGTACCCTGTAATTACGCACAGAACTACTTTGCAGAATTTCTGAAACCAGAATGGGTGGATTTCAGTTTATATTTTACAAACTTTTATTTAAATTGTATTGTTTGTATGAACGGTGTCCGTCCAACCTCTGTGCAATGAACTGGCGTGTAGTCTGCCTGCAGCATATTACTGTTCGCCAGGTTGCATCCCGAAGTGTGGCAGGGGCCACCAGTGTTTAACTTGACTTTTAAGTCTTTTCAGTCTAATTTGTGACACCGAAAAATAATAAATAACGAGTTAATCCTAAATGCGGTTAAGATGCAATAAGAATAACATGTACAAAATATTGCGGGCTTAAAAATATATATTAAAATATAACCTGTTCTCTGACATCCCTCGTTTTCAAATGTTTCACCTGGAAAGTAAATTACGGTGAAACAAAATTAATTCAATATGGACGGAGAATTCAGTGTCCATGAGGGAGGGGAAGTGAGGTAGACAAGGAGAAGCGGAGTAATACTTCGGTTGAGGAGAAGGAGTAGCAGAGTAAAGCTACTTACCGTCCGCAAACCTCCACCACGTATCCCAAATGCGAGATACTGGGTTGGAATTCCTGCGGGAATCGAATCCGGATCGCCCCGGGAGGGAGGTGGGTGGCTGACGTGTCACGTCAAGAATGTTAGTCTGACTATAATCCGACAATTTGATCCCATAACTCGCATCTTAAAGAGTCCTTGGTGGCTCGGATCGCTAAGACGTCACCCTCGACCAGCAACAGTTCGAGCACAACCTCATTCATGAAAAATACTTCTGAATTCGTTTTATTTGTTTGCGTAGTGACACTGCTGTAGACGTTGACTGCTTGCGGACAAGGAGGGAGTGTACACTCTAAACTTGAATCAGTGAGAATTGAGCCAAATCAGTGAAAATAGTGAGAATTGAGCAACTGATAATCAGTGGCATTAATTATTTAATTAAATAGTGGCTGTATTTCGCTGGTTTATTTGTGATTATTCCCTGAATGTCAAGAATGGCACTGCTATAAATCACTTGTTCCCAGTCAATTTACTTGATTTGCCAATCAGCAGTAGCTTATCAACTGATGGATTTATGCTGGATTTACAATGCCACGACAAGATCTTCCCGACAGTCAGACACGACGTTACAGCCCAACCATTTCCGCCATCAAAATTAGTTCACTGTTTACAACACCCCGACAGTTTCCTTCCGATAAGTGTTACGTGGCTTTCGGCTAACTCCTAGACTGGCCACTTTATGTTACAGGAAAACCAGGCTGTGCACGTAAAAAATATATATTGAATTTGAAATTTACCACAGTTGTGAAATCCGCACGGCATTTTGTATTGTAAGGTTATGTGTCTGTTTCTTTTCTACTGCCAAGTGAGGCCGACCGGTCCGACGGCCGACGAAAGTAGAAATAGAATCTACTTTTGTCGGGGCTGAGTTTGTCGGGGTGGCCTTGCTCCTGAATGGCTGATGAAAAATTTTAATCTGTGTAGGAGCTGTTTTGTCGAACTGTCGGGTTATTGTGAATCCAGCACTTTAGGGTGTAGACGACGGCTGATGAGAGGAGGTGTGTTGCAGGCGTGTACTACGACGAGAGCTGCTCGTCGCGAGACCTGGACCACGCGGTACTCGTGGTCGGTTATGGCGAACAGAACGGCCTCAAGTTCTGGCTGCTCAAGAACTCATGGGGAGAGGAGTGGGGGGAGGTGGGCTACATGCGGCTGGCGCGTGACACGGCCAACCACTGCGGCGTTGCCACGTACGCTTCCTACCCGCTCGTCTGACGCCTTCCTCCCGTAGTCGCAGTATGTAGCCGGTAATAACTAACACGTCTCTCTTTAGCTCAATAAACTACATCGTATAGGTTGATGTGCCTTCTTTATTACACTCCACATTTCCTTATACCCCAACTCACTCTATCCCAGATAACATGTAATATTGCCATTTGACTTGAATTTGCATTGGCGAGCAAGCTTTTCACGTCATGTTTGGTTCAAGCTTGATTCAAGCCAAATTTCTGATGACTGGCACATACTTACTAATGGAAAGTTTGCAGATGGCTTAAATCATACATGCAGTGGGCTTAAGTGTAACTAACCAAGCTTGCTGCGATCATGGAACGTGGAGACTGGTTAGCTTGATTCAAGTTCGCTGGCTTGCACAACATGCTTGCTGCAAGCTTGCAGTTATGTCATGACTAGAGACCCGAGAATTTTGCGGGTTCATTTCTAGACAAGTTGGAATTCACACACATGTACGTTCATGTTACGTTTGTAATTGGCCGACGTGTTGTTTGACATCTCCTGGAGATAAATGAGCCAATAACAAACATGCACTAAATTGTGCGTCCAACCACAGCCTTTTATTACCACAACAATCAACTAATAAACAGTTGATATCTGTAAGAGAGTATATAAGACTGTGAAGTCTAGCCTACAGATAATTGAACTCGCGAATTCATCGTGTCTCTAGTCATGACAAACTTGATTCAGGTTTGAATCAAACTGATTGTGCTTGCAGAGGTCATGGATAGGGATACGTGAATTAGCACATTCCTTCGGTAAGAATATATACTCGTGTTTTAATTTTATGAATGGGCAATAGGTGTCCCGAAATGTCTTGAAAGATTATTTTGCCAGTAACATAAAAGAGAAAGAACGTATTTCTCCAAAGTACAAGCCTATTAAGTAAATAGTTGTGACCCAAGCATGTATAGAACTAAAAAAAAAATTGTATGCGGCCACCAAAACAATACGCAAAATTCACGTACATCTAATCAGCACAGTAGCCTGTTTTTCGCAAGAAAATTTCCATGACTTGCCGTATTCTAAAACACTTGAATTCAGATCCACTTCAGGGATTGAGCGGTTTTAATTGCCTCCTAGGTGTTAGCCCAAAAATCACGGACGGGCAGTTGTCGGAATAAATTAATTCTGATTGGCTCAGTCAGGTAAGAACCTGCCTTCTCACAGAGACACGCGGCCAATATCCGATGTCAAAATACAAGTGTGCGTGTAGGATCGTGGTCTTACGACTCTTGGCTGGCCGTGCAATAGAATGCCTGACTATCACCAACTCATTCAGACGCATCGTGTACATAAAAGCTCAAGAAGGGTAATTTTGACAGATGCTGTACACTACGAGGTTCAGTGGCCATATGATCTTCCTTGTAGAGAAATGATTCATCAACAGTATAACTGGCCTACATTATAAATAGTTTATTTTACTACAGCTGAACACGGAGTGTTATGATAACGAAGTAAGTGTTCAGTCGACTTACGAGCAGCATATATCTAATATTTTATTGTTTGCAACAGATAAAACCGTAAATTAAAGTGGGTCTTTTAAGTGTTGCGATAGTCGTGGATTCGATCCAGACTGAAGGCACTGGGGCGGTTTATCATTCCTCAATCCAAGCAACTGCCAGAGCAATAAATTGCTTAATATTTGTCTTCCTAATTGCCCGTTTATTGAATTAAGGTTTAGGTTTGCCTCGGTGAGTAAAAATACTTTTTATGGTAATAGTAATCATGACATGATGTTCTCTGCTTAATTACGAAGTTCTCAAAATCTGGATGAAAATTTCTTTAAATTTGGATTAACTATCCCGCTGCTGTGCCTTTCAGCTAGGTATTTTGGCGGAACTAGGGGGTGGCCTCGCCTGCCCAACCAACACAGCAGACATACAATTAAGATATATAAAAAAATATCAATGATTCGCCCAGTGTTTCAACTCGGAACCTCATGGCTAGGAGATGATACCTGAACGATCTTGACGACGGAGCTCCTATCTTCAAATACAGTACTCCCTTTCTCCCTTGCGTTGGAGGATATCACTTCGGAAAGTTTGTTCTAGCGAGATAGCAACCCAGGTCTGGACCGCGAGACGACAGTCTCGAGTCGCGGGTAACCACGCATCTTGTGTAGTTTTGTAAATGTTAACTACTGGTTTAGTAAGCGTGCAACCACCCCCATTCCCTTGCGTTTCTAAGCAGTTAACTATCGGGGGTAAAGGAGAAAGCGGGTTTGTTAACAAATAGCAACGAAAAACACTATTTTGTATACAATAACAAATATGTCACTATCAGCTACCCGTAACATTGTGTGCGGCTAAAATGTACGTATTATCATTTATAAAAGCCACGTGTCCTGAAACTAAATACTTTACATCGACTTAATGCTAATACTAACGATTTATTGGTTCTGTCATTTCCTGAATTACTAAAATAAAGAGAGTTGTTTTAGCAGTTACAGGCGTAAATAAGTTTCGTTACGCTTAATTGGAAGGGAAAGAGAGATACACTTAGGCTTAAGTTACTCGATGTGAAGAGTGAAGAGCTAAAATATTTGGACGGCTCTTAACATCGAGGTCTTGAGAGCCGATGAGGGTGAAGTGACGTGAGTATGGAGTAGCGTAGGAATGTAGGGGCAGGGGAAACGGTATGTCCCCGAGAAAACCCTCCGACCAGCGACATCGTCCAGCACGATTCCCTCTTGCAAAAATCCGGGGCTACCCCGCCGGGAATAGAACTCGGTTCGCCTTGATAGAAGGTGAGTCGTCTAACCACTACATCACCGTGGCCCCACTTACACGTATGCATACATACTTAGGCCTAGGTAATATATGTACAGAGGCCTACGTATGTACATACAGACACACGCATCTATGGCTGGCATCTCATTTCATTTCATCGCATCGATGGCTACCGGTATCTCTCTTAGTCCCTAGAGTGTGAAGGCCCGTCACTCCTGTAGAATACACTTTCACCTGTAGTCGCTCCTTCATACACCCAATTGCTGATAAAGTCTGTTGACGATGAAGTGAGCACTTTAGAAATGAACCTTTAAAAAATGTCACTGCCCCTGCATGCATATATTTTAATGGGCGCACTGAGTGACATTCGCCCAGTAAAGTTGGTAACGATGGATGGGAACTAGTTCCATATATTAATGTCGAATAACAAGTGTTAAATAACCATGTGTGAAAACTTAAAATTATTCCTTTCTCTTTCTGTTTTTTTTAATGCATCGAAGTGTAAAATTGAGCAGATTTGTAAACTATTTACTTTCGTAATAATTCCACGGCTTCATATGACCGACGCATGAACAAAGTAATGAGGCACATGGCAATGTTAATTTCACATAAGGCGGAAGAATACACAATGTTTATACAAGTAGATCTTAAGCGGGGCTTTCAAAAGTGCTCATTTTACCGTGAACAGCCTATACGGGCGCTGCCTAATCTCGCCGCCAAACAGCGCGCAGAGTTTCAGTCGAGCAGTTGTCACTTAAAAAATGTTCAACATATTTGTGCGGTGTCTGCTTACGAATAGCATTTACGAAAGTTTTTCACGCCGAAATGCTAGTTTACGTTTTATATTTCCATCACTATTGTGGTTATATATATATATATATATATATATATATATATATATATATATATATATATATATAAGTGTGTGTGTGTGTGTGTGTGTGTGTGTGTGTGTGTGTGTGAGTGAGTGAGTAAAGGCTATTATTAGTTTTACAGAACAATTTTTCTGTATGAAACGTCCGTTACAGGTTACCCGACGTAGCATAGAAACATGCAGCACACCTTCATCTTTACTATTGTACCATAAAAATAATGAGACGAGACGCGGAAATATCTATGAGGCTAGTCGGTGGTAGAAAGACTGAACGCTAGTTAAGTGCCTTGCCCGTAAAGGCGACCAGACATTCGATGCAGACGCCTAGCGCTCCTGCGCTTCTAGACCCAGAACACATTTAATACCTACAACCATACAAACAACGTCCTTAACGCAACTTATTATTAACACATGAGCAAGCATAGTTTGCAACACAAGACCTCCTTGTTGACGGGCGGGCAGTTCGAGGGCAGTCCTGCACGTGGTCTAGGCCGAGCATGTCGCCAGCACACGGCGTCGATATATCCATGTGTGATCCACGCCCTCATGAGTGCATCTGGCATCTGGCGACCTGTGGAAAATAAAAACCAAGGGGAAAACGAGGGGGTAAGGCCATTGTCGTGGACCGTATCATCACTCTCCTGGTAACAACTTGCGATAATGGGCACATTGGATCAATGCTTCGCCATTCTCCTTTCTCCCCTGTATGTGCTTTTTTTTAATATTGTTAATATTCCGGAGGGTGGTTCATATTCCCGTTACATTTCTTCCATCCCCCTGTTAAGCCGGCACGGCGTGTCCCCACATAAATAAAATGTTGCCAAATTAACAAGGACACACGCACGAGGAAAGTGATAGGAAGAGTGTAGCGTATCGGGGCCCTGCCTCATGCATATTCACGCGTGGCGGTAGTCGCCCGTCACGTGGTGTTGCCGACCGAGTTCTATCGCAGGCGGGACGTGGTGTTAATAATGCAGCTGCGGCGGTGTGGCGATGGCCCCTTGTGAGTCACTACGCGGCAACCCGCATGGCACACTGGCACTGCGGACTGCCTTACTTCCTCATGTCGTGTGCGACGCGACGGTGGCAGGGAGATATGCATGTACTACAAGACGCTAAAGCGAGCTTTTTGGGAAATTAGGTTTTGTAGTATATGTGTGTTTACGGCTCTACGAGGTCTTGAATCCTCCACAAGAAGCATGTTAAAGTCTGTATTTAATAAATGGTACATTTTTGAAATCAACTTTTAAAATATTGTTGTTAACTGCATTGGGTATTTAAACGTTAACTTACTGTCATATGTTGAGTGATTATAGTTCCAAGTCTTAACACGTTACATATTAAGAGAGTAATTTATGCATTGGTAGCCACTAAATTCACTTTGACGCGCACAAGAATTATAACTCCAATAATAGCAACAATTTGATTTTTCCTGTCAATTTGGCAGGATCATTTGATCGCACTGTGGATTTTGGTCCTTAGGTCGACGGCAACATTAATTTTTACGAGTTCCTTAAGGACACGAATTGGACAGAAAGAGGAAACCAAGCAGGTCTTACAAAAGCGTGCAGCTAACGTCTAGCCAACTACCGAATCTGTGTGGGGCACTTGGTATATATTGTACAAACTACCAAAGAGTACTTAGCTACTAGGATCTTAGAGGGATCGACACTTTGCAAAGTTTAAGTCAATCAGGTACACATATGTGTGATGTAAACACACAAATGAAACTTCGTCTTGAATGGTTGTGGAATTACACGTAGTGTAACTACGTGAAATAATTAATATGACCTAGAATATTCCTAAAACAACTCGTCTAATGAAATCCGCTTTCATTGAGCGAGGTTATATACATAAAAATGTGCTTAAGCTACATTCAACAAAGAATGCACCTTATTGTTTTAGAACAATACCCAGAAGTGTCGAAAGTAGGCCGTGGTGACATTTACCAATAACTGTATTGCTTTGTGATGGGAGTGACGCATGGCAAGAATGCGTCGCACCATACAGTTAAAGAAGCACACGTTCCACTCATGAATGGCCTTACACAAATCATGGAAAGAAGTAACGTTCGCTGGAAACATATTAGCAATGGTTTGCTGCAAGTACTAGGAAATTTTAGTATTGCCGTCTCATTACCTACAATTTTAACTTCAAGATATTGGTTCCATTGTCATAAAGCAATATACAATCATTTTTATTTCACACATTATCGATTACTGTTGCGAAAGATAAAAGCGTTAGCATGTCATCGACGGACATTGATGATGTCCGTCGATGACATACTAACACCGACGATTCAGTAAGACTAGCTTCTTCTGACTGGTAAATAAGTCAAATGAACTGCGAAGCAGTGCTTGCAAAAATGAATTTCCCTTACATCAGAGTAAACCACTGAGAAAGCAGTGGATTTCGTTATATGAAATAACCGTTAAAGTATCATTCATTCCATTGGAGAAATTTTCGTAAGGCTGGAGACGAGTGTTACATATTCGAGCTGATAGTACATACTAATATTTATTCTTGCCACCACTATCTACTGGGGTTCCATGCATATATATATGGAAACATTTACGTGCTTCCAAGAGCATTTTGATACATTATCGGAACTTGCCCCAAGTCAAACCTGCAGATTATCGGAACTTGCCCCAAGTCTAACCCACAGAGTGATAATAAAAATATACAAGAAGTAAAAATTACTAAAAAAGAGATCATAAACAAATTACATCCACAGGACAGAATGACAAAGACATAAAAAGCGACAGGGATCCCAGGAATCACAAAACTGAGAAGAGGAGAAAACTAATTGTATAAAAGAAAATAAACTGAACAAAAATAATGAAGTTTAACAACTACAGCGAAAGCCAATCGGTAACATATGATAACCTAATCAATTAAATATCAAATATTTTTAGTTTAAAATGATATCCAAGCAATGGCTTTTAATAATTGTCCAAATTTTGGATCATATCGGATTACTCATTACAATAATAAAATAAACTCTAAAACTGCACAACAAATCCATCAGAACAACAAAACAATTAAGGACAGATAAGAAAAAACCCAGAGAGATCACAAAATCATCAATAGAGGCAACAAAAGAAGACTACATAGTAGATATGATACGAGAGAGCTGAACTACTGAACTAGCATATTCAAACATCATTTTACAAACATATTCTCAACACCACAAAGTACTTTTAAAAAAAAAATTTCATTATGTTTTTTTAAATAACTAATTTATTTTTACTTATTACATAAATTTTACAATAAATTTCTGAGATACTTTATGCAGTATTCTCGAATATAATTTTTAAGTATATGTGGAAAAATAAAGATTATATTCGAGAATTCCAAATAAACCAGCTCAGAAATAAATTGTAAAATTTATATAAAAAGACGAAGACCCCAAAATTTTCAGATATTTCTTTAAGCAAAATTTTATATTATTAGACCACAGTTTGTAAACAAAGTATTTAAAAAATAGATTCCAAAAATGCATCTTTTTATCGGTCGACAGAAGAAAAAAAAATTACGAAAATGTATTTTAGTGTCGATTAATGCAATACTAAAATATCACAGTAATTTAAATAAAAAAATGCAATATTTTAAATTAAAGACCTAAAATGTAAACCAAGTGAGGTGACGCAGTGGTAACTAACTGGTCTCGCATTTGGGAGGACCTGAGTTCGATTCTCGCTTCGGCCGTCCCGATTTCGTATTTCCATGGATTCCCGAAATCACTCAAGGCGAATGCTGGGATGGGTCCCTAACAAAGGCCATGGCCGAATCCTTCCCATACCTTCCCCAATCGCTCCTCCTACCTACCTTAAAAAGGGAAGATATTAAAATGATAATAAAAGAGTATACAAGGTTTTCAAACTGCAAGAAAGAAAAAATTTACATGAGTTTTGCTTTAAAAGAGACTTAGAAGACAACCATGATCGGTAATGTGAACATTTTTGGAATGCGTATATGTTGTTAAAAAAATTGGGCGCTACACACAATGCATTTCGTCCATATAAACGATGGATAATTGTGATGTTTGTAAAACTGTTTTGTTCCTATTGCGGTATATAACGATACGACTGTCTAGAAAAATTATAGCCAATATTTTAAAAGTGTTGGGCTTCTGACTAGTGAATAAACGCTCTTAGCTTAGGTTCCTGTCCGAGTCATTTCTGCAATTATCAGATTTTTTTTTTGTTTTTTTTTTTTTTTAATTGCGAAAGGCAATGGCAAACCATAGCAGAGCCAGCCTGTCTAGAACGCTTTGGGCGTTCAAAACCGGCATTCAGGTTTAATTACAGTGACTTCGAAATTCCTGGAGGAGGGAATGGAGTATCCAGAGTGTGTCGTTCTTGTCACAAATGTATGATCAGCATTCGACGGGAAGAGTGGGGGTGGTTGTCCCGTTCGAATGGCCTATGTTTGGTAATAAACCAATTGAGTGGTTTCATATTTGGTTTAAATTTATTACTAACCCTGTTTTTGTGTTGGTATTTATTGTTAAGGAAATATTTAAATATGTATGTGCATATTTATATGCACACGACAACTTTATCCTGTTGTTGTTTTTTGGTAGGTTTTGTTTATTTTTCTTTAAATGAAGCAATCTGGTACATGCCTGCATGGTTAATCTACATAAAAGACGCATTTTCGTCTTTGCTTTGACTCGGTGGTTTTGCGTTCGGCCGCTAGGGTCGTGCGTGTTGCGCCAACCTGAAGGTACTGTCCCCTCGGCTGCGGGGGAGTGGAGAGCGAGCTGTATCTTTGCACGGTCCTATGTGCGTGCCCGGTGGATTCAGGACATCTCCAGGGTTCTCGTCATGTTGGTGCTTTTCAACATCACCTCTGCAGGTGATCCTGCAGGGGGAAGCAGTACATCGCCCCGAGGGAGTGAGTGAAGAGATTTGGGCGGCTCTTATCATCGAGGTTTGGGGGCCGATGAGGGTGAAGCGAGTTGTGTGTGGATCAGCGCCGGAATGGGAGGGCGGCGGAAATGGGATATCCCGGAGAAAAAACCATCGTCCGGTACGATTCCTACATACGAAAATCTGGGAATCGAAGCCCGGTTTGTCTAGATGGGAGGCGAGTAGTCTAACCACTTCACCACCGTGGCCCCCATCGCCTCGAAAAAGCCGCCCAGGCGGCATCTGCAGAGCATCCTCCTGACGACTTACCCTCCCCCCGGCAACACTGCACTTCTCGCTAATGATAAAAAATAATCTCGTTAAAGGAGGGGAGCCCCCAATAAACACCGACCCCCTCACCCTCCTCGCGATAAATCTCTGGCCGATGGCGTCACCGAGCCAATAAACCCGCCCCCAACACCGTCGTCGGTGGCTAGGGGGACGAACAACTTAAAAGAAAAAGGCGGACGAAGGGTATCGGCGCCCCGACGCGTGTAAGTCGTAGGCCGGTCACGTAGCGCGCAGAGGCAGTCGTAAAGCAAGACTGCGCTTGTAGAGGGGGGAGACTCATAAACAGCGATTCCATCTAGATATTGTTCAATATTGAATGAGCTGCGGGGCGAGGCTGAGGAAGATGGTTGAGAAGGGGAAGGGGGGAATTGGCGGCCGCCGCATTTCGTCAGACGAACCGAGTCGCCTCGTCTCCAGAAGTCAAGGCGGGGGCTCGTCACCAGCCTAGCCCGGGGAGCTGGGGGGGGGGGGGGGGTCGTCTTCCCTCGTGTGCCGAGCAGCGCCTGTTGCTTGGTTGACAATTTGGTATACGGAAATAGAGGATAATGAAATTTGTTTTTATGAAGCCAATTTTGAATATATAAACTCGAAATAAAAACCTAAATGTGGGAAATAGCCTACTCTGGAGCTCTGTACCGAGGCAAATAAAACCATTTGTTTTCCGTAAATTTTTTATTTAAGTCTTATGTTTTCTGATTTTTCCAGGTGACAGGCTATTCATTGCTTCGATAGCAAAGAAGCAGGTATTTTTCTGTTCAAAAAAGTACTTTGTAGTATATACCTATCTTTAACAGGAACGCCCCAAAAACCGAATTCTATTAATATGCATTTCCCTATACCAAATTCTCAACCAGGCAACAGGCTTACGCTGGAGTCACCATAGGTCGGCGAACATTACACGGCAGCCCGACACGACGCCAGAGTACGACGAAATTGCAAATTATATTTTGTTCAGTGTTCACGATACCCCGAAGATATCTGTCTGATAAGTGTGGTACTTGGCTGTTGGATTATATTAAAACGGCAAATAATCTGAATAGTATCTTATATATAAAATTAAGAACTCCCGATAAAGTGAATGATTCTTTGTTTTTGACCATATCTGAAATCATACGAAAGAGAAAAAGGATTTAAAAACAATCCGAAACGTGATTTTGGCAGCAAGTTAATTTATTATTTACTACAGTAGGTAAATACATACAAAATTTGGTTTTGTAATGTTGTATTTACATTATTCTCGTCCACTGAAGAACCTGACAAGACAACCAGTACAAATACAGTAGAATATTCTTTTTCAATCTGTCGGAGCTGTGATTTTGTCACAGTGGCCTTTATTTCCGTTGGCTGCTACTGAGATTTCGTCGTGTCGAGTTCGTCGAGGTACTGGATTTTTCGATCCAAGAACTCTGAATGGTTATCACCATCCATAAACGGGATGAAGATATATGTCACCCAGTACGGTGAAGCTGCTATACACTGCTAAAAAAAATTATTTGAATTCATAGGTACGGGGAAATGTGAATTTAATAAACACAAGTAAGTATTCGTAATCAGGGCCTACCTCTGTAGTTGAACGCATTTCCTGAAGTTTTAGGTGTCGAGAACGAGCAATGCAGAGGATACACGAAAAGTTTTGGCTGGTCTAACTCGAAAATGATCGTGTCTGTAGCAGTTAATATTGTTTACACCTCTTAATTTTGTACCACAAAGCAATAAATCTTAATGCAGACCCCCTGTAACAGATGGCAGCAATTCAGACAGGACAAAAATACGTTAAACTTTAAAAGTATTTTATCTTACATAGAAATATTACAATTTCAGTGTCTTTTACCTTTAAAGCCGGCATATGAGAGGCTATGTTCCTACGTTTATATATTTTTGTTTCGTGTTGAAATCCTCATCCCAGGAGAGAAGAATATATATTTTTTACGCACAGTAGCTACAGCAGCCGTATTATGAAAGCAATTATTTCTGTTTTCGGAAACCAGCAAACATTGATAGTAAATTTACGTTGTATAGTTTATAGTCATATACGAGGGAGATTCATTTCCGAGAAAATGGTTGAGTCCGTACATTTTGGAACGTCTTTTTTAGCATTTTTGCTGTAATTTCATGGAATTTATTTTCCAGGAGTGTAAATGCAACGGCGTGAAAGAAATAAGGAAAATGTTGAGAAAACTCGCTGGTCTCCCGCCAAGTTTTCCATACAAAAGCGACCCGCTTGCAAACAAATCTGTTTTTGAGCATTGAGAAGCCACCAAAACGATTGTGTTCTTTTCTTCACTTGGGGTCCGATCAATGCAACTGTCGGTGTTGGAAGCTAAGGCGGATTAACCCGGATAAGGTAACTCTGATGCCGAGTGTGCAAATTTCCCAAGCAATAATAGCTTCCTTTCTAAACAACCCTCTCCTACAGCGTGACGAATTTTCCAAACTCTTGTCTGTCGCCGAAACAGTTCGTATGACGTCAGGCCGAAGGCACAAGCAGAACACCGTCAGAGCTGCCTGATTGTTTAAACTGTTTTAAGCATGGTCTGTTGTCTTCCTGCACCCAGATGTCCTGACTGTACCATCACAAGTGAGAGCCCGAGACTAAGGGATTGGACCTCCCCCTGCTGATGTAAAACAGTGGACCAACTGAGGAGAGAACACATGGACAATGACGTGTCGGAGCTATTACCAAAGTCCTAGTATCGGAGTCCATGTGCAACATGGTTACGGAAAGGATCAGATAAGCTCAAGACCACACAGCCTCTACTGAACCACGGGGACCCACACCTCCACGTGGTACAGCTGGGTGGCCCCTTTGGGGGTCAGCAAACGTGGGTAACCCGGAAATGCTTGTTACAGCAGTTAGTAATGGCCTGGAATGAAGGTGGGCTGGTCGACTCCTTTACTGTCAGGTCATTAGGGCCCAATGTTTGGACTGTAGTGAAGAACCTAAAGACAAGGGAACGGACAAGAGGTTCGGCGAGTCATTGCCTGTGTGGGCCTATCTCTCGGCCGGGACTTGGCGCGCATGGATACTGGCGAGCAGAAGCTCAGGTAAACCCACAAGTGCCATGGAAAGGAAGGAGGGGCACGGGGTGATCTCAGCCCGGGTCGGTGGTTTTCCCGATCCCAGGTTACGGAGGAAAAGGACTCGTGCTGGCAGTGGTTATATCGCACCCAAGAGGCTACACGAGTGACAGTATGTTTATATAGTATTTTATTTGTCTATCCTGGGAGATATGCCTCCGAACAGCAGAGCGTATAGTGAATCCAAGTACAGATAGAGTGGAGCTATCTCTCCTCATATGGATTAAGACTAGATAATGCTCTGCAACAAGATCCAGCATAGAAGAATACCTGGAGGGCCTTACGGCTAAGCGGGTAACAGCAAGCATTACTGATTATGTACATTAAAATAATAGAAAGTGACATCCGAATATACATGAATATGGTAGTTTCATTAAGATTTTCAAAACCCCCGCTTTTAAAATAGAAGAATCAGGGCAGTGAAGGTGCATATGTCATTAAATGCATTAAATAAGTTGTAAATAGTTCACAAGGTTGATCGTATGATGTCTGTGAACGTGATTTTCCATACCGTATTGCAGATAAGTTACTGCGTGTTAGCTGTATAAATTACTTAATTCGTTATTACTATTACTGTTGAGCTTGCGCAAAACTTCTTATAGGTATTCGGTGAATAAATACTGACAGGGACGTGTCTCTTGTTAACGACGTCCATGTGGGAAAGAAGGAAGTCGTGTCCACACTGGCGAACGAAGTGCAGTTACACGCACAGGTCTACTTGTCGAAGTCACTCAAATCACATTACGACTTCACGTTTATTACCTTGATTGTTACGTGATCACAGGTAGCCGTTCGACATCGTCAGAGAAAAACAGCCCTTTGATGACGTAGGTTATGGGATTCTCTTTCGTCCTTTGCGTTAGCTGTTGAAAGGGAGAGGGGTAAATGAATGGGAAGACGATCACAATGTCTGGGCTGAAGTCGGTGCAGACGAACGGCCACAGTCTGAGCTGCAGCGGGATTTTACGCACCGAAACTGTGGTGGCTAAGTGTGCTATCGGGTCGAAGCGACTGTCGTTATTATCAACAGACGACTGTTACATTGGGTGTCTGGTCAAAACCGTACTCTCGCGGTTAACACAGTATAAACCAGCAATCATAGCAAATACGAGGTCTTGTTACTGTAATGCTTGCAATGTTACGATTTTGTGATATTATCGATACTACGTTTCGATATTGTGTTATTCGAAAATTGTCCAATATTTACATACCCACGATCTGTAAGAATATTAATGATTTTTTAAATTGAGTAGTAATGACACTGCGGTAGGTAGGTAGTTGGGCTTAACGTCTCGTCAACGGCGTGCTCATTAGATAAGGAGCAAGATCCTCGGAAAACAGAGATTGGGGAAGGAATGGAAAGGAATCGGACATGGCCTTTGTTAAGGACCCATCCCAGCATTCGCCTGGATTGATATCCGGAAATCATGGAAAACAGAAATCAGGATGGCCGGACAAGTAATCTCAAATTGCGAGTCAAGTGAGTTACTACTGCACCTGCTCGCTCGATAAATGAATCTGCGGAATTAATATACGTGGTTTTTGTATTTTTTCGGAATACCACTACACACATTCGTATTTCGATATTTGAAACGTAAGTACGGACTGTATTTAAGATTCTAACATTTGAATCTATATCACTGATGTTTCCGACGTCAATATTGGCAACATAGGTGTTAGCAATATTTGCTATATCACTGTATGCGATATTTTCAATATATAGCGATTGATTTCCAGTACTTTCTGGAAACTATGTTATACCGCGCCGGTAACGATATGGTCAGCCCTAGTGACTGTGAGAATCAAACCAGTCGCGTTGTGAGCAACACCAGCACGTCTCGCGACGGTGGACGGAGTATAGAAACGGCGGGGCAGTCTCATGGCGGACTGGATGTGCGCGGCACTGATTGTTGTCTGCAGGCGCCTGAGGGGCGGCGCGCTGCTAAGATAGAGGAAGTGAGACGTTTTAAAGTTTGATCGCGCTGGAGATGAGGAGTAGCGGGGTCGAGGGGGCCCCGGCAGTTTCTGATAGAGAGCTGGGGGCGAGCATGCATAGGGAAGCAGCGGTCGACGTGCATAATGCAGGCTGCGGAGCGCGGCGCGCATGAATGGCGAATCACGCGCGCCCACTACGGCCGTGATTGCGTCGGGGTGCTGGTGGCCGGCGCCCGCGTCTCTCGGCACGTCTCACGGATACCTTGTACGCTCGCCTATACTCGGTTTGCGGTTAGCTGCTGAGGACGTGTGAAAACCATGCTGAATTCAACCCAACACACGTAGCATTTCACATTACCGCCCCGCTAATGGCTACAACTTCGTGTTTAATTGAACACTTGCTGTGTACGTGCATATTGTAGAGGTAGTGTAGGGTAGTAGTGTGCGTATGCCAGCTGCGAAGTATCCATCTCTGTGTCGCAACACTAAAAAACTGCCCATTCGTTAACACTGTCAAAAACAAAGTGGCTTTGATTAAGATTAGCACGATGTTTACCTAAGTTCTTTAAAATATTATTTCACTTATTCTAACCCATTTGCAGTATCACTGTAATCAAGTCACGTACGTTAGTTTTGTTTGTAAAAGCACAATTTTTTTTTCGTAAAGCCAAACAAAAACAAAAGGTACAACATCGTTTCATTGCGTTAGTTAGATATTTCTAACGGCAATTGGTAGGAAAATGTTGAGAGTATGCAAATAAGACGAAATCATTGTACCTCTTAATTCAGGCGATGAAATATATCGTGATGCGAGACAATGAAGAAAATATAATTTTGGCAGCGAACTAATAATAGTTTCACTATAGTCTCACAGCCTGATTAAAATATTATGACTGGAATTATTTGTAATCAAATTCTGTTTTGTTTTTGTTCCATACTTCTTTCAGTGAGAAATGGCTTAATAATGAATACAAATATATGAATGTTTGTAACAGTTCAACGTCACTCGATTGACACGTTTACATTAATCACGTCGCAGGCAATGTTGATTTTTAAATTTGGCGGAAGAATACATAAGGGACATGAAGAATAAACTGAGCAGGACTTTCAGAAGTGCTCAAAGAATGTCGATCTGGCTACAAGAACGATCCATACGTCACTCAGTTGCCATTGCGGAATTAAGAAAAACATGTTATTGAATTTAATATTTAGTGTATGCAATAAAAACATAAACGAATTTCAGTGACCAATCGTTTGAAAATCAAGAGTTCTTTATAATATATTTAGACAAATAATTATTTTTTATTATCACTTAGCTATGTTACTGTAAGTAATCCAGTCAATAATCACACTAAACTTCATGAGATCACTGCAGGAATTTACATTTCAAATGTTGGTTTCAGAAGTGCGTGCGATTGACCGCGAAAGATAACACGGAACCATTTGCCAGCTCTGTACGCATCTTTCATTACTATCGAAATGTCCTGTGTACATAAATAAAAGTTTTGGCAAAATAACAAGATTTTCATGTTAGGTTAAATGTCACGTGCATCATATATTTTGCCAATTTTCATTTTCTTATTAACTCTGCAAATTATGTACTTATAATTAATATTTTTGTTTTTGTAGATTCCGGTGCTTATACGTACAGTTTTTATTTAAAGTATTTCATCTCGTGTATCAAGTTTCCAATCTTGATATTTTTGTTTTGATCTATAATCATATTACATTTCAAAATTGACAAGTTTCAATATCGCATGGTTTGGTTACAGTGTTAATAATTAGTTTTAACGTACCGCTTTGTCCCCGTCGGTCAGCAGCGAGGTGGCTTACATATTGAACAAAGATAGGCTTTTATCCAACGAGCAGTGGGGCCACGGTGGCTGAGCGGTTAGCCTGCTAGCCTTTCACCAAGGCAATCCGGGTTCAAACCCTGGCCGGGTCACTCCGGATTTTCGCATGTGGGAATCGTGCCGGACGATGCCGTAGGTCGGCTGGTTTTCTTGGGGATCTCCCGTTTCTCCACCCTTTCATTCCCGCGCTGCTCCATACTCAGCTCAATCACCCTCATTGGCTCTTAAGACATCGATGTTAAAATCTATCCAAATCTCTTCACTTCACTTCACTAAAGGGCAGTGCACTAATTCATGGCTCATCAAGGGTTCGATCCCAAAACCTTGTAGATCGAAGGTAGCACCTTACCGACTCGTACATGGAGGTTACCAGTGTCTCGTTATCAACAACAATTGACAACTAGCGTTAGTTTCCTTGATAACCACTCGATATGCTTTTTCTGTATCACGGGAAAACCTTAATAAGAGTGTCGTTTAGTTCTACGTAGAAGAAAATATTGTTTCGTTAGATTATACGTAACAAGTGCTACTTTTAAACCGGAAGTGATGTTTCTTACTGCCACCCCTCAAATCGCAACCCAAGAAAGAAACGTATATTTAGATGAAGAGGATGACTACGAAACAAACGAAGAAGAAATTTAAGAAGAAGATCCCACATACCAACAAGAACCAGAATCTAACAAAACTGCCCAAAACCCAGTAGCACCAAAACAAAACACAGTGACTTTTTGTTGGGGACACATCTTCTTTTATCTCAAAATAAGGAAAGACATAAACCCAAATAAAATAGAGAAATATTACCACCTTATCTAAAACCCAATTAAAACAAATCCCAAACCACTATAAACATTAACATCAGAACTCCACCAAATACAATAAATATTCAATAATTTTAGTACAAATAACATGAACACTTGAAAACACAGTAGGCCAGTACATATTAGTAGGAATGGCCGGCAGTAATACCAAAATAAATCAATAAAAAGTGTTATTTTATTTACCGAATTAAATTTTTGTTCGTAACAGTTAAAACCATTAATATTAAATATATGGATGAAATTTTTTTTTATTTTAATAAGGTGACCTGTTTATTGAAAGTATTGAAAATTTCTTATTTGTGCAATATTTCCATCTTTCTGAAAATGAAGTGCGTAGAACTAAAATTTTATCAATGTAGACATCACTTTTCTAAATAAAATCTGATCCATAAGTATGTAATTGTACATATAAATTTTTATCTGTTGTCATAAAAGGTCATACTATTACGTTACGTGGACAGGTGAGTGGTTAACTTGACACTTCTGTAAAAGAGCTTTCGAAAAAAAAATTTAAATTATATCCCCAAATGTTTCAACGTTAACAATATCTGACGAGCGTAAATTAATGGTGAAAGAGGATGAGTAAAGGTAGTTTTATGTCTTGGTGTATTGTTGACAGTGAAAAGTGAAAATTTATGGCCACTGCAATTGTTTATTTTTTGTACGTAGTTACGAATATATTTGTATAACGATGTCGTATTTTTGTTTCTTAATATATCAAAGTTACCCAATCGACGACATCATTATGTTAATGACGATGTTCATTTCTACATGTGACGGAAGAATAAGCAACTGATATAAAGATGAAACTAAGCAGGGCTTTGAAAAGTGTATAATGAACCGAGAGTTAGCTGTTATGTATTTGACAGTGTGTCTCCGAATTGCACTGTTCCTAGATACTCCTTACGAGTAAAGACACGATGTAGTAGGTTAGAGGTTTTACAAAATTGTTATATCCCGGACTCCTGTAGTTCTCATAAATACATAACTTCACCCTCCCTCACCCCCTCCCTATCGCCCTTCTCCTAGGAATATTTCAAACAAATATTACAAAGTGCGACTTTATTGATTTAATCAACATTATTATTTTTACCATGCACAAGCCTTTTGTTCAACCTACCCCCATAGTCTGGGCCAAACACTAGACACAAACGCATTAGGACGACGATCTCTGAGCCTTCTCCCGCCCCTTCATTGTAGAATGTTTTGCTACAGGTGGTATACTACGCGCCTTGCGAGCCAGGACGACAGTTAAAAACAGCTTTGCTATCGGCCACTATCTCCTGGAGGAGGGTTCTGTGGAGGGGGTAACCAGAAAAAAACACCGCGGAATTCTTCCTAGCAACTGATCGGGGAAATATTGACTCCTTCAATAAATTATGCACTACGAAGGTAAACTAGTTTTCAAAGGTCAAAATATCTGTGAAATACATAACAGTAGATCTATGTAATATTTACAATGAAAGCAGGGGCGATAGTGGTGTACACTCGTCGACAGTAGTGGATATTGTCTGTTCACGATTACTTCCATTTTTTTTTCTGAAGCCCTGCTAAAGTTCTACTTCCATTATATTCCTCCGCCTTATGCAAACAAAGTCAATGAAATTTCACCAAACGGACATCGCGCCGTATTATTGTTCATTCAGTGTAATAGTATTATCCATAATAACCATTTATTACTGGGCATTGACAGCACACCTATTTTCTCTCCGTTTCAATTCATATTAACTATACAGTAAATGTAATATCAAAATTTGTAGATAAAATATAGGCAAAATTGCAATGTAATGAAACGTAAATCCAAGGTGGCGGGGATGTTCGCAACCAACAATATTCTCTGTTAATATTTACATAATATGTATATGTTGTCATCTGCTAGGTTTCAGTCCCACACCTTGAGCCCTGTGTAATGCATTCCTGGAATTGTCAGTGGCGTCTCGTTTCCTTATGACGTTACTCAAGCTCGCAGATGTCTGGCGCAGTAATAGTCTGTTCGCAGTTTCTTCACATTTTTTAAATCAAAAGTTTGGAAATTCGCCCCATGTAAGAGGTGTTTGGTTTTTCCCAAGTTGCAAGCGTTTTATACTTTCGTTAACATAAAAGTATCTAATTTTTTGTTAAACTGAACTTTTGCTTTCATTTTGTCTACATATTATGATATTTCATTTATATAACTAATAAGAAGAAAATCAGAGGAAGGATAGGTGTGTTGGTAATGCCTAGTGTACGCTGTTCACGGTAAAGTGAGCACTTTTGAGGCCCTAGTTACTTTCAGCCATTTCTATCCTTAAACCACCTCTTCAAATAAATATTGCCATGTAAGTAATACACACAATGTGTATATTCCACCGCTCTCTGAAGTTAACGTCTAAAGCTAAAATAAAATATTTTTATTGACTATTACAGTATTCCAAACGAGAGGGCTTTCAATATTGCTCTCTTTACCGTGCATAGCCTATAAGAAATAGTGCTCGTGCAACATGTTATCAAACTGAGTGCCCACGAATACGGTGCACTGTACCTTTCTGTCATTTTTATTAAAGACTTGGTTAAGCATTGTTTGCGAGAGGTGGAGGAATAGTCTGCAAGTAGTACTTTCGCTGGGTATTAGAAAAGTTGGGAGGAAGCAACCTTGAATGGACTATGTATAGTAGTCCCGTCCCCTGCGCGTTAGGTAATCAGGGCAGCGTCCGTGCATGGCGGGCTGTGTAGCTGGGGCGAGCAGTGCAAACACCGCTAATGGGAACACTCGTTTCGTTTACCTTTTACTCACTCGCCCCTCTGTACACGACACACGTACAACCCCCTCCTGGGCGAGTATCTCCACTACGGCTACATACTTCGGTGCTGCGAGCGCGCCAGGCGTCTCAACTGCACGATCAAGTGATTTATCTTATTCTACCTGAAGGTGCTTGGAGTGCTCGGATATTCTCATTTTTAAAAAAATCAGCATTTGTCAAAATGTGGAAATGAAAAGTAAAATTAATTGTTTACCGAATTACAACAAACGTTTTTGCAGAATGGCTAATTTATTGAATAATTGTCCCAGGGCATTAAATGATGGTGTTTAATGCATGACAACACAAAAATGCATGCTAAAGAACTTAAATAGAGCACGACAGCAGCCGTTTTTTCAGCGGCGTCCAAGAAAGTGTAATTTACTCCAGATTTTATTGTTACATTTTTTGTGGCTTTAACAAGTTATATTTATTTATTATTAATTATATACTATGGTAACAGCATTAAGAGTTTTAATTAATTTGTAATATTTGGTTCAGGATTTTTTCAAGTCACTAAATTTATTAATTATTTTTGTATTATGTGTGAAATTTCCTAACCACCGAAATTTTGTTTTGTCTACGAAGGCCGTAAGCTATGGCATGCTTGTTGCCCCTTGTAATGGAGGCGAGTGGCATGATACTTAATTTATGACATAGCTCTCTCATGACTGGCCCTAATTTTTACATACTCTTAAGTAAGTTTGTTGAATAGAGGTTTAATCCATCTTAGATTTTTAGCCCAACAGAACTCAGACCCTGTGGGTTTGGCCTGATAGGCATCTTGTTTGAATTTTATTAAATTTCACTGGTGGCTGAGCGGTTAGCCTGCTCGCCTCCCACCAAGGCGAACCGGGTTCAATCCCCAGCTGGATCACTCCGGATTTTCGCATGTGGGAATCGTGCCGGAAGATGTCGCTGGTCGGCGGGTTTTCTCGGGAATCTCCCGTTTCTCCTTCCCTTTCATTCCGACGCTGCTCCATACTTACCTCGCTTCACCCTCATCGGCTCTCAAGACCTCGATTTTAAGAGCCGTCCAAATGTCTTCACTCACTCATTAAATTTGGTGAGTCCGCATTTATACACAGGTCGTCCCGGTGAGGACGAAGATGCGGCTTGGTTTCCGATGAGAACAAAGCGTGTACTGTCGACACACGCATTGTGATGAATGTTTTAATGTGTGCTACTTCTTAGTGTAAGTGCAGTATGAATTATATTCGTGTACAATAGACCCGAGATCCTGCATAGGTAAGTTTGAAGCAGGCTTCTAGGACGGTGCCGGCTGATCCCCAGCGACTTCAATATCTTCCAGATGCTACGTTTATATTGAATTCAGAGAAGTCTACTGTAAAATAGCGTGCACAGAGATAAATCAGTTATATTAATTCGGACTTTCTCATTTCGCCATCTTGGATCTATGCGCAACTGAATTACCGCTAGTAACACTTACGAACACCTGGACATAAAGAACCGAACGCTCTAACAGAAGCTAGTTTGCACTGAATTATTTAATTACAATTTTATGTTCTTATTTAATTTCGATTTTATCTTCTTACCAGAGTAGTTCCGACATTCATTTTTCTGGTTTTTTGGTCAAGGTTGTGAATATTGCGCATGCATTAGGGACTGAAATACAGATGCCTTGGACAGCAGTTCCGCAAACCTTCCGGTCAAACTTTCCTCACCTCGTAACAGATCTTTAAGACAAATTACCATAAGAGGTATTAAAAGTTTTCAACTTTAACCTTCTGGTGCCTTCCGTTATAGTAGAAAACCATTCCAAAGAAAATCTTTTAGGGCGTGACCAAACTCTAGCCCAACTCTACACGTGTCTTCTTGGGAATAGAGCATCTAGCTTAATTGGAGAGTTCGAGATATGGCAACAAAGCTGGCGAAGGCGACAACGTGAAAAGTTGCCAGTACATCGATCTACAGTACAGGCATTAGAACACTGCAGTGAACATTTGTATCCTGAAATTTGTCTGCTGATTAAAATGTTGGTCACCCTCCCAACGAGTGTTGCGATAGCAGAAAAAAGCTTTTTAACACTCCGCTGTCCGTAATCGTGGCTGCGCACTCGAATGGCAGAAGAAAGGCTCAATGGGTTTGAACTTCTTCACTCACACCTCGATATACATGTTGACACTAATAAAATTATCAAACGTTTTTTTCAAAAATGAAGAACAGAAAGTGGGAGTTGGTCTTATATGTGTATATACCAAGTTCCATAAAGTAAAACACAAGTTTTTTTTTTTAATATTAAAACATGATTTAAAGTGGCTAGATTAATGAGTAGACGTAGAGGATTACAATACTAGTTTTCGAATATAGGTGTAATTTTATCAGTAAACTTGTATTAGGATATTTTTGTTTAATTTTGTTTGTGGCCCAATTTAATTTAAGTCTGTATTTCATGAGCCAAGATAATTATAAAGATATGTGGACGCAAAAGCTTAAAAATGTAAATACTTTTTAGTCAGCAAATACGTTTGTACTTTCTGGGCCATCCCCCCCCCCCCCCAGCAAAGGCAATACTGGATCCGCCCCTGGCTTAAAGTAAAGGACTGAACAACCGTCAAGACAGAGGCTGGTGTTACTATGGCCGCATATTTAAAAAAAAAATCGTATAAATGCAAGGTCACACTTAAAAATTATTTATTTCAATGAAATTAATATTTTATTAATGAAATAACACGTCGTATTAATTTTCCAGTGTAAAATGTGTAGTTTAATAAATTAAATAATTCTTTTTTCTGAAAGTCTTTGTGGTCAGATAATTTCCTTAGAGTTCTATAGTCATCCTTCCCAGAGCATGTCTGTGGAATTTCGTTTACAGGAGAACTTCATGATCCAGTGTTTTGGCTGAGTATACTTCAGTTGGGAAGAAAGGTAAAAATGATATGTAAGTTCGTTGCCATTTTTACTGTCTCAAAGAGTCGCACATATTCAAACTCAAAGACAGCCACTCGGTTCAAGTAAATAGCTAACAACATTATTGTTCTGCAATTTAAAACCCCAGAACTGTGTGTCCATTAGAACATTTTTCATTGAAGTGCCGCAGGGACCGAGAAATAATTAAAGCGAAAAAAAGATCTTACGAATTAAAACATTTATGGCCGGATACTGTTACCCTTGCAAACTCCCTCCGCGTCCCCAAGTCCGTCGTAATTTGAAACGTGTTTATAACTGTTATAATTCCAAATTAATAGGTCAGATTTAAAACATTTTGTTTCGTATAAGTGCCACGTTGCAGCGGAAAAAAAAATGGGGAAGGGAATCAAAATAATACAAATAAGAACAAAAAAATTGAAAATTGGGCTAGAAGAGAACTCCCGCAGGAGATCGCTGTGAAGAAGCCAATGAATTTTGTATTTTTAATACTTCTGTGCTCTCTATGTCGCAAAAGAGTGCAGAGGTGACAACCTTATTAGTCTGATACGTCCAGGAGAAAATATTGTACTGTGGTGCCACTGGTTCACGACCGGCACATGACGAGATCTTTGATTTGGGTTTTACGTGGGGACTACAGAGTAACCTACCAGACAGAAGCGGAACTGCCATGTGTATTCCAAGAGCCACACGTACGATACTAAAAAATTCTCCCACTCGCCAGCAACATAGAATAAAGTCATTTAGCGATCAGTAACTGGAGACGAACTTGCCAGACGCCAGCCGAATTAAAAAAGGGAACCTCCCAAGGCAAAATGTTTCCAATTAGCCGCAAGGCCAGCTCATATACCTAGTAAGTCTGTTTACATAGAATTGATAGGCAAGCTTCTCTGCAGTTACTTTGTTCTGCGACCGCGGTGTGCACAGAAATGAAAGACTACACGTGACGGGACCTCCAGGCTGAAGTCACGAACTGAGACACATACAGTTGTCATTGCGCCCGTAATTCTGACGCCAGAGTACCATATCGAATGACAAATGAATGTCCCGGTAGTAAACTACAATAAGAATGACGTGCAGTTTGGTGATGTGCACAGTGTGACATGTTTAATGTTACATCTGCCAGACTTGTGGATGGTTTGGTCAGGATTGTAGCGAGTTTCTAACTACATGGCACCGTCTCTGTATTCACATTTTGAGCGTGTGTGCGGAATCACCTCTCTTGCTTCGCCTTCCTCGTGAAACGAGCACTGGTTGAAAAAATAATTTCATTACTTCGTGTTTGTGCCAAACATGTTCAAACATTAGGGCGAGTTTGATCACCTCCTGCTAAAACAGGATAGCCAGCTGAGAGTTGGGCTTGACTGCCAGATAAATAGCAGCGAGTGTTTTACCACTGTTGTGCAGCCTCCAGTTTGTAATCGGAATGTTTGAGTCTGGTATTGTATACAAGGGTAACAGAAGTTACTGACAGCTATTGACTTTTAGAGTTTGCATGAATTTAATAAGTAAAAATTATTCGTGTTTGATATGTAAAATGTGTTATTTAGTCGTTAAGGATTTATTATTAACAATACTTATTATTTAATACTACCGAAAATGGTGTTTTAAGCTTCTAGTATTGGAAAGGAAAGGTGGCGTATTAATATATTTGTGAAAAAAAGATGATAGATGATACTTTTAATTGATTATAATTACAATAACAATTATTAATTATGTATTCAACCTTTTCGTCTCCATTTTCAAATCGAATTTATGTAATATACGTGCACAATGTGCAAAAAAAAAATGTTGACTTTTCGCCTCCATTAAACAAATATCACTCTTCAGTGAAATATTATATGAGCAATGCAATAATCTTTAGATCTCTGGGCTACACTTAATTTAAAAATTCCTTTTACTTTCTAAATACTCGCCAGTGTCGTCTAAGCATTAGTTTTTTATTTACCAGTCAGCATTGACGGTGCAGCTGCAGCATCACCTGTTGTGTAGTTCAAGGTTCGCCACAAGACAACAGCACGATAACCTCCAAGATGCGTTTTGATTATCAAAATGAAAATGCTACTATCGAAAGGCACATCATAAAGTGATATTTCTACGGTGGTAGTAGTATTTACAATATGGACATTTTTAAAAGATTATCGAATCATTCAGGATTACTTGCAACACTGTACTGTATATATTATTACATAATTACTCGTCACCGTCGTATTTATGCTATGCCTTCCTACTATAACGCCATTTTCTTTCGTCTCAATCTCCTGCCGGCTCATCCTCGGTAACCATCAACTGGAAGCTAAAGTCGCCGCCAGACATTGACTTGACGTGATAAAACGAAATCCACTGCTAGCCAGGAGCTAATTTGTGACCGAAAGAGTAACAGATGGTGGTAAAAACGGGCCCTAACGGCCGGAGACATTGCACGCGTTGTCATTTCCAGCAAATAAAAACAATCACGTAAGTTGCGGTTCTCAGCCAAATTTGTCGTTAAACATAATAACAAAAAACATCTTCGTGTCTTTCTGGGGGGTGGGGAGGGAGGGGGAATTGTGGAAGTTCTGCCAACATACTAACCTTGCGCAAATGCAATATATGCACAACAAAAATTATGTTTGTTCTTATGCCAAGTTAACCACAAAACCAATTGTAACAGTTCCCATTCACACGTGTACAAATTTGTGCAGGCAGAATGAAAATGCATGCATTAGTAATGATAGTAATAAAATCAGTTTTAAAACTTTCAAACTTTTTATTAAATTCATTTTTCTTAAGTTGACATTAATGAATATTAACATCACTTATAAAAGAATGATGTCTGCGTGTAGGTACGCATGCACGGTGAGTAGGTACCGGACTTCACACACAGAGAGCGCCCTGCCTGAACAAGTGATTTGGTCGCAGGCAGCATCTGCGCATGCGTGCAGTTTCCACACCAGAGACGCACTCTTGGTAAGGATGTCGGAACATGAGGTTGCTTGTTAGTGAAATGGTTTCTGTAAAGTTAGTGGCTGCGCATTTACGTATCTCTCAGAGGATATACAAGATGTTTTTGAATTACATGTAGAAATATAAACCACAGCATCTGTGTACGAATATAATCAACAAATCCTAGTAACAAAATTTCTTGAAAGGTTATCTAGTAAAGTCCATTCACGGTAACTACACACTGTTTGAATCAAAATTTTGAAAGATCACCTCAATGTACAATGTGTTTGGTTGTTTCATAAATATATCACGAATCACAAGCGTTTTATAACTTACTTGTGGTAACAAATTAGTATATCATATTTTTGGTCAAAATGAACTGTAACTTACATTTTATCTAGAAATTATGATATTTCACTTGTACTTAATACGAATAAAAACAGGGAGAGAATAGGTGTGCTGGTAAGGTAAAACTTGGTAAGAATTTTTTTCTAATGCAAAATAATATTTAACTGAGGGCGGACGAATGCGGTGCGCTGGCCCTCTGTTCTAATTTTTAGAATCAGTTAAGCTTTGCTTGCTTGAGGCAGAAGTATAACTTTAGCAGGGCTCCAGAAAGGTTGAAATTAACTGCAAATGGACTATATCTAAAAATTTTCCTTGAAGGTAGCAAAACAGCGCCGAGAGTCGCAACTTCACAGACCTGCGTGCACTACTATAGGCTGTTCACGGTAAAGTGAGCACTTTTTAAGGCCCTTCCAACATGCATTGACCACTGATAAATATGTTTTATTGCAGTTTCAGACATTAACTTTAGAAAGTGGTGAAATTTATATACTGTGTATGTCAGTCACATTCAAATGTTTAGATTAAAAAGTGGCGGGAAGATGGAAATTGGTACGTAGGAAAAATTGAGCAGTGCCTTAATAAGTGCTCTCTTTACCGTGAACAGCCTATAGTTGCATATCACGAAGGCGAACGGAACTGGTGCGTCATGTGGCGACCGCCTGCACGTAGGCCATCATGAAAATACGTGAACACCCTACGTCGCCAGTACTGCTGTTTATGTGTAGTTGGAAATATAATGCAATCACTTCTGACGGCCTCTACTACTCCGATGTTGATCGGCCATTTATGGTGTCCTATGTGCATGCTCTCTACGCATAACGCGCCATTACCATCCATAGACTAAAGATGTGGTAGACCGCTTATTCGTCTTCTGCGCATGTACCCAGCAATGATCTACCTTTTTTAAAGAACGCAACTGTTAAAGTCACATGGTCAACAACGATGAAAATAGTTTCTTTATATCTTAAGTTTTAAATGGCAAGCACTATTATACGAATAAAATAATTTTATCTAATTGAGTTTAATCAAACTACATTACAGATTGGTTAGATGAAGTTTACATACATTTCAAAGCATTTGTTAACAAATAAATTTTCTAACCTAAAATCTAAACCATGCCGTTTTCGCTAAACGTGTTGGCAGAAAAGTAATTCAGTGCTGGGACACGGAGATTGGTTGCGCGTAGCCAGCGAGATCGGTCTACCTCATTTTTAGTCAATTTTTAGTCAATTCGCCTTATTGATATGCAACTTGTGAACGGAGGTACCTAAAGCTGCGGACGCCCTGCATTGTTTCCCCTAGCTTTAATTAAATTAACAAATGCTACATGACCTTTCCAGACGTTTTGTTACTACAATTTATTACATATATTTGCCCATTGATGCTGTGCTTTTAATTTCGACATGTTATTCAAAAACTTCTTGTATGTTGTAAGAAGATGAGTTTCTAGGAAATATTATTATTTTCTGGGGTTGCCACTTGTAACTTTTGTCCTATTATATAAATTTGAGAAAAAAAGTTATGGAGTGTTATTAAAACAAACCCGTGTTTAGTGCTTGCCTTAAACAAGTTCCCGAACAGGAAGGAGAAAAAAATTTCAAGTGGCAGCTATTTTCAGTCTGCAATTGTGTGTATGATTTTCGAGGAATTCAGCCATAAAGAGAGTAATTTGAAGGTTACCGTATATTTAGAGCTAGAGATTTTTTGCGAAAAAGTATTAGTACACGGTAGACTTAAACACTATAAGCACCCAACAACAGTTTGTCTACTGTTATTGGTCGCTGTCTGCTTGAGAAGGCGTTTTCATATTTGACCGGGCCAATGGAACTTCGGCAACATCGGCACGGCTCCTACGTGATTCGTGTGCAGACAGTTAACACATGTCAAAAAGTAATTCAGCCAATCAAGATGGGTAAAAGACCCTACAGTGTTTTGAAAAATAAGTTGGCTTTAAATTTTTTGGCGAAATTTTACTACCACTGCGTGTATTTTTTCGTAATGGGAGGACGTGGCCTTGCTGGATTTAAAATTATTACTTGAGGTTCGCCATAATGGTTATTCACCCCAACGTCAGTCACTTTCGGTACACTGCAGTGTGAAGACCGTGTCTTCTAGGTCGACATCCGCGTGGCCGGCCACGGCAAAGTGAGCCTTCCGTCCTGCCCCGCTGCTACCAAGTTCACTTCGCGCCATGCGATGCCGCCACTCTGGCCTGGGTTTACTGACTGGTACTCACCCCCTCCGCTTTCTTGACGGCAGAGGGTGCGAGACGACCAGCAGATACGAGCGGGGCCCTTCCGAGAAGGAGAGTGAGTGGCAACATGATATCCTATACATTTGTGTAAAAAAGGCAGTGGCGAGGGTGGCCTAGGGTGCCGGAGGGGGCGGGGGAGAGAATGCATCAGCGGGGTTGGAGACAGGGGCATTGAGACCGCGCCGCTGATAGCGATCGCAGGGATGATGTTTCTTTTCCCACCGCTAGGAGACATCTCAGGAGAGACAACCGGAGATCTCCCGCCCAGATGTCGCCACGGTTATTCCATTTTCCTTTTCCATTCCGACTGTTCCGCGAGACACAAATTCAGGTCGCAAGCGGCGTATTTTCCTCTCGAGTGTTCGCAGCCCTCGCCGATAGTTCTGTCTGGCCCGAACACTTGTGGCCTTATCAGTAGTTAGGAACGTTCCATTGAAAACTGTTCAGAAAAAAAAAAAAGAACGCTTAGTTCGCTCTTTTATAATGCTTATTGTTCTACGAAGTGAATCATTTTTTTGTTATTGTACAGCTCTCAGGTACACCGACGATTACATACAGCATTGCATGACGGAGGAAGAATAGAATACATGTATGACTAACAGTGTTTGTTCAACATTGCAAAGACCAGGAATCAGCGGTTGAACCAAGTGGTATGTCTGTGCGCGAATTTTGTTCATAGTTCATTCGCGGTTTCTTCACACGTTTTGAATGAATTTTTTGAAAAATCATCCCCTGTATGACGTGTTTGGTTGTTTTCTAAATACGCCATGTATCACAAGCTTTATGTATTTGTGTTAACACTAAAGTATCTTATTTCCGGTTAAATTTAACTTTTCATTATATTTTATATACAAATTATAAAATTTCATTTATAATTAGTACGGGTAAAAACAGAGAGAAAATAGGCGTGCTGGTAATTCTTAAGGAATATTTCTTATGCAAAGTATTGTAACGTCTGATTATTTAACACGTGCGATTTGCATTTCAACACATTTTAAGTTAGCATGCAAATCTATCATAAGAGTACACGCACGCTTATTTTGTAAACAACTATTATTATTGTCACAAGTTTTGCATGTACTATTGTTATATGATAATTTTACTATCTTAATTCTACTTAATATTAAAGTACACGCAATAGCTTAAATGTTAATTTTCCATATGTGGGTTGTTCTTATTTTATTTTGTTTTATCTAGTTTTAAGCGACTTGCTAATTGTGTGCAAGTTGGCAGCATTTAGGCACACTTTTTGAATTGTCACGATATTGGAAACCACTCTGGGTTAAGCCCTATGTACTCTGTGTTAATTTGTATGTTTAACCGTCGCAAATAATGGATGGTGACGAAATGTTCCACACTCCATCTTGAATTAAGTGGGTTACAACGGCAGCAGGCCAGTGAGGCCTTAGTTCTACGTTAATAGTATAAATTAAATGTTTTAAGGTTAATTAGACCCAAAGAAGTACGTTACAATTTGAGTGATAATCCAACGGTACCCAGTGCTACCTTTAGAAATGGGCTACGTGTAAAATAGGTGTGAGAAACTCTACAATTATTATAAGGTATGATCCCACCTTAATGTACAGTGACCTTTACACGTACGAGAGAGTGTTTAATAAACTTTTAAAGTAAACAGCATCATTTCTCGACACTTTTCAGTGGTCACAAAGTGCCTGAGATTCAAATAAGTATCTGATTGCTCTACCAACATAAACTGTGCTAGCCAGGAGCATTTGAAATAGGTAATTATACAGGCACGTGATTTATTGTAACGGCCAAGTGTGAGAACATTAGTGACTTTCATTTTGAACTGAATTAAATCTACTCTGCAAAACTTTATTGTGTGCAACATTCAAGATGTCTGGATAGTAATTATTGTTACTTTTAAATACTTTACTATCTTGATTGGCATTTGTAGCAGGCATAATGAGAGAGATCTTTAAGGACCTAGTCCAGCTGCTGCGTGCATATTCTTTTGCATTTTTGACACTACCAAGGAATGAAATTTTTTACGCAATTTATTTCCATGATATTTTCCCACGTTAAATCATTGCTAGAAAAAAATTGGAAGTTTTTCATTGCTTTAAATAAATACATAGTTGGTTCGTATGTCTTCCCATGTGTTTTTTAGTGTTGTATAGCTATGCAGGGGGCTGCACAGAACCTGACTGTGAGCAGGGCTATCCATGTAATTGAAATTCTGTTGGTGTGGAATTCCAGCAACTTCGACTATGTGTTTGCGGTATGAAAATTAAAATTGGTAGTTGGCTAGTGTTCAATGTTAATTTTATTGCTATGAATTTCTCTCAGGTCGTTGCATATTAATTATGCAGTTCTGCCTGTATACATTACATTTGACTAGAAAACCGGACAGTGTTCACCCATTTTCTTATAGTGACTAATACCTATACGTGTGGCTTAAATAAACTATATATCTCTCTAAATTTTCCCCCACACAGGTATTATTACAGTATTATTACACTGAGTTCGCACGAATGCGGTGTGTTGTCCCTTTTATGCAACTTTCTAGAGCTTCGTTTGCATGGGGCGGAGGAATATCCTGAAAGTAGAACTTTAGTAGAGCTTCAGAAAAGTTGGAAGTAACCGTGAATGGACTATATCTATGATTTCCTCATACTGATATCGTGTTTTGACTACTTCTCCTCTCTAACATTTCCAGACTACGGAAGCACCGCATCTTTGAAAGAGGCCTCTTCGCCCCGATACATATATATACACATACACACACATATACACATATACATATACACACACATATATACACACTATACATATATATATATATATATATATATATATATATATATATATATATATATATATATATATATATATATATATATATATACTGAAACGAACTGTCTTCAGTTTTTGTGAGCTCAGTGGGCTCTATCATCCATTTAATCCCAACATTGCATCAGCCGGGAAAAAGTGGCTGAAGTTATTCTTGTGTAGGTACCTCAATGTTTCCAGAAGAAAGTCACAAAATCTGAATCCAGCAAGAGCACAAAAACTGAACAGATTTATTGTGAATGATCACTTTGAAAAACTAAAAAAAAATTATACTAGAGATCGGAGTAATGGAAAAGCCGCAGTCCATTTACAGCATAGATGAAAAGGGAAACAGACTTTTTCTTCACAAGGCACAGACTGTTTTGGCCCAAAGAGGTGCTAGATGTGTACATAATGTAGCAAGTGAACATGGTGAAAACTGAATCATAGTAGGCTGTGTAAATGCAGTAGATCATGCTATCCCCCCTGTAATCCTGTACAAGGGAAATCGTTTGAAGCCAGAATGGACAGGAAACCTACCAACAGGGAGTCAGGTTTTTATTCCTGCAAAAGGCTCAAGGACTTCCCAGACTTTTTTCAAGTGGCTTGATCACTTCACTAGATACAAGACTCCTGAATCCGTACTCCTGATTTTTGATGAAGCGTCGTCTCACCTCGATGCAAACAATGTCCATGCCACGGAAGCTCATGAGATAACCCTTTATTGTCTCTCCAGCAACACAACTCATGAGCTTCAACCATTAGACAAATGTGTGTTTATGTTATATGAAATGGATTGGGACAACGAAGTTGTACTGTTCTGTATGCAAAGAGGACATGGAAATCATACTACTTAAGTGCAGATCGTGTTATCAAGCGATATCAGTTCGGCAGCATTTTTTCCAGGGCCTGGGTGAAGGCTGTCACACAATCCAATATCTGTAGTGGCTTTAGAGCTACCGGAATATATCCGTTTGATCCCACTGCCATCTCTGATGAAGTATTTGCACCTAGTGTGCTCACTTTTCAACCACACAGACGGGCAGGGGATAGCACCAACAACATCAATGAAGAGCCACATTCCCTTCAACCGCCAGATAATACTACTACCTTAACATGTGAAGTTATTCCTGATGTAAAAACGACAAAATCGAGAAAGGCAAGTGCGTTCCTAGTGACATGCATGGGAAGAAGAAAAAAAGGTATGCAGTAATAATCAAGAATATGATAGTGAAACCTCTCTCTCTCTCTCTCTCTCTCTCTCTCTCTCTCTCTCTCTCTCTCTCTCTCTCTCTCTGATTCACAGTACTCTGAGCATGATTCAACATCTGAAGACATTGACGTTACTGATAATTCAGAGCCAGAAAAGTGTCAACTTCTCTTTCGATATCGGACATAGTGAAGACACCCAATTTCAAGAAAAGTACTAACACCAAAGATAAGAAAAAACTTAAATCATTAAACTACAGAGGCCAAAAAGTTGTAGCTTGTCTATTCCAAAGTATTACGACTGGATCCTAAGAGACGAAGATTGGCATGAAAAATGAGAATGTGATCAAAGAAAAGACTGTGGCCAAAAAGAAGGCAGTTATGAATAAGAATCAAACTAAGGCTAATGAAAATATAATTGAGAACATAGGGAAGAATACTGAGTCCAAAGTGAAGAATACTGAGTCCAAAGGGAAGAATACAGAGGTCACAGAGAAGACAGAGCTGAAAGAAATAAGGAAGCAGAAGATAAGGACTTCTCATCAAGAGCCAAGTACATGTCGTCAAAATCCAAATACATCTCATCAAGAGCCAAGTACATCTCGTGAAGATCCATCTCATGAAGAGCCAAGTACATCCTCCCAGATGACGAAACAGCGGGAAGAGTCCTGGTACTACCACATATGTAAGACTGACTGCTTTGAAGATATGAGACTCTGTAATCTTTGCGGTATGTGCATGAAGCATGTGAGGGTCTTTACCCGTACCGACTCCATACCAAATTTCCGTTGCATGTTTTGTAATGATTCACACAGAATGTGAACTTTTTCGTTTTGCATCGAACTGTTAAACATTTTTTACAAGTTTGGTTTGTTTACTGAGCTTAGCATTATTGTGCCATTTTTTTGTGGGACTCAATTCTGTGTTGTTAAAAGACTATTACTTTCATGCTTTTTGTCACTGCTTTTGTCTTCTTTTTCAGCAATGGTGAGTATTTTTGCTACCTTTCGTTCACAATTCAAATGAATAAACGACTATGTGTTAGCTATTTTGTGCTACGATAGAAAGTATTTTTTGTGTTTTCACCTGTAAAGGCCTCAAAAAGATATGGGCCACCTTAGGTGACCCATGCTGGGCCATCTTTGGTACCCGTGTTCCAAAGGTGACCCACCTGCTAGCTTCTTTTATTTTGTAGCATAACTCTATTATGGTCAATTATACCGAGCTGTTATTTTCTTTTATTTGCACGTAATAAACAAAGGATTGTTACCAGCCAAGAAACAGATATTTATCCAACCTATACAAAACATGAACGTTATTTAACTCTTAGGTATGGCCCCCTTTGGTTCACACACCTTAATGTAATTAAATATTTCGTTTTATTAATAAAATAGCATAGTATGTACTATTTTTTAGTGCATTATTGAGATATTTACACTTGTGGCAAGTGAACAATTCTGCAGTAAGGGTTACAACCCTTTGCAAAAAAGTGGATACCACTTAGTCTTTCGGTATCTGCCGTGCCAAACAGTTGGTTATTCTTTTTGGTTTGGCTGTGACTGCGGTAACCATTATAGTTGTATATTTCTGGAATGTTCGGTTGTATTATGACAGTCTTTGTTTCTGTTAAGTTTTTTGTATAATTGAGTGTAATTTTGTCAATGTCTAAATTTTTTCACAAGCCATGATAACGTGGTGTCATGTAGCCAGCGTGTTCGTGTTGCTAAGCCTTATGGACGTTTAAATCATTACTCCGACTAATGTAGAAGTCTTAAAATTGTCACGGGCTTAATATCAAAGGGTTCACGATGCGACACTTTTAAATTGCTAGCTAGATAAGCATTGTACTTTTATGCCATTAAAACAAGAAGTTTCTGGAATAACTAATACTCCTACTTTCAATTTTATTAGTGTAAATAATTTTTAACTAGTTTTTAAAACTTTTAGATAATAGGTAGACCTTGACGTCTTGTTGACAGCAATATTAATAGAGAGGAAACGAGAAATATATGAAACAGTGTTGAGACAATTACACATACACACACATACACACACGCATACACATGCGTGCGCCTTACCCGGGACTCGCACCCTGAAAACTTCTTACCATATACTAGCGTGCATTACACTGCATTACGGAGGCAGGATTCGAAGAATCAACTTCGAATGTAAACATTGTAATGTTTTGAATGATAGGGTTCCCTAACCTGAAATATTTACAGGGCCGTCATTTTGAAAATAAGTGTCTGAGCCACTTCAAACACATACGTTTACATGGCTTACCGTAGCGCTATGTGTGTGAAGAATTTAGTGAAAACCTGAGGTATGGCAAGAAAACTTAATTTTCTTATTTAGTGCTGTCTTACAAGATTGAGTAAATTGCCTCTAACAGATACTATCAGCACACAAAGTTTGGGTGAATTTGGTTTGCTTGTTCAATATATTATATATATATATATATATATATATATATATATATATATATATATAATAAACTTATTGAAATATTGAAATATACATATAAGTACTTATCTATTTGTTGACATATGTGATGCTTGAATAGACACTTTCAGCACACAAGATTTGGTCGAAATTGATCACATGGTATGGTAAATATAACAAATAAACCTAAAATATTTCCATGGATACCATTTTGAAAATAATTGCCAAATCATTTTAAATCGCATACGTTTTCATAGCCTACCATAGTATTACTTGCCAAATTTGGAGAGAATGGGTTGGGTAGTTTTTTTTAGATATAAAATAAAAGTGTAATTTTTTCAAGTGTTGCCATATTCCAAATTAGTGTGCCAACAACAATTTACAACTATAAATTCAATGCTTACATGATATGCTGACAACAACCAAAATTTTGTTTAAGTATGTTGAATAGTTCCCGAGATACGAAATATAAGTCTACATTTTAAAATATCGGCCATGCTGAAAGCAAGTGCCCGGTGTGGTCGAAAACTATAAAAGTCTGATTTCCTTACTAGTAAATGTTTACCCTGTATGGTGAAATTCGGTTCACGTGTTCAAAAGTTTTTAGGAGAGTGCACACACACACACACACGCACAGACACACACATACAATTACAGACACACAGACAGGAAAGTGATCTCATAAACTTTTCTTTTCTTTGGCAAATAGGTTTAAGGTAACCTATTTAATTTTACCACTAGTACAATTTCTCCACTTTAATCAAGACTTAAATAAATTGAATTATTTTCCTAACTCGTTCCAAGAATTATTATTTTTAAGGTTGACTTCAAAACTGTTAGCTTTATACTTACCCACTGGAAGATATTCTGAAATTGTAGGATAGTCAATAACCCTGCATAACTGTATGATATACATTTCTGTTGAAATCACTTCTCTGTTCCGACACATTTATAAGAAGAAGTCTTCTTTATTCGTCCTTAAGTACGTGTATAGTATGAAAAACCTTTTGGCGTTCATCCATGGAACATAGCCTAGACACTTAATTACATCGCAGTTACCTTCCAGTGACCAGGAAGGGGGGGGGGATATCATGTACACTTAACTAATTCTTCGCAAAGTTCTCGGTCAGAATCCTGAATAATCCGTCATGAGACATTTTAGGCATGTGTAAGCAGCTCCACATTAAGCTGAAGATATAAGAGCGATTGTTTAATCAAACAAAACGTTAATTAATCAATTTAAGCTGAACTACAAACGAATAGTTGTTCTCGGAACAGTGCAGTCTGTAGGCTATAGGTGGTTTTATTAAGAGACTGTTACGAAATATCAACCAGCTGGAAAACGTTGTACGAGACTGAAAATACATTTATCCCCTTAGTGCAAGGACCAAACCTACGCGTGACATTATCAAGTGGCAGAATTAAATGATTTTTCAGAATAAAAGTGAGTTGAAAAGGATTAATCACCGATAAGATGTACAGACCATTCGCGATTACTTCATAATTCTAAAGCCCTGCTAAAGTTCTACTTCCAGGATATTGCTCCGCCTCGTGCAAAAAAACTTAAACGAGTCTGGATAATAACACCAAAGGGACGACGCACCTCAATCGTGCGCACTCAGTGTAATAATAAATATTTTCCATTAGAACTATTTCTTACTAGGCCCTCTCTGTTTTATTCGTATTAGTTATAAATTAAATAATATAATGTATAAATACTATGTAAGTAAAAGTTTGATTTAACAACAGATAAGATACTTTAATGTTAACAGAAGTATAAAATGTCTATGATACATGGGATATTTAGAGAAAGAACCAAGAACATCTTATATAGGGGTGATTTTTCAAATGTTTGATTCATAAAGTATGAAGAAACCATGAATAAACTATAACACTTTGACAAATATGTCTCAGCTACATAAATGTGTTGACTTTACAATAGCAAATACTACCAAAGGATTTAACTTTACCGCCTGTAAATTGTAATGTTACTAGTAAAGTTTGAACAAGAGTGTTAAAATTAATCCGTATTCATTTTTAATGTGTGCAGTGGAAAAACTTGGTTCCATATGGATGGCTCCTGGATTTAAAAGAATCATATTGTATAGATTTCGTTATCAAAATGCATTGTATAAGTTTTGAGGATTTTATACACAATAAACAGCTTTAATTATAAGTATAAAAAACTTCAGAACTAAACTCGTACTCATAGAGAGACAGTAGTTTCAACACTCGTAGTCTGTATAAATGCATGTGTGGTCAGGGAAGTATTTTGTGTTAAATGGCCACGGGGAGATGAGTTCCAATAAGAGTATGTGTTAGGTTTTAGCAGAGTATTTGAAATACGGAGTACTGTAGCTTACCGATGGCAGAAAAAATAAATTGAACAGGTTTAAAATACAATATTGGTTTGCTAACGTGTTTTCATTATACCAGAAAAGACCATCTAATCTATACATCTAGCAAATAAAGTTTTGCGAAGCACATTATCAGGTCAGATTCGAAATAATTTGTTGAAGTGTGTCGATTTTTTTCTGTCGAATGTAAATAGTCATCTTGCATTTTCACCAAGACCACTCACAACAGACCTGTGCGATATCCACTTTTACAAAGTTATTTGTATATTTGCTTATCAAATTGTTATCGATTCGATATATTGCTACAGGAAAATATTGAAAATCGATATCAATATATCGTAAACACTGATGATGTCAGTGGTTCACAAAATCTATAGCGTTACCGAGCGGTTTAGCCCAAGCGGTAGCATAACAGACCATCATTGGGATTTTGTAGTTTCACTACCGGTTGACAACACTAGTAATAGTTTCTGTTGCGTAGTTTTTCTTCCCGTTTCAGGCAAATTTCATCTTAGTTCTTTAATGCGTGTATTCCAGATTCACTCTACTTTAAAAACCATATGATTTCCTCCTGTAATTGGCTTGGTGCTGTAAACCAAGAAATCAAGGATTCTAGTATATCCTTAACAATTAGAATTAATTCTCCTCGTACGAGAAACTTAACAACACTGCGAATTCGAAAGTTTCCGAATTTCATACGACTTTCAGCGCCATATCGCAAATGTAACGCTTTAAACAAACATCGTATCGTGAAGGTAGGTAAAGGCTGTTCACGATAAAGTGAGCACTTTTGAAATCAACCTTAGAGAAAAGCTACTGCTCCTACCTGTATTTACTTTAATAGACGCACTGAGTGACATGCTCCCAGTAAAGTTGGTAACGATGGAGGTAAGTAGTTACATATCTTAACGTCGAATAAAAATTGTTAGGTAACCATTTGTAATGACTTAAATTATTTACTCAGCTTTCTGTTTTTAATACATCGGAATGTAAAAATGGGCAGATTTGTAAAATATTTACTTTTATAATAATTGTAAAGTTCCATTTGATCAACGCATGAATAAAATGATGAGGCTCGTGACAACATGCATATCAGTAAATTGTAACACCTGGCTGTGTTAGCTTGTTTTATTTTATGTAGGGAAATAATATTATCTTTGATTGCCATAGTTTATGTTCTGATATCAAGTGTGTCAGATGATAGTACGCAAAGTGTATGTGAGATACTGTTTGGAAAACTTTCGCAAATGGCAGTTTAACATTTAAATGTAACTTTATCATTGCAATTGTAATGTTTTAAAGTATTTTTCCGTGGTAGAGAATAAACTATCAAGATTGGCATCGACAACAGCGATTTTTTTATTAGGAACAAAAAAAATTCGAACGTTAGGGCTGTTGTAAAAAATGTTATAAGTAAGGCAAAAGCATAAGCATAAGGCTCAACGTAAATGTTGATTAGAAGTGAATAAATATTGAAATAAGCCTTTGTACCGCACTAGAAGTCATCAGTCCAGGCTAGAGGAAGATGAATTTCTGCATCGTTAAGCTGCCAATATAATTTGTATGCATTACAAGGAGTCAACTACGTAGAGGTGATGTCTCCCGCATGTCGTCAGAGGACCCCGGCCTGAGCCAGCGTAGCATCCAAATACGAAGTTCAACGTCCATTGCCCCGGTCAGGAGAGATACGACTAGTGTAAGGAACCAGTCCACTGAGTTCGATCAGCAACGGTGAATCCACAACGAAGCAGCTGGGACGAGAGTCGACACCCGGACCACGGTACCAGTAAGCGGCTGAGTATGGCCAGTTATAGCTGGCGAGCGGCGAGATCCATTTAAGTAGCAGGTCATTCCAACAACAGCCACCAGAGGAGTATTGCTGTTTTAGGCACTACTGCAGTGATGTATCGTCCATAGCTAAGTCCAGCGCATATAATTATGTATATTAGTGCTGCAGGAACATTGAAAACAAGGCCAATCATTATGAAGTAGCTAAGATATAGGTGGATCTAGGACGCATAGTGCGTCAGTGTTGTATGCCTTTGCTTGTGTGGAAGATAAATGTAGGCCTTGTTAATTTTTCTAATAAGCCCTACGTTCATAAGGTTGCTAATATTATGTTTGATAACGATAATTCATATTCGAAACATACCAAGGAGAGTCATTACCAATATGACATGATTCAATTTTCTAAATAATAAATTCTAATCATAATTTTGTTTATTGTTTGTTGAATCATTCTAAGGGTAATTAGCTTAGTTAACTAGTGGTCTTATTAATTCAATTTTTTATTTATTTCTCTTTATTTGATATCCCGCATCTTGGTCTGATAAAGTCTTTAATTAAGAGTAAAATTAGAAAGTTGTATGCCATTGAAGTAATTCTTTTGGACCCATACTGACTTATACGTTATTCAGTAGTATAATTAGGGATAAATTGGTTAGGTTATATGTTCCTAGATCAGTTTATACAATGAGGAAACATTTTATGTAACAGCTCATAATATAATTAAGCTAGTCGGAGCATTACATATCTGACATTTGTCAGTATTCCTTTATTTTTATTCAGGCATGTTACATAAATATTTGGCTACCTGAGACGTAGGGCTTAAGGTATGGTTACCTACACAAACCCTGAGCACCAAAGATTAAGGGGAATTTAATGGTAAATGAGCTTTTCCATATAAATAGCCACGATAGAGTTAGCAAGTTTGATTTATGCAACGCGGGGCTAGATCGCCGTATTATCTTAGAAAAGACAAACGCATAGAGGACAACGTGACTGAAAGTCCCATAGAAAATATTATACTTAGCACTAGCGATCATTCTGGAGCACTATTGCAGTCCACTTCGGGTAGCAGAAATACTGAGAACACACCTCCATAGAGAATATGAATGTGCCGATACCGCCTCAGGTTAATTTGTTACAGACCTCTGAGTCTGTGACACTGGCCGATATAATGTGCACATTTAATGATATGAACAGCCATATGAACGAAATGAAAGGCGATATAAACAGTTAAAGAATGAAATGAACAGTCGTATGAGCGAAATAAAATGATAAATAAGCGAGATAAACTCTCGGCACAAGCAGCAGTCGCAGATGTTTGAACAAGCCTTCGGAGATCAGCGAGAGGAATATCTTGAGAGTAATTTTAATGCTAGCCTTAACCAGGTGGCACAGGACATGTCCGCTTAGATAACCGTAGTAAATCATAACTTGAAACCGATCAATACGCAATTGGAGCAGGCTTATGCCAATTCCGTAGTAAAATTAGGGATAAGTTGGTCAGGGTATTTGTTCCTGGATCAGTTTATACAAAGAGGAAGCATGTTTTATGTAACAGCGCATAATATAATTAAGCTAGCCGGAGAATTACATATCTGACGTTTGTCAGTATTCCTTTATTTTTATTCAGGCGTGTTACAAAATCTTAATCAGGGCTTTCAAAAGAGCTCATTTTATCGTGAACAGTCTATAGGTGGTTAGGTAGAGCTTGACGTCTCGTCGACAGCGAGGTCGTTAGAGAACGGAGCAAGTAGCTCAGACAAGCAGGAGCGGGGTAAGGAATCGGACATGGACTGTATGTAAGAAACCATCCCAGCATTCCCCTGTAATGATTTCGGGAAACCATGCAACACCGGAATCAGGATGGCCGGACTGGGATCAGAACCCAAGTCCTCCCGAATGCTAGTCAAAGTTTTACGACTGATTTGTGTTCGCTCTCCTACCCTATCTCTAAGTCTTAAGTGACGACCCGAGGTGGGAACGTGAGCTAATCGCGTCTCAGGGCGAACCCCTTACGCCTACAAGGGAAGGAAGTCATGCAAGGAGGAGACATGTATCGCGGCAGAGAGAGATTGGGCAGCCATGGCCAGTGATTAGGGCAATGACTACCTCCTTAAGTGTAACCTATAGCTAAGAAGAGAAAAGGAAAAGCCGAGACAGACCGTGAAAACCCTTTCGATTGAAAAGAATTCAAAATCATTGCATGCATTAAACAGAAATGGTACGGGAAACGGAGTGTGTGGAAACATGCCCTTTGTTAGTACGGTTGAAAAACTAGGACAGAAGGGCCGGGAACTTAATTTCATTACATTTTAGGAGGTTGCGGTTTACCACTGCACCACTTTTTTCGATTATAAAGGGAAGGTTATATCGGAGTGGCGTGCGACTTCGTCACTCGACAGGATGTTGTTCCGAACTAGGAGCGATGAAGGGGTCAACATAGAGAAGGTACGCGTCATGTTATCAGCGGATGTGGTGTCGGGTGGAGCGTAGTTGACTTCCCGCTGAGCAGACTGCCCCAGACAACAACGGAACAATCGAACATCGCACAGTTGTTACAGGAGGTCGCTGTGTGAGTCACTTCCTCGTCAGCGCGTGTCAGCGATAGCAGTTTAATACCAGCCCGGGTTATCGCGCGCACTTGCCTCCTCAAGGTGGAGACTAGACGAGTGGGCGAAGAAAGCAGACGTCGCTTCCTGTTGCCTTCAACGTAATCCGCTCCCGAATCGGCACAAGGCAACGGGATGTCTCTGCGCTATACACAGATAAAGTCCGCGTCTAACTATCGAGAACAAGGCAGCATTTCGGTACGTCATCTTGTGCTCCTGGTATTACTACAAAAAGAAGCCAAAAAAATTTTAAATCTTTTTTTTAAATCCATTTATTTTTTAATTAAATAATTGAATTTCCTAACAACAAATCTGCGCATCACAATGCTCCAGTTATTTCGTTGATATAGTGCATTCGCAGTTTCTTCATACTTTTTTTGATAAAACATTTAAAAAATCACCCGCGAAATACTTGTTTCCTAAAAATGCCATGTATCAGAAGCGTTTTATACGTCTGTAAACATATAAATGCCATATTTTTTATTAAATAAAACTTTACTTTTATTTTATCTATAAAATATAATCCTTCAATTGTAATTTACATGAACAAAAATTAAAACAAGTGTGTTGGTAACGCGTAACTGTTAGAAATATTTCTTATGCAGGATATTATAACATAGAGTTCCCACGAATGCCATGCATTGTCCCTTTGGTGTAATTTTCTAGGCTCAGTTGAGCTTTGTTTACATGAAGTGTAGGAATATTCTGGAAATATAACTTTTGCAGAGCTTCACAAAACTTGGAAGCAACAGTGAATAGACTATATTTAATACTCCGGTGAGAGAAGGGGAATGTCTCTCTTTGAAAACAAATTGTTATTTATCGGACACAGCTATTTAACTTTTACACACAGTGGTTAGTCATTATCTGCGTATGTTTATACTTTAGTGGCTTTGCAACATGCTTTTCACAGGAATTGTTTTATTGCATGTAGACCTATTGCGACTATAAAGACATCGTCCGTTTGTACTTCATGATCTTGTTTTTCCTTTGCTAAATGTATATCTTAAGTTCTTTATTAATGTTTTGTAGGCAATTCAGGACATTAGAGATGGCACAAGCGTGATGAAATTTATGTAATCATCAATACGCCAATACTGCTGTTTAGTCCATTCGCGGCAACTTCCAACTTTTCTGAAGCCCTGATAAAGTACTACTTCCAGGATATTCCTCCGCCTCGTGCAAAAAAAGCTTAACTTACTCTGGAAAATTACATCAATAGGACAGCGCATCACATTCGTGCGCACTCAATGTAATAATATTTTACATAAGAACTATTTCTTTCTAGGCATTACCAACACAACTACTTTCTCAATTGTTATTCATATCTTTACTAATATTATAAACAGGTAATGTGAATTTGTTTGTTTATATGTAACTGCTAATCTCGGAAACTACACGGCTGATTCTTATAAGCCTTTCAGTGTTAGAAAGCTACATTCTTCCAGATGGGCATAGGTTAAGTTTAATTTTAAAAAAATTACCTTGAGAAATTTCAAAATCTGTGCACCAAGTCGGAAGAATTTGAGCTACTTGGCTGCTTTCTAAGCATGCTCTACCAAAACCATTAAAGATAAATTGAAACAATATTAGAAGAAATTGTGTATCATAATATTAAAAAAATACGCAAGTAGTCGCAGGTAGCCACGGGTAGTCACAGGTTGTCGCAATCTGTCGCAAGTAGTCACGGGTAGTCGCAGGTTGTTGCAAGTAGTCGCACATAGTCGCAGGTAGTCACGGGTAGTCGCCTATGTATTTCAATAACTCCATAAAACCTGAGCGAAGCGATAGCGGGCTGCTAGTTAATTATAAATTAAATATTTTTAATTTATAAATACAAGTTAAATTTAACCACAAATAATATAATTTTATGTTAACACAAGTAAAAACGCTTGTAATACATGGCATATTTAGGAAACAACCAAACACGTTACACATGGACTGATTTTTCATAGGTGGAAAGGGGTGGTATCCTTCTCAGACTTAATTCGAACGACTCCCCTTCTCAAAGTTCTCTTTCCTTCATGGTGAAATATTCCTTTTTTAACAGAACTCTGTAACACCATTCCTAAGACAAAGGTGTCTTTCTTGCATGAAAGTCATAGCTGTTTTCTTTATCCCACTTCTGCACTAACTTGAGTACTGTTTATGAATAACTGTTCGTTTCGCTTCCATTTAAATAAGTTAATGTGAATTTATATCACATATGCAAATATTACTATTGAGAAATGTTAATCAACAACATATGTAAATTGAAAAGATACTTTAGTATGCAAATCAAGCAAAGGAAATTTAAAATAAATATTGGGTAACCTCTGGTAAAGGCTGTTCACAATAAAGTGAGCAGTATTGAAATCAACCTTAGAAAAAAGGCACTCCCCCTACCTACATTTATTTTAACGGGCGCAATGAGTGGCATATGTGCCTAGTAAAGTTGGTAACAATGGAGTGGAAAAGTGTTCCATATATCAACTTCGAGTAAAAAATTTTAGTTAACCATTTGTGACAACTTAAACAAATATTTTTTTTTTTTTAGCATCGACGTGCAAAAATGAGCAGATTTGTACAATACTTACTTTTCTAATCATTTCACAGTTTCACTTGACCGACGCATGAATAGAGTGATGAGGCCCACGGCAATGTTAATTTTACGTAAGGCGGAAGAACACACAGCGTGCATACAATTAGATCTTAAACAGGTCTTCCAAAAGTGCTCATGTTACCGTGAACAGCCTATAAAGTATTTCCTTACATAAGTTCGATTCAAAAAGTGTGAAGAAACCGTGAGTAGAGTATAACCTTAAATAACTTGTAAAATATATTTGACTTTTAAACAATTTAATGTTTGAATAGAACGTTTAATAAAAAAAACGTTTAATGCATAGTCGTTACATTTTTTTTTTCGTGTTGTTTTTTTTTTATTGTACGTGTACGACTGTATTCCGCGATGGAACTCTGTATCGCCTCCATGCTGGCAGAGTCCGAATCATCGAGGGGACGGTTCACAATCATCTCGCCTCGTCCTTTGAACCAGCCAACCCCTCTTCGGGGCGACCTTCATCTGATCGCGGGCAGAACAGTACCGCGGCTTTGTAAAAACACAGGAATGGTACGCGGAGGGGAAAGGCGGGCAGCAGAGTCGCTTTGTGCGTGAGCAGACTCCATTGTCGTGGTGCGGCCACACTGTCTCAGGCTCAAAGCCGCCGACATTCGTACTGATACCCATCTCGCCTGCCCCTGCCCTAGGGCACAGATGGTCCCCGTCTCCCCGCGGACATATCCGCTGTTTACTTTTGTGACACGGGTCGTGGCCTGCCGACGTGGAGTGGCCGCCGGAAACCATAGCGACTTTCCCTCCATTCAGCGCGATTCCCCGAGTTTTCGCTCGCTGTCCCGACCGAGCTCTTGATTACCTTTGTGCGCGCGTCCCGAGCCCCTTTTTTACCCCCCACTGGCGGGAGTTGTCGCAGCTGAATAACCCTGATACACTGTAGCTAATGACGGAGAATTTCCCGACGAGAAAAAAGAAAACCCTGAGCCCCGGAAAAGAGGTCTCAGTGTCGCGAGCTAACGTCTCTGCAAAATTCTTCTCGCGTCGTTCGCAGCTGCTGTCCGTGTCATTTGGCAGCTCGTTCCGCTCGCTCAGGGAAATGGACGTTGGGGAGTCGCCGACAAACGCCTCCCAGTGAAATCAATAGGTCTCCTACAGCATTACGAAGTGCATCTAGTCACAACAAATTTCGTGTCAATACCACTTCCGCTGACACTGCTGCTAAACGTGAAGAACGGAGAGTAGCTGTAAATATAGGCCAGCAACAATTTAGGCTGTTGTCACCATGGATATTGTTAACGTATATAGTAATACCGGCATAACACTGTTGTTATCATTTCAGTCATTGTAGCGGCATGCAACTCTCTCTCTCTCTCTCTCTCTCTCTCTCTCTCTCTCTCTCTCTCTCTCTCTCTCTCTCTCTCTCTCTCTCTCTCTCTCTCTCACACACACACTATATATGTATGTATGTATATATATATATATATATATATATATATATATGTGTGTGTGTGTGTGTGTGTGTGTGTGTGTGTGTGTGTGTGTGTGTGTGTGTGAAAAATTAAATTTTTATTATTAATTTATTTTTAACGAAAATTTGTTCATGACGTCATTTTATTCTAAAGTGTTACCTTTTATTAAACAACCGTAACGTGTGAGAGAGAAAGAGAGATAGAGGCGTGATCAGGTTAAACGGAGTCAATACTCGACATGAACTTTATATAGATACTGTTTTATTAACATGAAAGTTTCCGCTGTCACGCACTTTTGTGAGTGAAAATTCGCACATTTAGTAACCAATATGCTTACTGTTATTTTGTCCTAACAAATTTTAATGCCGTAATCAAGCTGTTTCTTTTTTCCTTCCCCACCAGTACTGCGTATTCCTTGCGAAACTGCGAAAATGAGAAACGTTATTGAGTCGATAAGCGGAGGTTTTGAACCCCCTGGGCCTTAACCCCTCCTTTACATACGGCACTGACAGTATGTAAGTTCACTACAGAGCGCCTGTTCTGTTGTATGAATATACTGGATATGCGCATATGGGTTGTTTGATGTTCTTTGTTAATTGAACAATTCAGTATTAAAAGTCCTGCTTAAGTTTCTTTTAGTGGACTGTGTATACTAACTCGGTCACGAGTACGTTAGTTTTGTATACGTGTTTCTCTCAAGTGAAACGCACTGGAATTGCAACGATTATAAGTGTCCTCTTGTTGCGCCAGTTCTTATACCACAAACCAGCTTCATTGGCCACCGAATAAACATTAGAACTTGCACGTTTAATGAAGACGTTAAGACACGCGGTTATATTGAATAATTCGCAGCCGATATCACCATTAGCGCCGTGATCGAGGTTGGTCCAGTAGCCGTCTCCGTGGCGCAGTTCGGATGCGTGCCTGATGACGGCGCGAGCGGCTCCGGTTTTGAATCCTCGGTAAGGCACGGTCGTCACTTCGTGCTCGCCTAAATGTCTCTTTCTCGATTTTGAGGGTAGATTGTGGTTTCATGGCATGGCAATGACAACTAGGTAAAAATACCAAATCATCTAAAAAATAATGTTCATCGGCATTTCTTTTTTGACGTAAACGCTTGGCATTTTAATTTGAGGCTACCCGTGGGGCATAAATTAATATCCAACTTGCTAACTGAAATCTACGCGTCTTTTGAAGTCAACATTGAAAAACTTATAAACGGCAATCGTTCTTTTTAAATTTTTTTTTTCCAACTTTATAAGCAAATATTTCAGCACAACCATGTAATATGTCGGCAAATTGTCTTTTCGCCGCAAAGAAATGTGCAACTTTACGGCGCAAGAAATAACCACACAGTGAAACGTCACTGTAGTAAAATATTTGTTCACGAAGTTGGCAACAATTGCTGCCTGGGATTTTCTATACTGGCTGCCGGAAACTTTTACATTTCTATTATGGTGTTTAGCACCAATTTACGTACCCCAGCCTTTTAAAATCTCGTTTCGTACCAGTTTCAAAAAACTATTCCAACACGAAGTTTTGTTTCATCTAATGTGTTTCTTGAAGTCTCAGAGTGGCATGTTACAATTTCTTCTAAATCCTAACTTTGTTCACGAGCGATAAGAATTTAATTTCTGGATGTATACAATTTTATCGAAACAGGTAAAATTGAAATGCGGTCGAACTACGCGAAAAATGTTTAAGAAAATATTCTTCGCGGAAACCTGGTGACACGGACAACTCTCGGGAGAACCCCGAGAAAACCTTTACACCAGGGCAGTGTCCGTCCCCACTCCCTGCATGAGAGCCCCCAACAGAAAATCGCCCTCTTTTTTTATTCCACGACTGCTGAAGACTGGGATTGAACCGGGGATCTCAAGCGCCTGGAAAGCCATCGCGTCTGAACCTATTTTTTTGCTTTACTTTTTTTTTTCTCATTTTGCCTTTAAATTTTCTGTGATAATAATTCGATGACAAATTCCTACGTACGGTGATTAAAACCATTAAGGGCGTTCAAGAGGCTAAACTAGTTTTTACACTTTAACATATAACAATTTTTCGCTGTGATATGAAATAATAGTCTAAAAAACCCGTAAATTGTGGATATTTTTCCTTTTCAAAAACAACTGGAAAAAAACTACAAGAATTTAAGATTTACATAATTTTTTCGTGTCTTCTCTCATGCTCCAAGCTGTGTTTACGTTAAAAAACAGTACGTGCGCTAGCTAACGTCATATGGTAGGATTTGACGGACGGATGTTAAGGCGATAATGAAACAGCATCCCCCAACTGAGAGAAGCTAACAGATTCTTTCACTCAGTGGCGAATGACCTTATTGGTGACAGGTCAGACGTTGATAACACCGCACGTAACTAAATTCGAATTTCGATAGGATCTCCATTGTTTACGATGACTACGAAGGCAATGGAGATCCTATCAAGATTCGAATTCAGCTACACCGCACCATCGCTATTAAACTTCAGAAACAACACCGTATTTAAAATGCCCGAGTTGGGATTTGAAACTAAGACTTCGCTGCTGGTACGTAGGAACTTAAACTTCGTGACGCAATAGTAATTTTGTAAACGAAATTTGGTTATTGTTTTTCTTACCTGTAATTTATCGAAAAATTAACACATAGTCCATTCACGACTGGAACAGACTTATGAAAATCAATTTTTGAAAAAAAAAAATACCCTAGCCATTAGCTGCATGTACAACTAGTAAAAAAAGTGGCTGATACAGTACCCGCACCCGCCATTTTTTTTACTAGCTATACATGCAGCTTCTGGCTGGGGTATTTTTTCAAAGATTGATTTTCATAAGTCTGTTCCAGTCGTTAATGGACTGTATTTAGTTAATAAGGACTACTAAAAATACAATAATACAAATTAGTAAGGTCACTGAACGGACGAATATATAGACCTGTGTTACCATTAAACACAGAATGCGCCAGCCTAGTGGCCGAGAGATAGCGACAATCCCCATTCGAGTCGAGACAGGACGCCCCTCCTTGAAATTGTGGACATTATCCTGAAGACGCCTTTGCCCTTCTCGACTAACGTTACACGACTGTCTCCCCAGTGATTTATCTACTCGTAGAGTCCCTTTTACCTGAAAGTCGCTTTCGTAATCGCTTATTAAGGCGTTTTCAAGATAACTTTAACGATAACGCCCTTGAGCGAACCCTACGTACTACGTAGAGGTGGTTACTCTTGTGCTGGGTGTGGCAGCCGTGACGTCGAGGGCACATATGACATACGCGTGAGAGTCGACCTTATCGGTCCTCCACACATAAACATACCCTGCTCCAGGCGGTGAATAATTACAGACTGTGGTAACTTTAGAGTCACTGGCCATTTTGTAAAGCAGTTTAATAACATTTTGAGCAACTGGGATACACGCATGTTCGTGTGGCAAAACTCTTCTAAAATAATACATTTTGCGTATCTTGGTTCTATAATATCAACTTAACAACTTTGTGAAAAATAGAGTGCAAACATATAAAGGCACTTAGTTTTAGTAAACAATGTGTCGCCTCAATTGAAACCACGTGGTTTTCACAATCTGCAGGAATAAAAATGTTCAATGTTGGAACACGAAGATGATTACTCACAACTTGCATGCATACTCTACCCCATATTCACACAATATAAGGCGTGAAGAGACCTTTAGTGGTGCATGAGTTTGACACGTTTAAAAAACAGAAGGAGTGACCGCAAACGTTAAGTTCCTCTGCTTGCCGCGAGATAGCGCCACAGGCAAACAGAAGTGATTGCAGAGTTATTTGTTAGTTTGTATTACGCTGCAGAATGCAGCGTAAAGAGGCTACGGGGTAGAAGGCGCATCCAATATGTGTTATAGCGTACATTACAGCATAATCAGCTGCTGTCAACTACAGATAGTTTTCTAACCGTTTTTTCCACCTCAAAATGAAATAATCGAGAAACTAAAAATTCAACATTAATGGCGAGAGAGAGAGAGAGAGAGAGAGAGAGAGAGAGAGAGAGAGAGAGAGAGAGAGAGAGAGAGAGAGAGAGAGTTGGTAATGCGGCGATTTGTGTGCAGAAACATGACATTGTTACAGCACTGCATACAATGTGCCACGATGACACGACGGCAGTTTGAGTTAACGCTGCACTGCCAATACCCCAGCTGTCGTAATGCCCATCAGGACAATGGCTCAGCCTGCGATGCTGAATAATTCTAAGAATTATTTTATACCTGGTTCATTTCACAACGCTGTAGGATTTTCTTCACGCAACAAAGCCGGGTAGATGATTTCAATTAGCTATTCTGAAACAATTGAGAGTGTAGCAATTATTCCCTTCAGTGGCGAGTATAATCTGCGAGAACGCACTAATCAGTGTCTTTCAGCAATCGGATTCATTACATGTTAGTCGGAACCACTATTACATTCGTGAGAATCAGTCACCGGCATATAGGCTGCTGACGATAAACAGAGCAGTTTTGAAAGCCCTGCTTAAGAACCATTTATATGCATATCGCGTGTCCTTTCGCTAAAATTAAAATTAGCATTGCACTGGACGTAATCGCTTTATCCATGAGTCGGTCGAGTAAAATTGTGAAATTACTAAAAATGTAAACAATTTATAAATTTCCTAGTTCTTACACTTACGTATATAAATATATTAAAATAAATATAATCAGTATTTATAAATGGATATCTAATAATTTTAATTCAACGTTAAGACATGGAACTACTTTACTTCCGTCACTGCAAACTTTGCTAAGCAATTCCAATCAGTTTGTCCGTTAAAATACGTGCAGGAGGGAGCAGTGACATTTTTCGAAGGTTGATTTCAACAGTGCACTATTAACCATGAACAATCTTGCCATACCCAGCACTTTTTTTCTTCGTGGCCAGCCAAAGGCCAGTCACAAATTCTTTCACCCCGCGCCTACGCCCTTTCTGAGTAATACTGGTGTAAAGTAGTTCCTTTAGTTGGTCGTTGTGTTATCTATGTCGCGACTTTCCATCCTTTGACTCTCCTGGACCACATAACTACTACTTTTTGTTTTGTTTTTTATTACTTTGCATACAATCACCCTTTGATTGATTATTATTGCATATGATTGAATACTATATATTAATTTACTTCCAAGCTTCCCGGAGGGTGAGTGGGGAGCGTTTGATCCTGCCATCCCCCTGACTCTCCTAGCAACTTTTGGGTTATTCTCTATGTTATAATGTATGTATTTCAACTCTACTTTTCTAAGACATTCTAGAGCTGTTCTGTACTATATAACCTAAATCCATTTCTTTGTTAGGCAGAAGCCGGGAGGGGGCCTGTGAACCCCTTTTAGATCCCCTTGTCCTCGCAGAACCCTTCTTTCGGTCTGAATTCTAATTTAATTAGCATGTTCCATGTCCCATTGACAAGTGCGTATATTTCCAATCTCATTTATCCCGGTCCCTTGCCTATGCCATTGCTCCTCTTTGATAATATTCCTGCTTGTTCGGTTCCAGGTCTGCATCACGTTAACTAGCTTCTTCAGAAAAAGGGAGTGAGGCGCAAAACCCTCCAACTTGTCAGTTGCCTTTTAATGAGGGACTGCTGTGGTCTAGTGATCAGAGCAGGTGAACCGGGTTTATATTCCCGGCGGGATCAATTGTAGATTTTTGCATGTGGGAATCCAACCCGGACGATGCCGCCTGTCGACGGGTTTTCTCAGGGTTTTCTCGTGCCCCCGCCCTCACATTCCGGCGCTGCTCCATACCTCACTTCACCCTTATAGGCTCTCAAGACCTCGATGTTAAGAGCCGCCCAAATATCTTCACTCCTTTTGATGAATCCTTTGAAAGTTCTACTTGTTAGCACTGCGATTACCCAGGCTGTGTTGTGGATCCGCATCCACAACAAAGTTAATGTAGCGGTTTTACATTTGGCCAATTTAGTTATGAATGTCCGCTCCCAGCATCAAAGTTTTATAGCGGTTTTAATCGTTAATATTATGGCGTAGTACCCTTTTTTCAGGGAGGAGTATCTTCCCATTCTTGTTTATTATCTTGTATCCACAGGTCAAAATCTTCTAATCGTATAGGGATTGTCCTTGCATATTCATCCACTATTTTTGCCTTTTCCTTGTTAGACATTATATCTCGTAAGTCACGTTCATTTTATTATATTATTACGTCTTCTGCAGTATTCCATTCTTAAGTCCTCAATCATAGGAAAACATTGTAGCTCATGTTGCACTGTGACTTTGGTGTTGCATCTCCTATAGAGAAGGAGTCAGATTTAATATGTGGAGATTCGCTTTAAAATTGCCAAGGTTATGAACATATGTGATAGACGTTAATAAGTCATAGTCCAGTGATGGCAGAGTGTATCTCTAATATCAGGGAATATTCTGTAGGTTGTTCTACTTTTCTCCGAGGCATCCCATCTCTCCGGCCAGAGGTCCAGCATCTCTCTTCTGGTTTCATTCTTCCTTCCCTCGACGCTGATGCAGATCTTCCATTGGTTTCATTCATTATGATTTCTTTATCTATTACTATCATATAAAGGCTAATTATTCCAGATACATTACCTTCAGTGTTTCAGTATGTGTTTCCCTGTATGCTTTTGTGATCGCAAGAAATGCAGCTTTTTATTATCTTCAGTAGAATCTCTGCGTACACACTAATCTGGCTTCTTCGTATCACACTGTCACTACAGATCTACAAAATTTATTCTCAGGAAGACACTCTTGTACAAAAATCCAAGTCCTCGCGATGATGTGGACACCACTCGCATCTTCGTGAAAAGTCTTACAGAAGGCTTCATTAGGTACCCGATATTGTCCTGGAAGCATAGCTTGTTAATCAGTATAACCCCAAGGTACTTTACAGTGCTCTTTATCTACACTTGTGTTTCCTTAAATCTTACCACTGGTGAGCTATATGAAGTTTTCCCCACGCTGGTTTTCTCAACAGAAAATTCAGTTTTGAACATCCTTCCCTATCCCTCGACCAGCTGTAATGTTTCTTCTGTTTTATGATCCAGTTCAGTTCTGCTCCTGCTCCATGCTGGAATTATCACAAGATCACCAACATCATCATTATAAGCGAAGATCTCACTTTCTTCTTTCAACTGCGAAGGCAATGTGTGTCAAAAAGGATGTTCTATAAAAAATTCCCTGTGACCGATCCATGGGAACATTTCTTAGATATTTTCATCCGTACACACATGTCATTCTCTTTGTACGGACTTATTCAGCTCTCAAAGTAATTAATTAAGATCACATAGATATTAATTAGGTACTACTTTTCTCTCATCTGCCAAAGCACACTTGGCCTCCGTGTATTATCGAAGGCTCCTCTTATGTCAAGGAAAACTCCTGAGATATAAGAATTTCGACAGAATTCTAGTAATCTATGTTTTACTAACTTTTCCATTATTTCTACAAGTACCGGCAGTAATGTAAGGGGTTTGCACAGTTTTGGGTTTGTTGGATCTCTATTCCCCCTTTATATAAGAACTTGAGAATACCATTCTTCTAGCTGTATGGGAAGCACCCATTTTATAGACAACAATTCTTCTGTACTAATATATCCTTATTTTGAGGTATACTCTCTTGAGTATTTCAGAAACTATCCCATCATGTCCAGCAGCATTCTTATTTTTCAGATCCATTATTTTGTAAAGTTCTTCTAACTCAAATATGTAGTGTGAGGAATGTCTGGCAACTATGTCATTTTGTCGCTCTTCATATGATGTAATTCTTCACCTTTTACACTGTCCTCTAGCAGAAGAGCCTAGATGAGTTCTTCTGTATTTTCCTGCTGACTGGTCACCACTGTTCCCTGGATTCTTAGGCTCTTCACAGCTTGATTACACTTAACTTTATTTGCTAGTTTCTTATTTATGCTCCCACGGATCTCCATTCCCTTTCTCGGTTATAAAACTTCTTCAAGATTTTCTCTATGCTTTTACTTCAGTAATGTTGTGTATGTCCTTTTCTGAGTTCTGCATTCACAAACCAAACTTAGGCACTGAGACTCAATTCTAATGCTCATTGGTACAGACCTTCCGAGTTTTCTCTTTGGTACCTCTAGAGATTTTCCATTAGTATCTCATCGCAATCTTCCAATATGCACCCCTATGGATGCATCTAGTTAGTGACACATCTCCATCTTCTTTTAGGCTATGAGTATAATTATTTTCATACATAATTAACCTATGATCATATGATGAATCCTCAGTTACTGTTCAATTCGTAACCAGTCTGGCTGCATTTCTTGATGAGAGAGTCATATCCAGAAAGAAATTGTGTCGTGAGCAGGAGAAACATATTTGTGAAGGGATCCAGATTCATTGACGAGATGGAGGTCATACACCAGTAAGTAGCGATCAATCGCTATGCTTCAGTCGTCTGTGACAGGGCAATTCTACTGTCCAGATTTGGCATGAACATTGACACTTATTTTCAGACGTTCCCTATCCAATACTCCAATACATTAGTCCCACTTCTCAATATGGACTCGAAGATAATATAAGTGCTCTAAGTAGGAGCTGGCCACTTATATGCTATTTATTCCCAATTCTAATTCTACACAGATGTGATGATTGTTGGACAAATTGTTAGTTGTCATTATGTTCACATTGGATCTCATCCAGATAGCTGACTTTGGGTTATCACCTAATTAAATGACATTTCCTGACGAACCAAGCACTTTTCCATATAAGGTGTATGGTTCTTGCATTAATTCAGTGTCAAGATTTCTTTTGTTAGTAATTACCACTACTTCAGGTGTTGTAACTGCAGATCTTTGCAAATTGATTTATCTCATAATGGTTTTTATTGGAGCAGTCATTTCACTCCATAGTTGATCCTCTTTAGTTCCACTGTGAATACTTTCTTGCATTGTGGGAATTTCTCGTCATCGACTCAATGATTGTATTCCATTTGTCTCGAAGGTAATTTGCACAAACAGGGTTTTCTTTATTGCCTTTACATTTTCGTTATCATTGTATTTGTGTCTTCTATTACATATGTCGAGTATCTTTCCGAACTTTTACAATATTTGCTCTGATGCCCATATTTTTGGCACTTATAACACCTAAACATAAAAATTCTCTGACTTTGCAGGCTGCATAACCAATATAAATATTTTCTTGCCTAATCAGTATACTCCTATATAAGCAGAGATCCTCTAAAACTATATTGGCATTTTCATTGTTCGTTCTAGTGCCTAAATGAACTTATAACTCCTTTGTGGGTTTCTTTCTTGATTCCTTTTCTACTAAGTTTTGATTTTGAATCGTTGCTAACAATCCCCAATTGTCTTCTTTCCTTGGGGCATCTTAAATTATTATTTTCGGCCTTGACAATTCAGTACTACATTTTTTCTTAATGTGATTTAACCCCACTCGGTTACTGTGTCCACTATCCCAAGCGTGCTTCTTAGCAATTATTTTTACTAATGGCCGGCAGTGAACAGAGTGTTGGGTTAGATTCGAACGCTATCTCTGTAAATGTGGCAGCACCTCTGGTTTATGGAACATTAACGTCAATATTACTGAGTACCCATGCAGTTGACTGGTTTAAAGAAGAATAGTCCTACAAGAATTTTGTCAACACAAATTCAGTATGTACCAAAATGCAACTCTTTCGTAACCTAAGTTAGTAAATCTGTGCGGACATAGCATTTTAATTGTTCACCAACTGCAAGCACTTTCACTTGATAATTTTCCCACGTTATGAATGGGCTTTTTGTTGGGCATACTTCTTCCTTCTTCTTGTCTTTGTACTGCAATCGCAATACGTAATCAAATTTGACGAGGCCAAATCATGTATAAACTTATTTTGTCTGAAGCAGCGGCTAGAAAGTTGGCATCATATCTCGGGGAATGTATTACAAACGGACTTTTATGACCTTTTATCATATTATTTTATGTTCATGTGTGACATATTTCGATTTGTCGACAGTACATGGGAGACAATTTTCATACAACATATTCAGTTGCAGATATTTTCCTTCATTAGCAATCACAGTCTAAATTTTGTAAAATACAAGTTACAAAAACCAGACGACATAAGTTGCGCAAAATATTTATTTTACAAAACACATAGAATTGCTTTACGAAAAAAAAAATTCTTAGAAGTTTTCTTACGAGTGGATATTGATGTAAATTTCAGCGTAATATACATTTGCTAAATTGTCTCACATATTTTGGTTTAAAATTTGCTAGTGTTATCTTTACATTGAACTACGTAATATTTTTTTGCCATTGTCACGTAGTATATGCGTTAACTTTTATTATTCCTAAATCATGAAACCATCAAGTTGCAACTTTGAATTCTAAAAATTGAACAACAATGTTATTTACGGGCGCTGCCTAGTGCGGGCATGGCCCAGCAAATTAATACGTTTTATATTTTTATGAATTTAGATATTTCTCAGCTACTTGTTACTGTGTCGCTTTCAAGCAAAGCACTTTGCGACCTTTATAGAAAAGAACCGTGGCACCAGGTAGCCAGTAGGAGTAAATTTATAACTTTGTGTTTTTATTGAGCCTATGGATCTTGATTATCTCGCAATTACCAGGATATTACAAATTTTACATAAAACTTCTTGGAGAAATTTTGGCCGGGCAAAGATGGACAAAGCATTTTTGTTTCAAAGCTATTGTGCAAAGTGGCCAAGACAATGTAAAACGCTCTCCTTTCTCTTGGTTTTTCATTTTCCGAATAGAGTTCCACGCAAGCTAAACGTCAAAGCATATGCACACATCTACGGATTCCCTACGGTTTTTGGTCACGTGTTATTGTGACAGTAAATTTTGGTACACGACTGGGCCAATTACGATTAGATTACTCCGGTAATGAACGTCTAGCATTCGCTGGCAGGCGCCTAGGACGCGCGTGACTATTAATCCTGTCCACGCACCAAAGAGGATCAGAGATGAAGTGTTTTGAAATACAACTAGACAAGAACTCTTTTAGTGAAAGTCGGGTGTCCCTAGTAATGGACTGAAAAATTGTAGTAGACATTGTTGAAAACTGGGGATTTTTCAGTTTCCTCCGCTCATTTCCACGCTGCTTTACTGTTCTTTATACTTTAGAAAGTGGTAGCACGTAGCAGAGATAAGCATTGCCGGTGAAAAATTCAAAGCCATTGGCTCGCTAGTTGGTTCGCAGTACGACTGCGTCAGAAAGTATATTTCCAATATGGTATTTCGCTATTTTAAAGTCAAACTTAGTATATGACATGTTTACCTGCGTACTGTAATGTTCTATAGTATGAAAGATTATCAGCGCATGCAAGACTATATCTCCTGTAGCTTTGAAAATTTTTTTTAGATCTCGGGTTTTACCGACCACCCCACCACAGCTCGCTTCCCCACCCTACTGATGTTCAGGCAGGCAACGTGACGAATGCAAACACACGCTGTGCCTGCAATAATGTATGAGTAAAAGTAAAGCTATTCTCTTAAACTGTGCGTTTTAAGTGGTTGGTTAACGCATGAAAGTGCACATACATATATATCTATCATTTATAAAGTGTCTTATTTAAAACAAATACTATTCCATTTATTAAAGCATTACGTGGGATATTTAGAGTGAAATTTCTCGATATGGCTACGATCTCATCGTAGACGCTTGGCAAGGAAAATGGTGACATGGTCAATGGTTATTTGTTATACACACAGGTTGGCTGTTGAAAATATTACTCGTTTTAAAGGAACATACTATTTCAAGTATAAAAATGACTGTTAAAAGATAAGATAATTCGTTACTCTTCCCTCTAACAGTCCTTTTAAATAACGTTCACTGTGATGTAGGTAACGAAATGTATAAAAGACGATACGTAAAATGTCATTTTAATAAATACAACTGTAAAGTTCGCTTAGAAAATTACGTTGGTCCTAAACAACAAATCTTACATAATACAGTGTGTAATTGATTTATTGTAGGAATGCAGGAATTGCCATTACTAGTGAAGTGACGTGCTTCGTACACATAGAGCCTATATAGTTATTCATAAAATGATAGAAGCTGCCCCCATTTAATTAATTTTATTATTGCATGTAGGTATTAGGAGTTGGGAAAGGGGGGGGGCGCTTTAGTTTATAACGTCTTTCATGAGACGACATTATTTTTATGCTCTTACGAGTGTGTGGCATTTTGATTTGCATATTGTTTCGATGGAGCAGTGGTAAATTTTGTTCGTGTGGAAATAACATTTACATTATTGTAACTTTAATGAAAAACAAAACGCGATACATATGTAGCTGTTCGTATTCTCACAGATGCAGCAGTATACACACGCACATTATCGAAAGTTAACCTTACACTCGTTGCATTTACCATATAGACAAATATTATTCACGCACTACAAAAGTGTGGAAGGTGCGGCTTTTTCAGGCCGCGTGCATTGCAATAGTTATAGTAATGTTTTACAAATACGTTATTTACAAAACACGCAAACTTACTGTTTGTAAACACAGCGACTTCTTGAACACGTGTTTTTCTAGGTTAATCGTTGCATGTGTACTTCACTAAAATCACGTTTGTTCGTCGGTAGCATTAAATAAATTATTTGCAGAATTATTCAGCAAACTCAACACTGTGCACGTTTCCTGAAACTAACAAACTTAACTACGTAAATTATATTCGTCAATTCATTGCAGACGGCGTTTAAGAAAAAGAACTAGCAGTTTTAACAAGCGGTATACACGCACCGATTACTATTAGACATTTCACTCAAGAAAATGCACTACGACCAACTATGCTTGAAGAAAGCAAATACACGAATAATTAACTACCGATTCATTATTCCGAAAACACCAACACGATGCTCGTTATAAACACATAACCTCTCTGCCATTGCTACACTACATAATTAACTCACGATACAGAAATATATCATTCAGACTCCCGAACATGTGTGGATATAATTAGATGCATATAATAATGTTCCACATATATTGTAACCTTTTGTATGTTATGTATCATGTTAACCATAAGATATGTAATGAATACGGCAACCACGCTTCTCACCTGCCATGTTGAATTTCCACTTCCGATCGGGCGCTGCTTTCGACAACATATGCTGTGAAGTGCTCTCGATCGTTTTCTCACGAGAATCGAGAAGACATCTTTAACATAGAATACCAAAACCTGTAAATATGACGTAAATCGTCATTTAACGATCGGGAGCTCCGTTTCGACAAACTTAGAATAAACGTCCAGCTAGACTTTAAACACGTGTACGTATCAGCTTCGTTTACAATTTGATCTCAGCCTATTAACAACGTGCTGAACAACTCTGAGCCAATAACAGACCTGCGAGGTAAGAAAAAAATGACCGAATCTCTTACTCTGGGGTAAATCTGTAGCTCACTTTTAGCAACAGCTATAGGGCGTTAAAGTCAAGCGTACAGATCACTGATCTCACGAAATTTTCCTGTCTCTAATAATACGTCGTCACTCCTCGCCACTCTACGTGGCGACGGGGGAACGACAGGTATCCCGCGACTATAGAAGCCTGCTGTGCCATCTAACCAACTCTCAAGGAATGTAGGTAGGTAGGTCTTCACGTCTCGTCATTAGAGCCGGAGCAAGTTGTTCAATGAAGCAGAAACACTGAAAGAATATGTCACGTAGTACAGAACCATTCCAGCAGTCGTCTCGAGAGATTTCGGTAAACCATAGAACACTGCAATCAGGATGGTCGGACTGGGAATCGAACCCGTACCGTTCCGAAAGCAAGTCCAGTGGTTTACTACTGCGCCACCGTGCTCGGTACACATTCTCAAGCGTAGTTTTATTCGTGCGCCTGTGTCAGCTTCGAGTACTGGGAGTCAGTGAAACTTTAAACGTAGAATATCGAAGTGAATGCAGATACTTCGTTCCTCTTAAATTGCTTAAGTGTGTATTATTTTGGAATAGAGCTTAGATAATCTCTGAGCCGGTTTTATAGAAACAGTTGAGTATTTTGCTACAAAAGATGCGTATTTTTGGCACGTGTGATAGAGAATGAGTATGAGATAAATGTCATATTTTGGATAATACAGGTAACCAAACTTGGAAACATTACACATCTGTTACAATTTCATTGACTGTCACACCATAAACGCAATCGTAGGAAAATACACACTGCTACCTCCCCAATGTGCACACCATAAGTTTAAAAACATTTTCATATATTGTAAAACAGCTTATCTTTACTTAAAATCACGTCATTTAAATTAATACCCATGAACACACTATGCTCTATTTAATTCAAAGATGTCTCTATAAACAGGCAGTAAATATTTCAGCCTGCGACTTTGTAATTGATTGGTTGAGTTGATAGCCCGAAGGCTGGCAGGAGTTCCAGATGGTGTCATATTGTCAGAAAGTGTAGCCCAAGGGGGATTCGCAGGAAGAGCCTGCCTGCGGTGGTTTGCGTTGCCTTCCATATTGCGAAGATAAGGCAGACCCACCAAACATTTGCAAAATTCCAGTAGTCGGAGCTAGCCCCAGGTGAGAGGCAACGAACGCTACCCGCAGAACTGGAAAATTCGCGAATGTGCGTTCTACTCCATAGCCCCTTCTATAGGCCTAGTTTAACACAATCTATACGCCTCAAAAAAGTTTCGCACCACTGGTATTACCTAGGTACTCGGTTGTCCACGGCCCACGAGGAAGTATGAGATGAAACTACACACTGTGTATAAGAATACCACGCCTCTCATTCCGATGCCCCAGCGAACATCCACCATGAGCAAACAATTACCGGTGATGCAAAACTATTTTTGAGGTGTGTATTTGTTCATCAGCTGCTGAGACGCGTACATGGAATTCTGTTCTGGTTTTCTCGCGCTTTTGTTGTTGACTCCAAACTGTAATTATATATCATACGTAAGTAACACCTACATGATTCTGTAAGTCCCGCCTAACTTCAAATGAACTCGCGAATTTTTCCGTACGAGGACGTTGGCCAAAGCGACATGACACGCTCTGGGGTGGCAGGTCTTGAGGTCTTGAGAACCGATGAGGGTGAGTGAGGTGAGTATGGAGCAGCACCGGAATGAAAGGGTGAGTGAACGGGAGTTCCCCAAGAAAACCCGCCGACCAACGGCATCGTCCGGCACAATTCCCACATGCGAAAATCCAGAGTGACTCGGTAGGGTGGGAGGTGCGCAGGCTAACCGCTCAGCCACCGTGGCCCCTACGCGAGGTTGGGTCACAGGTCAGCGATCAGTGCGAGGTGTGGTGGGTACTGACTTGGTAAAGAGTTGCTTTTAAGTACCTTTCAGGGTAACCCATTGCATTTTTACAATATAACATATATGTTACAAATTAATTGTAAGACCTAGCAAAGTAAAAATTACTATATAGTTACTTGCAAATTAAAAGTAGCTTAGTGTCATAATGTAGTAAGTTACAGCCACATTTGGTAGAAGTAGATAATAATAGGGCCTTAAAAGTGTTTTGTTGACCGCACACAAACTATAGTTTTATATTTTTCACTAGGAACTAGAGAAGGTTTATGCTTTTATACTTAGACGAGGTAAGGGTTAGGTTAACTAAATTGAACTTATTTATGAAGACAGTTCATGGTTTTAATTGATTATTATGAGTTATGTTTGATGATTACTTTATTTTGTTGTATTATTTATTACTTCATTTTTTATGTTATATGGGTTAAATGATTACATCCTATATATTGCTCTTTCAAGACACCGTTATTTTACTGACTAACACATTAGACATGTTTCTCGCTACTCCTTGTGAACTTAGGAACTACTATAGGTTAAATGAATTTTTAATTCAAACACATTAGTTTTATATTATATTAGTTTTTGGTAATGCAATAATTCTGATTCAATGTTTGTTTTTGTTTGGTTTTGTAACGCATATGTTTTCTTATCGGAACGATGTTCCTTTTCTTCCTGTTATGGTGTTATTTGCACCATGCCTTTTCCAATAATTTTACGTTGAGTGGGCTTATTTCTTCAGAATAGACAGTCTTGTGGTGGACTAATGAACGTACATGTGTAAGAACGACACACTAGCTAACTAACTTAAGCAGGTTTTTAACTATAATCCAGTTAAATTCTTTTTGTAAGTAAAGTATTTAAGATTACTTTTAACACTTAAGTAACTGAACTTATGTTACTTTTGAAATGTAATTTACCCACACTGCTAGTTGCATACATTTTAACGTAAGCACAGGCTAACTCTTGGTAAAGTTACTAATGAATCAGAAAAAGTAGTTCCAAGTATTAAAGTCGAATATGAGTTGTAGCGTTTAATTTTATGGTCACTTTATTTATATTTTATATTTTCTGCTTATTTTATGGGCTTAGGAAAAATAACTGGCATATTTTCAACATATTTACTTTCCTAACAACTTCGCATTTTAAAGTTAATTATCTCGTGAATAAAACGAGAGGTTTCAAGGCGATGCTAATTTTGCATTATGTCTGAAGGATACAAAATTATAAGAGACTTAGATGTTAAGTAGAGTCCATATTTTGTTTGCGGCAAACTAAGTAGTATATGGGTAGGTATAGGACAACCCTAAAAATTCAAGGAAATTCAAGAAAATATCACCAAAAAAAACACTGTTTTTTTCACGGATTTTCAGTGCTTTCCCCCTGGTTTATAAAACTAAAAATCAAGCAAATTAAAGCCGAAATCAAATAGATTTCTCGTTCTCAAGCAACTTTGTCCATGTTTTCTACAAACGTCAATTTCAACAAGGTAGCTAGCTTGCAGATTTAGTTGTAGTGCAGCGCACTGAAGTAGCTATAAACAGACAAATTAAACCCAAATCTGCCAGCAAAATCAAGCCAATTTAAGCCAAAATCAAGAGAAATTTTGTGCTATTATTCGTTACAGCTAAGGGCCCCGCGCGGTGGACCTTGAAAATATGGAAAAAATAAAGGTAATTTACTATATTCAAATCATACAATTTATACATTTTAAGAGACTAGAAGAAAAAACTCATTTAGGTTTAATAAAAGATTTTTATTCGATAAAACAACTCACTATACATCTAAAAATTTGTAAAAGTTCTAAAAGATTAAGCAACTTAACTATACGTCTAAAATTTGTATTAAACTATCGAAAGCTTTTGTCGTTTCCCTAAAATCGTTTAGTTCTTCCATTTATTAATTTAAAAGTTTTATCTTCAGTAATCCTTTCTTTCAAATAAGCATAAGTTAGACTCCTTTGACTAATTATAACAACATTACAAATTGTTCCTGCTTCAATATCTTTATCAAAACCCCACACTAATTATTATGTTGGTTTTATCATTAACTACAATTGTTTTTCTATACAAACAAACAATAACAAACAATAGTCTTCGCCCCCAAAATTAATTATCATTGATATCACCATGAAAGTTTATAGTTGGTTTATAATAAAGTTCATTATTTCTATATGTAGTACCTAGTTTTGAATTTGAATTCCTAAAAGAATTATATGCAAGCAACATTTTTGAGCAAATATCACTTTCAATATCTTGATTCCAATTCAATTCTGGAAAAATTCCATTCCTTCCATTCTTAACATAAATATTTCTTACATTACAGTGATCAAACATAGAAGCATGTAAATACTGTTCGACACGATTTCTTCTATTAGATTGAAAACCTACAATTACAAAATCAGGCATGTCAAATAGTAAATTTTTAAACTGATCTTTTATATCAAAGTTAAAAACAGTTGATCCAGTAGGAACTTATTTTTATAAAAATTGTAAATAATTAAAATTATTAGGTATTTTAGGGTGTTTGTACATTTTTCTTTGATGGCAATTACTGTGTTAGATTAGTATTCAACAATAGGCCACATAATTTCTAATTTTTAAATGAGAATTTTACCTGGGTTGGCATAACCCCTCTGAACTTCACCATCTGCTTTCATAGTTTGATAACCATATAAACAATTGTTATCAGATGAATTTAAAAAAAAAAAAGTAATTTTATAACCACCTTTCCAGTGAATTTCTGCGTTATCTCTGACAAAACCAAACGTATATCTCTGAGGATAGATTATTCCATTTGTTTCACCACTATTAACAGATTTTACTCGATATTTACTATCAACACCAACAAACTCTAAATAATTTTGTTCACTTGGAGAGCTTAAAAAAGCATTCATCATTGCCGAAGTTATTCCAGGATTATCAACAGCCTCAATAACATTTCCATGTTTTGAGATTTCTACGCTGGGAAATTTAAAAGGAAAAAAGTTAGAACGAACGTCAATATTATATAATTTTTCATATTTTGCCTCATCTTCAACTTTATATCTCTTTAGTATCCTATATTGTCAAAACATAAGCACCATTTGGGAAAGAAAATCCAACACCTATATAAACATCACATTCAATTCTATTATCGTAAACATTTATATTTCCCCTAGTTAGATCCGTTGGAGGAAAAAATCGCCTTTCAAAACTCTCAATACTTTAATAACTCATTTATAAGAAAAAAATACAAATATAAATGTAAGATTCATCAAAGGGAGTTTCTCGAGTTAAATTACTCATTGAAAAATACATAATCATGAAGCAGATTTTGAAAGAAATAAGAATAAAGATATACCTTTAATTCACGATTTACGAAATATTGGTAAAAAGGTAGAACAAGTAAGTGAAGACAATAAAAATTAATTAACAATGTTAGTTCTCGTAACAGCAAAGAATTTATGTTATCCACCAACACCAGAAGAAATATAATTGGAAAGAGAATTATTCCCTGAACATAGATCTCCTAATTTGGAAGAGCAAATGGGAATCGTACCGATAAAAAAAATTCTATTAGGATTCTTGGAAAAGAAATTTCTGAAAGAATTAATGGTAATAATATTATGTATGGTTTGCGAGGAGATTGCAAATAATTTTTATATTGGAGATACAAAAAAATGATATATGATGATAATCAATTTGTTAACGATAAGGAATATAAATTAACAGAAGGGTTTTCTAATTTGTTAACAAAAGAAAAAGTAGCAGATCTTGAGGGTAAATTCACTGATAATGACTATGAAAATTATACGTAAATTGTTTTTTCAACCACTGCTGCATTCCCAAAATGTAATCCTAATAAGAAAATAAACTCGAATAAAAGTTGGAAGTACATAAATATAATTAAACTAATTTACGAACAGCTAAAAGAATCACATTCAACACATCCGAAAGAATGATTTCTCCAAGTTCTCCTAGATCTGGAGAAGGTATAAAATACAACAGTTTACCAAAAGAACACATTTGGACGGATGATGTAAGGAAATTGATTGATAGGTTGTTAGTTATTCATGGCGAAGAAAATGTGGGAAATAACATTTACTACAATGAAAAAGTAAGCATAATGAATATGTTGAACAATAAGTTTTCTGAATTTGTTATTAGTAATCCCAAAGGAATTCCATACATTATAAGCGTTTTTAATGTAATTCCCCATTAACTTTGGAATTCCGAACACCGTAGAAGAGGAATAATAAATTGGGCACTAAACAACTTAAATCTGCCTGAAATGCATTTTCCATGCTATAATTATTGTGAGCCCTTTATAAAATTGAATGAAAGACTGAAAAGAGGTGACACGGGAATAAATAAATAATATGAAGCCTGCAAACATTATGGCATTGCTTACAGAGACCATAAAGATTTAGAATCTAGACATGCGGCTGACAAAATTTTTCAAAAGAAGCTAAAGAGTTTATGTTAGATAAAGACACTCCAATCAGTGAAAAATTGCTTTTGCCACCGTTGCTTCAACCATATTTAGAAAAAGAAAATTACGTTGTGGTATTAAAATTTATTAATTGATTATTTCTTTTTTTCCTTTATAAATTAAGCTAACAAACATATCTTTCGGTATACCCATAAAACAACTCAGATAATTGGGTGTAGATACATTTTTAACAAAAGATCAGCTTGAGAGAAAAAATAAGAAACTGAAAGAAGGTACAGGCTTCAAATTAACTTTGCCACTACCAACAATCACAACGATACTCAGAAAAAAATCAGGAAGTGGTTTAAGTCATGCAGGATTTCTAAAAATTTTAATTTCAAATTTAGCCGCATTTGGAGCTTTAGCCGGAGGAGATAGTGCACTTTACAATTCAGTTGAACAAACGAGAAAAAATAAAAGAGACTTAGAAGAACAACAGAGGCATAACTTAGCTATGGAAAATAGATCAGGAAATAGTTTAGTTACAAAGAGGGGGATACCAAAGAAAATTAAGTTTTTCACCATTATCTAATTTTTATATTGAAAAATATGTAAAAATATTAAATATTAAGTATTTCAGAAATGTTGATATGATTGAGTAATTACCAAATATAACGCGCAAAAATGAATGTGCTGTGGTTAATTTTGACATCTCATCAAATCCTGGCACTCACTGGATTTGTTATCTTAAAGAATATAATGATGTTTACTACTTTGATTCATTTGGAGGTAATATTCCTAGTAACTTAATTAATTACTTCAAAAAGAGAAATGTTTATTACAATGATAATCGAGTTCAGAATTTTAATTCAGTTATCTGTGGATATATATGTTTAATTGCACCACATCTTTTTTTCGAGAGGATTTAGGTTTTACTATATAATTTCATTGTTATAAAATAGTGGGAATATTTGGAAAACCATTAATCAAACATTTAAATAAATGCTTTAACACTAGTGCTTATGCTTAAAAACATATGTAGATTCAAGTTACAATATTATTGTTTCTGATTTAAGATATCAACAAAGTAATGTTTTTCTTTATACAAAAGATTATGTTTCTCTTCAAAATTGTAGAATTAATAATTCAGCTGACCCTAGTATAGATGGAAAAGATGCAGTCAATAAAGGATTTTTTGATAAAGAGATAGCTGATGAATTGCAAAATTTAAACCAATAAGTTTTGCATAATTGTGATACACTTGTTAACTTGAAAGTTGAAAAATGTAAGGAAGAAAGGTCTCATATATTTTATTAACATGCAAAGTGGATAAACAAACTAATATTTTTCACAATAATAATGTAATTTTCTTTTCTTTTTTTTTTTTGATAGATTGTATTGTTTATAAAATAATTACTGCTAATTTTAATTTACCTGATGATACTGTGACTCTTATTAAATATTCCAAAAGAAAATAGATTACAGAAAGCCTTTTGATGTTAACAGATGCGATATTTTGGTTTTTAAAATATAAATAAATCAAATATCTTAATATTATCATACATTGATGACTATAACAGGAATATTCGTGAAATATTAAAAAACTATTAATTGGAGAACACTTGGTGCTTGAAGGTAAGAAAGTTATTAAAAATAATGTTGTAAAAAATTAAAATACAAAAAAAAATGGTCAATTAGCTCAGAAAAGTAAATGTTCAAAGTGTAATTCCAATAAATCGACATTCTTTAAAAAAATTTACTAGAAGTAGGAGAAGTAATAATCAATGAATTATATAAACCTGCAAGAAAGTATTTTCCCAGAAGAAAAGTGATATAGTATGGAACTGATAATACATGGCAGATTGAAATTTTGAAGATGGAGAGTGGTAATTTGAAAGGTATATCAGATATAAATAACAGATACAAGAGACAATTATTGATGTTTTTTCAAAGTATGCATTTGCTATACCTATTAAAGATAAAACAGCAAAAATGTAGTAAGTGGTTTAGAATATATATTGATGAAAAGAAAACCACGTAATATACAAAGTGATAATGGCTCGAATTTTATAATAAGGCATTTAAAGGGCTTATGAAAAAATATAACATCAATCATTATTCTACCTTTAGTGAACTGAAAGCTAGTGTTGTAGAAATATTTAATCGCACAATGTAAAATAAAATGTGGAAGAAATTTGCATTGAACGATAATTATAAATGGTTAAATATATTAGAGAATTTCACGAAGGAATACAACATTACAAAACATAGAACTATCAGCATGAAACCCATTGAAGTTAAAAAGAAAATGAAAAATCTTAGGGAAACTAGATTTTGTGAATATGTATACTAAACCGAAATACAAAGTCGGCGATGTTGTCTGTGTGAGCAAACTTAATGGATTTTTGAAAAAGGTTATACTCCTAACTGGACAACAGGATTATTTTCTATTGCTAAGGTTTTAAATTATGATATACCTAGTTACAAACTGAAAGATATCAGAGGAGAAGAAATAATAGGCAATTTTTATAAATATGAAATTATGAAAAATAACTACCCTGATTAATATTCAGTTGAGAAAAATCTTAAAACTGAAGGTAATAAAATGTATGTTAAATGGTTAGATTTCGATAATTCTCATAACTCATGGATTAATATAACAGAGGTTTTGTAATTTTAAGTATTTTTCTGTAATTATATATAGTCCTTAAAAGACTAAATTTTCTAAACCATTAAGAATATCTTTCATTTTATTTAAAATTTCGTTTTATGATTCAGACCTTATACCAAAAAAGGTAATGTTATTTTTACCAACTGTAATAAATTTGTTTGTAAATGCATTATGTTTGATTAAATGTTCATTACTAGAGAAATACAGTAAACGATTTGTGTATCTAAAAGCTGACTCTATCATATTTGGTAAATGAGGAAATTTATCCCTAATGAGACCATTCTCTTTTATCTGGAAACGAAATAGGTATATTTCACCATAATACATATTTTCATAGAAGATAAAAGTTTTTCCCGAATATGAATTAAAAACTGCATTTATTTTGTGTTGATCACTTATTTTAAACGAAGAAAATCCTTTTGGATATCCACTAATAAGTTTATAACTAGGGTAATCAAACATATAAATTTCGTTGTAACAAACAGAACTATCTCGCCCAAAGATCTTTGGCATAAAAAAAATATTGAAATCACTGGGCAAAACTTGAACCATTTTGTTATCAAAAATGATTTATTGATTATTTTGTTGTCAATAAAACTTTTTATCCAAAGGTTTTTATTGTAAAGGATATACAAATCCCCAACAATAGTTAAAATGTTTATGTATATTTATTTGCTCATACATAAATCAATTGATTCATTATCATTATTATTAAAATTATTTTTTGGGGGTGGCCGATAAAAGTTTTGACTGTTTTGAATGTCATCTGGTTTGCAAATCTAACAAATCATTATTAATAAATGGATGACTTTACCAAGAATGAAGAAATGTTATGATATTCTTGAAATATTCTTAAATATTTTTCAAACTTTTCTTTGTCAATATTTGAAAGCAAATTTGGACTGTCTTCTAAAAATTCATATTTATTTTAAGAATTGATAATGCATTCTGCCTGATTCTCTTTTATAGATAGCCCTGAATTAATTTTGTATGATAGTAAGAATGATTATGTAAACCAACATTTATATACAAAAATTTTTTACATGTTGTAAGAAGGCTAATCATTTCAAATGCAACATTATTTAATGTTCATAACACACGCTCAACGCCTGTACAACAGCTCATTATATGCATTCAATTACCATTTCCACCCATTTATACCCGTTCAACCACTGTTGAAAATATTTAAAAAAAGAGTATTTTCTTTAAAGAGCCCTGAAAGCAGGCTCTTTGTAAAGTATTCAAAATTTAATAAATTCTTTGATTTGGTTTCTGTATATCCCTTCTTTCATTTTTCTATTCAAATCTAATGTGATAAAACCATAAACTTCATCCCAGCACTTTACACAAATCTCTTTGAATTTTTCATAAGACATATCCACCAACAAAATCATTATAGATGTGCTTTTTTAAGTTAGTATCCTCTTGTTTAAATATACACAGAAAATTTGTATTATCTGTTACCAGTTGCTTAGGTACTTTAGTATAAGTTGAGGTAAATAAAATACATCCATATTTTTATGCCTTCCTCTAGTAAAATTTTCATGTATTATATCTTGGTTGTCTAAAATAACATCTTCAAATTTAACCAGAGAATTATTTTCACATTGATCTAAATGAATCATTTCATCATTATTATTTTAAAAAGTGCTCCATTTTTCTTTAAACTTTTTGGGTAATACATCAAAATCATTTTGTAACTGAATATATTTGGGCTGATTTAAAATTTTTGAACAAACATACAATTTATTAAAATTTAATCATCCTTTCTTATAAATAAAATTAGGCCCACTATTTTGGTCCTTACATTGTCGGGCAATAGTTCTCCATTCTATTTATTTTTTAGATTTTCCTTCGGAAATGAATACACCAATACCCCAATCAGTTTTTTTTATTTAATAAGATAATATGTTTACTATTAAATAGATAATTAAGTATTTAAGTTAGCAAATAATAGTTCCATTCTAAAGAAGAAACTTCATTATATCATCCTTAAAGATAAATCGATTGCTTTGATTCGTTTTCATACAAAATATTAATACCTAATATAAACAACAATACTACAACATTGATTGCTAACAATTAAGTTATAAATATCCATAGAGGTCAATACAATATTGAATCGTTAAAGGATATTATGCATTCAATTGAACCATTTTTAACCAATAACATTGAACTAGCATCAGACAATGTGCAAAATAGAATATTGGTTAAATGTAAGTTTGATATTAAATTTGAAGATTGGTTATCCAATATCCTTGGTTTTGAAAGAAATATGATTATTGGAAAAGAAGAAATGGTTATAGGCACTAAATTACCTAATTTTAATCCTTTTAAAACAATAAACGTTCGTTGTAACTTGGCCTATGGCATGTTTATAAAATATGATGAATCTAACCAATTATAAACCAATATAATCGCCAGTTTTCCACCGAAAACGATTTTTTGGTTTTAGAGATACTATTATTTATTAACCTACATACTAAACTTTTTATAAAATTAATAATGAATGTTTTAATCATATTGCTTTGGAAATTAGAAATAAAAATTGAAATCAAATTGATTTTGATGGTGCTGATATTGACATTGTTTTGGAAACTAAAGATGTTTAAAATACTTGTTTAAATATTAGATATATTTAAATCTATATAATGTAGATATAGAAGATACTAATATAGTAGAAAATATAAAGAGTGTCTCCCCTAGAGATAATGAATTGAAATTTTACATAAATATAAAACGATTTGGTTAATATCCCAATTATAGAGTATCTATAATATAGTCTTTATCATTCAACACCATACGTTTGTCATAGTTAAACATATACTTCTTTGCCATAGCCATGTTCACCAGGTGTTTTGTTTTTTTATTACCTTGTAATCATGTTGTTTTTTATAACCACTTGGCCTTACATCCTTGTACTAAACCCACCATCGACTCCATGTTCAGCTCCAAGGATTTTTATGGTTTAGGGTGAATCCTTTGATTTTGGTAACCTGTTGGCCCTTGAATGTTTTGTAACCGTAGCTTTTAGGGCATGTGCTTATACATTTGGTTACATAGTCATCCTTGACAATTTTATCTGTCCACTCTGCGAGCATGCATCCTGTTTCAACAGTATTTGTAATGTACACTATGCTATCTGTGTCATAGTATACTACTTTATCATGATATATCAAGCATCTCATATAACCTTAATCTAGCATTAGAAGTAGTGAAAGCCTCTATAAATATATTCGCTGCAGTGTTAACTTCTATATAGTTGTCGTAGCATCATTACCTCTCAATTACTTCGTCGTTGATGTACACCACATTAATTACCTCGATCTTATCGTCCAGTAACAGATCGTACCATTGCTGAACGGCACCAATGTACTCTGTTTGCGACATATTTTGCCTTTGACCGAACTTTCCCTAGAGTGAGTTTAAGCAAATTTTGGCAACAGCACGTTTCCCAGGGTTTTGCTCAATTCTTTCTATGGAGACTTCGATACCCTGTTTCTCCTTGATAACTCGGGCATATTATTCTTTTGATTTGTAGTTGTCATCCCAAGGACTATTTTCCAATTTGATATTCATGAATATTTTAATGTAGTCCCTGAACATGATGTTACTTCTTTGCTTGAAATGCCATACTTCATGAATTTGAAGTATATTATAACCTTTTTCGATAGCTTTATTTAGAACTACTGTAGTCAATGCTCCATCTAATGCTCTTTCTTCATCACTGTGGTTACAGTGTCCTACCATCTTTTCAAACCATTTGGCGCATTAGGTAAACAATAGCTTTTCTTGCTTAACTGAAACTACTGGATGATATAAACCTCGTGGTGCTAACTCTTTACATTTGAGCAATCCAAACCAATAAGCATTGTACTTTTTATAATTAAGTATTTTAATGGGGTGCCCTACAGGATAACTGTCATAAAACATTACTGAGGGGTACAAACTACATATGTCTATGTACCTTAGCTTCCTAGTTGTAACCTTCAGCTTTGAAGCATTCGTCCTTACCCCAAAAAAGGCATACCTAGACTTTAAAGGTTCTATGACATATGTGGTCTTTTCTAGACTCTTTTTGTAGAATATTGATTTCTTCCACTTGCAAGCCTGCATTTCGACTACTTTGCAACCAGCTTGTCTTAAAATTGCCGTTTGACTGATTGTATTAGTAAACAGATCATTCATATTTTCATTGTTGCAGCTATTTATAGTGTCTGGTGAATAGCAATTGAGGCAACAATGTCAGAAGCACCCAATATACTGGTATACAGTTTAAGTCTTATAGTCATAGCCATCAACTTTGGTGCTACAGATAGTTACTTCTCCGCCATTTAGTGCATGACATACATTCGGGAATGAATTTAACCATGCTATTGACTCCTTACTGAACATTTCCTTTTTTGTTCTTTAACTACACCTTTAGTATCTTCCTTAAGAAATCTGGACCTGTAGATGGCCATACAAACACTCGCTATGGTTATGTATTGGAAAGGATCTACATTTGCTATTTATAGAAACGACTCTCTAAATTCAAGGCAGCCATGTCGCAAGATATCAACATCCGAATCACAGTATTCAGCAATTTCTTTTTTGAAATCGAAAATATAGTTTTCTTTTACTCTATAAGCGTACAATTTTAAAAAATCTTTACCTTGGGCTTCTTTCACCGTGTTGGCTCGGTAGTATTTAATTACTGGAATTGCTCCAACGTAATTTCAATTTTCAGGCTTATTGAAAAAGTGTGGAAAATACCCTTTTTTAGCTCTTCTAAACCAAATGTTTTGGGAAACGATGCGAGACCACCTTGGATAAAGTTTATGCTCTCAATTATTCTGATACCAAGACACACAATGTTAAGATGCATGATATTTCAACCTTGGTGTATAATTTCAGGGTGTATACTGTTCCTAATACAGTACTGTAAAATAAAATATGAATTGTAACCCTTGGAACTATAGACAATAAACTTAGATTAACACCATTAAAGTCTTGAACAGATATAAAGTTGGGTGTATGAATACCAGTACCTTGTTCGGCTTCTTAGTCAAAAAGGTAGTACTTTTCAGTGTAAGTACAATGGATATAATTCTTCTGTGCTCTCCCATTACAAGTACAGGAAAATGTGCAGTAGCCACTCTTCTGTCGCCTCTTTTGGATGTAATATTTATGCTCAGCGATCTTTACATATTCCTGGCAGTTCCAGCATTTGGCATAACCACATATGTGCCGTTTATTCCTCAGGCATATTTCGTTACACGTTCTACACTTAAAGGCTACCTTACACACCATTTCGTGATTAGTAGGACATTCCGGACCAAAACAATAAGTATTACATTTTTTGCAATATATCCTAATCCGTTCTGTGCCTTACATCTTTTTGTGCTGGGGACCTTCGCACAAATTACAATTATTTTTCTTTTCTTTCTTACACTCGTGTTGATCTCTGTTGTTGTGCAGCTTGTCACACTTCTTACAATAGTAGACTCTACCAAAAAATGCTTTCATGCTATTGTTCACATCATAGTGTTCGTTGTGTAAGTACAAGTAAATGGTTGTGGATTTTTCTGCACCAGAGTGTATAACTGAGTGGAAATGTGCAGCTGAAACAACTTTAATTTGAACATCCAGAAACGGCTCTGCATCCTGAATATCTTCCAAACTGAAACCAATTTCACAATCCTTTCCCAACCTAGCACAAAGTTCCGTAGCCAATTCTCCCTGCAAAACCCTCCCTTTTCTAATGTAGATAAGTTCGTTTTCCGTTAGTTCCCTATCCAAGATGATATTAGTTTCGTACGTTAAGGCTGTGATTATCGCTCTGGGGCAGCATAGATTATCAGTATTCTTAATTGTATTAATACTTCGTTTCGCGTTTACATCTTTAGCTAGATTGACCATTTTTTTACCTTTGTGCCTATTGCCTTTGGGAACGTTGTAGACCTCAAAGTCAAAAGTAGTATCGTTTCTGTCTAGATTTTCTTTGGATATAATTATCCCTTCAATTTGGTTAAGTTAATTGTTGGCATTTCTTGCAGCCGAAATTGTATGGTGAAAATTCCCATTACTTGCCCCTATTCTCATTTGTTCTCCTTTCTTATAACCGATCGTTTTTCTTACAGCTGTCATGGTTGCGTAAACAGCTTTTCGAACAACATCCATTTTTTCTAATGCATTGCCTTGTAAATCATTTATGCGTATGCTATACTGTGTTTGCCAGATGTTGTACTTCTGGATTAGATTACGTTCATGAATCTCGAATGGAGGTTATTTTTTTCACACTCTCATTGAAAAATTTTTGTTTAAAAGGGAAAATTTCACGTAAATATTTTTTCCTACTTCTTTTGGTTGATTTTGTTTATGCTCACCCTTCACACTACGATTGAACAGTTTTGGTTTAAAAGGAAAAATTTGTTATAATCGTTTTTCTACTTCGTTTGGCTGTCTTAGCCTACGAGATTCTCTAGTCTTGAATATACCTTTATCAAAACGGAAATTCTGGATCTTTCCAAACGGTCTTGTTCTGCTGCTATCAAATTTAATAGTCCTTGCTTTGAAATCATTCTCGAGTAACGCTGAACTCCACTTTACCGAGCAATCTGTTTCAGTTCACAAAAAGTTATGTTATAATTAAGCAATTCACTCTCCACGGGATTATTCGCGGCTCTACTTTATTGACAGCAGTTGCAAGAGCAGCTTTCCTCATTTTATGTCGACCTTTAATTTTCAGGTCTTTTGCGAGAGATTGTATTACTTTAATAGTTGTATTTTCCACCTTTATGTCATATTATTTTTTCTCAATTATTAATGTAGAATAAAATTGAATAAGACAAAGAAAAAATTGGTCCTGCAAATTTTATTCGAGTTCTGCACTGACATTGACACTTTATTTTATTATTTTCTTTTATTAAATATGAAGTCGCTTGTGTTACCTTGCAGCCTGACTAACATTTTTAAAGGGGGTTGTGTATCAACTAACCCTTCCTATACCTTAAATACCGTGTCTGACGATCTCAGAGAAGTAGTTTTCAAATTCCACCAAAAACTACAAAACTTATAGTTATTGCTCTTAGAAAGTATTCACGAAAAGAATGACCTTCGATAAATAGGTAATGAACTTGACCAGATAGAAGAAGTGTTTAGAAAGGTAGTAGAGATTTGAATATAAACAGACTCATTTTATCATCATCATCATCATCATCATCATCGATGTGTTTTTTAAAAGCTATTTCTGTTCTTGAATATTTTTTCTTCCTCTTAATATATTTTCGTTCTTTACAAATAAAAATGGAATCGCTTCTCAATAAGTTAAACCATTCATATGAATTAACCAAACTACATGATCTCAAAATTAATAAATGGTATGCTGCTACAGAATTTCAATTTTATGAATCTAAGTTTGGTAAAAAAAAAAAAAATTGTATTTTAAATGGGAAGTATAAAATTACATTACCAGATCGCTATGGAAATGTATTTGATGAAAATAGTATGAAATTAATAAATGAGAAACAAGTTTTTATGGCACATAAAGGCTTAAAAGAAATGAAAAATGGAAAATTCATGCATGATACAGAATTCTCTTAAAGTGTTTAAATTGTATGATTTTTCACTGAATTTCTTGATTTTTTTTTTTTTTTCATCGAACCTATCGTGTCATTTTTGTGATTTTTTTTTGGTTGGTTGATTTCGGCTTAAATTTGCTTGATTTGATTGTGGCTTAAATTTGCAAATTTGCGAAAAAGCTTGATTTTGCTTGCAGATTTGGTTTTAATTTGCTTATTTTTAGCTACTTTAGTGCGCTAAACTAAAACTAAATTTGCACAAATTGACGTTTCTATAAAACATGGAGAAGTTGTTTGAAAACGAGAAGTTTACTTGATTTTGGCTTCAATTTGCTTGATTTTTAGCTTTATAAACAAGGGGGAAAGCACTGAAAATCGGTGAAAAAAACACTGAAAATCCTTGAAAAACAGTTTTTCTGGTGATATTTTTTCGAATTTCCTTGATTTTTTAGGGTTGTCCTATACCTACCCATGTACTACTCAACTATACACATTTAAGGCCCTATTATATTGTTATACTGTGGCCTGTAGGCTCGCCGGACTTGCACAATGCTTTCCTCACGAATAAAAACACAATGCGACAATGGGAAAACATTCTTGTTTTGTCCACATTTTAATATTCGTAACTCTAAGGTCACTGCAATAATCTGTAACTATAAAAAAAATTAAGTTACTACTATTCTAAAGAGGATGTAACACAGTAGGTCACTCTCCGCAAACTGCCGTGACACTCGTGAAAGTAGGGTTGCTCATCAGACAGCATGTTACACTTGATTGAAACAGCAATACACACTGAGTCAGTTGCATCACTGTTAGTTGTTATTTGGGATTATAACAGGAAGGTAAGTACGACTGTTCTTAGTATGTGCGTGTATCAAGTGACACTGAGAAATTAATTCACACGCATTTTATTGTAGCCCCAATACTTATTCTAATACTTACAAACAAAATGTAACTATTTCACAGGAACGATTAAATTAAACCTTACACTTTTAACGAGGAGTTAATTATGGAATCCTAGTATTATGCCTAACAAGCAGGCTACAGAAGAGACCAAAAAATCGCTTAAACCCACGATCAAATGGCTCGTGTCTGGGTAGTATGTTTTAAGATACCTCAGTCTAAAAAGGGCGTTTTAACTATGTCTAGGGCTCCAAATAATATTTGTGCCATGCGTGACATCTTGAAAGAATTATCTTGTCATTCGCTTTTGGTATTTTGAATAACTTCTGCAGTGTATACTGTGTTGTACTGTGTAAAGTAACAAATAATACAAAAAGTTGTATGTGAAAAGAAAGAGTATTCTAAATGAATATATATATATATATAGAGAGAGAGAGAGAGAGAGATATGACGTGCGTGCGTGTTATGCTTAGCAGAATTCGTAATACGTCGCTTTCTTTCTCTTTGCTCGTGACGTCTAGCTGGAGTGTAATGATGCCAGGCACACCGGCTTCCCTTTTTTCAACACTATGCGTGAGAAAAATGCTTTTTCCTTGAAAATACAATGGAAGTATAGGCTATTCATGGTAAAGTGAGAACTTTTGAAGGCCCTCTCATTTGGAATAATGGTCAAAAATATTTTTTATTTTAGCCTTACAAGTTAAATTCCAACTGCTGTGGAATATACACACCATGTTTATTACTTATTTATCTAAAAAGGTTGTTAAAGGGTAAAAAATTGGCTGAAATTAAAAAGTCACTTGGGTTTCAATAGTGCTTGCTTTACCGTGAACAGCCTACGTCACTGATTATTTATGTCAAAACCAGGTAAGCAATTAATGTGATACTTCTGACACGTTAGCAGTATTTTTTAATGAACAGTGAATTACGTGATGACACATTACCCTTTTGCATTTAGACTTAGACAAGACTCAAAATTGCATACACTTTGTATGAAATAAAACACTCAAAACATAAAATACCCTTGAGAATAAAATATTAAAACTTCTTTCAAATGCTACACAAAACATATGCCATTCATTTGGTGTGTAAAAACTCTGGTTTTATTGCAGAAATGATATGTGAAAAAATTGAGAATTCGATGATAAATGAAATACGTTCAGTGCAGAAATATTAATTAAATCAGCTAAAATTTGCTATCGTCAATTAAGAAAATCGGTTGAAATATATCTGAATACTAAATCACCTCTCAAAAATTAGAAATCAAAATTGATAATTTAAGTGAGAAATTAAAATTGAACTGGTTTATAGTACACTCAGAAATTAAACTTGTTATAATGTTCATGGTTCTGTACGGCTACAGAACAAAAGATCTTAACTGCAGGCTTCTGGTTAATTTACGAACAAATAGTTACACCCTTCATGATTTCAAAAAATAATTTAAGATTACAAAAGTCACTCTCTTGAAAATTCAATTTAATTTGATAATCCAGACAGTTTCGATGTAGTACCCGATGTAGGCCATACTTATTCAGTACTGGTGGAGATGGCAGCTCACGTAGTTTTGCGCAACACCTTTTCTTTGTACCGCCCCGCATATTTAAATAAACTAGGCGCCTCTCGTAAACTTTTCCTAACATTATGACGGGTGGCATGTGCGAAACTAATTAATTCTTGAAGAACTAAAGTTACAATGTACCGTTTCCATAGCGTCTAGGAAGAGAGTATCATTCAAAAAGGGTTCACACGGTGACGCTCATTAAAAAAGGGAAATTCTAAAGTATTAGTCACTTCCCGAGACGTGGCACTTATCTTATCAGAACTGTAATTCAATGTATTCCTCCGTGGCAAAACATGCTTGGTTAAACAAGGTAAAGTGAAAAGAAGAAACGGTGGCAAAATAACTATGAATTCCACAGATAATTAAGCTCACTTTACAAACAATATAAAAGAAAAATAATAGAACTGTCCAAATACGTGAAATGTAAACAAACAAGTAAATAAATAATAATTTTGAGGTGATGTCCTGAATTACAATTCTAACTATTCCTGAGGGTAGGAACTTTAAGATTACGTTCGAAATAAATAAACATTCAACTCAAAATAAACTAAAACATAAACAAATGGCTTTAAATGCTGAAATGGCTATAGTATGTATTTTTATCGTAGGTAAACATATTGGGAACACATAAAACAGTTTGGTTTTTAAAAAAATGGGATGGGCTGTGTCGTCTACACGGCCGTGGATACTTTTATGTGACAACGTCTATGGGTGATGAAAGTAAAAAAATGATAGACTGTGTGGGTTTGTTTAAATTAATTGCTTTATTATTAGCATTATTCACATGGGAGCTATATCTACAAAGGGAAATACGCGGGATTTGAGGGACCTACAAGTGGTCAATCGACCCCCTTTCCCGACCTCTGCCTGAAAGAGAGCTGGAAAGAAAGGAAAAGGGGATAAGAGTTACCTAAATCCAGGTCGATTACAAGAGTTATCAACCTGGAAAAGGAAACTACTATTGAAGAGATAGGGCCGCCAAATTACGGATGGCCATGCACATGAAATCCAGTGGTGTTCGTCAGGGAAGGTTTTGCTCATAATGAGGAATATGAGTAAGTTAATTCGAGATAAAAGACGAAGAACTGTCACAGCCATGAACCGAGTCAGAGAAGTAAAGGAGATGGGAGTACTAGTGAAGGAGGACCAACCTGTACAGTCGAGGGAAATTGAGGCTTACAGGGTAGTATTCCTTCACAAGCTGTTAGTACGGAGAAGTGAAGCAACTCCGCCGTCTGAGAAAATATTCACAATAAACTGGCTGGATGAAAAGAATATGATAGACATGGCCTACAGGAGCACACCCTGATGACCCATCGTGGTTGTATGATTAGATCATTCAAGGAGTTTACCTATCGAGATTAGAAGAACCAAATATCTTGATGGCGGCCCTGGCAATAGTAGTCAAGCAGTTAGAAAAAGGGGGGGGGGGGACAGGATCCTCTTCCGCGCATGGAAGCAGTGGATAGACCCGTCGTCACCCACAGAGAAAGTAGTGCCCCTGAGCTTGCTCAAGGAGTGCTACTATCGTCGAGGTGAGCAGTTCAACGAGACAGAAATCTTCAAGGATGCCGTCCATACATACAAGAGGCGTATTTTTTACTACAGCAAGACCCTTCATGGAGCACACTGTGGTCAGTTATTAGTCCTTCAAAAATCGCACGGTATTCTTATGGAGACAATAGAAGTAGAACAATAAGTAGTAAAAGAACATCCCCCCAAGTAGTGGGAACCAAAACCTGGACAGGAATATGCGGGGGGAGGGGGATCGCAAAGGGATCCACGCCCCCCCCCCTCCCGGCTGCTAACTTACAAGGTTATGGAAGACCATTAAAGAGGAGAAAGCAAATCCACTGGCTGACGATTTGTCGATAGCCAAAGAACATCACTTCCTCTCTCCCCAACAACACGGATTGACAACTCTCGATTGTGACAACCTTCAGGCAAATGACATCTGACCTGTAAGGTAAATCGAAAGTGACAAAGAAGAAGGTACCAGAAGAGATGACAAAGAACGTGGGAGCAAGTGCTCTCTAGAGGGAGAACAGAACCAATAGATCAAGGTAAATTGTAGGAATGAGCGTGTGTGAAAGAGAACGCTAGAATTGTCTGCAGTGTGGTTTGACTCACCCTATGTGCCCGGCCCGGGGGGAGGTGAGGAGGAGGGAATGATTCTGGTCTACCGGTCATCCTCCGAATCTAAGTCCCGTATGCACTCGAGCGCATTGGGCCACGTGAGGAGATAATGGGGTACCGCCATGCTTAAACTCTAACCGTGAAATAAGGACAAGCACGGACGCGACTAGTTAGTGTATGTGAGACTAGTTTAGTGTAGTTGGAATTAAAATTTTGGGACGGTATGGCGGTTTCAAAATCGCTAAGTTCCCGATGGATCCTGAAGAACAAAAGAGCCGATTTAGATTTTTTTTTTCGGACGGTTAACGTAAAGTTAGAAAGTAATACTCTAGGTATTACCTTTTTATAGGTATCGGCCACCTAGAGGGTTGGTTGGAGAGGCCAGTGCTGGTTCCACAGGGAACTTTGTTAATAGCACGCTACGGGAGTGCATCGTAGGTGTACGAACGATTGAGTAGTGGGCGATGGCACGAGAAGCGGTAATGTGCATGACGAATGTGAGATCCAGGCAAGTACGTTCCAAAGTCGTTGGTGTTAACGTGTTGGAGGCGCAGTCTAGGTTGAAGGTGTCATTCAAGAAGTGCATGAATTCCTATTTAGTGATGATATCGATGTTGAAGTCATCTCAGAGCACAAGGGGAATGTCGGAGTCTACGCTGAGATAGGGTGATATGTATACTGGCGGTTATGTATGTACGGGAAGAGAGCCTGTTACATAAGCATGGAGATATTCTGTGAAGTTGTCCCGGGATACGTGTAGATGGATCCGAGCAAGAAAGTGAAGCTGATCTCGTCAATGGCTACACTGCTGCGTAGAATTGTCAACTTCTTCTTCATATAACTCCGGAATGGATTGAGGTAACCAATCATCCTTTCGGTATTAAATTTGTCTTGTCGAGCAATATTCATGTTGTTAATATCATTAGCGTCCTTTTCATCTAACTTGCACTTCTTAACTATTTTGGTTTGCAATTTATCTGTAAAGAAAAAATGTTTTTGGTTATAAAGTCACTATGTATGTTTAATATTTATGGTTTTGGATTATTTTTTTTAGTTACTTTGATTTTTCACGCACAATCTGATGCTAGGATTTCTCCGATCGGATGAGCCGTTCGGTCGCTACAGCGATTTTAAGCATACTAAACCGTTCTAAATCAGAGGTTTGCAGCGCGGATCCCACCGCGGCGTAATGACGTCAGAACGATACGTTTGTGTGTGAAGTATGAAGCCAAAGGACTGGCCTATATTATAGTACATTTACATCTAACGTACTGCTCATTCTCAACGAGTAATTTCACGGACCCGAGAGGAACATTTCATGACGCTCACTTCTGAACATAAGAGACTGAGTTGTAAGACGTCGTCACGTCAAAATTTAAACATGCTGGAACACAGTTCAGACGACAGGAAGTGGACTGCCTGAACAGCATCATTGCCATTGGCTGTGCTGACTTCAAAACAATCACCATTCGAAACTTGTTAACTGTAGACGGAAGTTTTCCACGTCACGTAGCTGGATGGCTGAGTTAACTAAGCCATTTTTAATGCCCTTCTCAGTTAATTTTTCCTTCTTTTCGTGTATCTTTCTGCAGCGACATGTGCAAACATACATTGTCTTCGACCGTGCGATCGCCATTCATTCGCTGCGGAATAATTACTGCACATACGTACATATAAAGTAGGAGTGAAATGAAGAGATTTGGGCGGCTCTTAACATCAAGATCTTGAGAGCCGATGAGGGTAAAGTGAGGTGTGTGTGGAGTAGCACAGCAACGCACGGGCGGGGGAAACGCGAGATCTCTGAGAAAACCCGCCGACCAGCGGCATCATCCGGCACGATTCCCACATGCGAAAATCTGGAAGTGACCCCGCCTGGAATAGAATCCGGTTCGCCTACGTGGGAGGCGGGAAGTCTCGCCTCTACCAAAAAGTCAGAAAATAAAGTGTTATAATTTCATTGACCGCAAATTTAAACGTGGTACTTTTAATACGATAATAACACATGGAAAAAAATTTCCTTTCCCACTGATGCCAACTTCATTGGGAGAATATCACCAGTGTAACAAAGGAAAAAACAAATAAGTTGCAGCTACCATCCTCGTTGCTGTATTAGAACTATTAATCTGTGTTGCAGAAAGTTTGTGATTACGTTTATATTTTGTAATGTCACTTTTAATGTCTTAATAGTTGTAGGAAACAAAGTATTCTTATTGTAGTGGGGACGAACGCTATGTATTGCCTCGACAACCTTAACGACTGACGGAGAAGTTTTGCATGTTTTTCTTATGAAGAAGTGTTTCACTATTCCTGACTCTGTTTCTGTAGTTAAACGGTGCGGTCCCGTATAGGTTTCAGATAATTTACTAATGTTTTCAACAGTTCTTTGGTATAATTTTTCCCTGTCTCGTTTGTTTCGTCCGTGGTTTCTCCCGTCCTATTTCGTTGCCGACCTCGCGTAATTTAATTGCGCTATTACCATCGGACTTCCAGAGCCAGTAAAGTTCGGAAACCGCTGTCGTCGGCAAAACGTCCTCTACCGAGTCACCGTGTTCGCGTTTCTTCTCGAGGCTGCGCTTGTTGGTGAGAGACCTTCTGCTCGTAGTTGCAGCCCACCTTTATTGCACACAGGCGTGTCACGTTCTAATTGAAGGATATTGTTGTTGCTTTAATAACAGGGCCCGCGTGGTAAAACACCGCGAGGCAACTGCAGTTCAGCCGCTCGGAAGCACGCGTTCTAGCCTCCCTAGAAGACTGTGGGCACAGCCGCATTGCCGTTATAATGAACACTCTTGTGAGAATTACGGGCGGCCTTACAAATAAGCTGCGTTACGGCCGGTTGTTCTCAAGCGTAGGTAATACGTTAGTGTGCAATTTTTTCTCTTTTCTTATAATGAGGTAGGTGTGATAATATTATATCTGTTATCACCTTTGATGAAATTTTCTACGGAAGAATGTACTGGGTAATAAAAGTTACAACATGCTTTTACCACGAGATATTCGTTACAATATCAGACTGTATATAAAATATATGAAAGGAAAATGTGCTATTTGCGAATACACAAAGGGCAAAAATTCTCATCGGGTTCCGGTACGCTAGACAACACACTACTCATGTACATTTGATCGTTGGCTGCTCTGATTAGGTCTATATCCTGTTTACTTACAGGTCTTATTTATCCTGGGTGGAACCTATCTAATACGCTGTGGTCAAATTGCAATAGTAACTTAAACTTTTCGCCAATGTTACGGAAACTTTTAGGCAGTTAAAAACAGTGCAAGTAAAGTTAAGTAAATTTCAAGTAAATTTTTAAGTACATCTTTTGTAGTATTAGACAAAATCTATATGTATATAAATATAAGTCAAAGTTTGTGTGTAATATTAGATAACATACAATAAAATTTTAATAGAATATAAATAATTACCACCAAAATGTACAATTATTAAAGTAAATATTTATATCAACAGTAATTAATATAAATACTCCCTTACTTTTTTCATTTTTTTTTTTTCACTTAAATGAAAAAAAGTAAGGGATTAGATGTATATAAGAGTTTATACACAATGTTATTTATCTTATATTAAGTTAGTATTATAAGATATTTAAATATTATAATATAAATAATTTATTGTAATATCTTTATTTATTTATATTTATATTATAATAAATCATGTATGTAGAGTATGTATGCATGCATGTATGTATGTACCTTAACATTCTACACCGTTCGACGTATCTTAACCAAATTTGGTAGGTTTACACTTTAGTAGCCAACTTAAAATACTGTGTAGGTCCAAATTGGTTCCACTAGCCTCCCGCCCCCCGAATTGGGCCGAAAACCCCCCAAACCCCCGTAAAACTGCGTTGTGTATATCATTTATACACCGTTCGACGCATTTGGACCAAATTTTTTGTGTTCTTTCCTTGTTTTGAGATATGTATCTGTGTTGTATTAATAGTTTAATTCCTTTTTGCGTATTACATTAATTTTTACGATTATTAACAGTACTGATTATGTGTTTTTGCAGATTTCATCCTGACATGAATCGGAGGCGAATTCGTTATTACCCGAGGAAAGTTTATCATAATATTGTGTATTTTACTATGGATGTCAACAAAGATGATAGGTCTTGGACAGTTAAGATCCTCGATATAGAAGAGAGTTATACTTTGTTGTCTTTTTTGTACCATTTTGGTCTTCAAGGAATAACTGCTAAAGCTGGTAGTGGTTTGTTGGAAATGTGTTTCTTCATAAGGTCTCATGTCGAGAAGGAGCCAGCACCAAAGGACATTAGTGAGATTGATCCAAACAGGATAATCTGTTGGACAACTTTTCCAGTTCATGAGGGCAAGGCAGACAATACTGCTGTAATTAGTGTTTTTGGTAATGCGTCTATGTATTCACGTAAGAAGAAAGAAATGGAACTTGGTGATCAGATTTGGTTGTATCGGAAATTAGTTGGCACTACTGGCGACATGCATATTCTTGGTTATGTGGAATTGTTTTTCAATCCATGATTATATGTTATGTATTTTTTTATTCCGCAGTGTTTCCACTGAAGTCGGTGGAATTTTACACCTACATGTGTTAATGTTTTTCTTACCCTACGTCCAAGTAAATTTATCCTACAAATTTGTCAAATAACATGTACATTGTACAACTAATTTTACATTAAATGGTGAAAAATTGCCATTATTTGTGGCAGAAAATAAACTGCAACATTCGTGTATTTTTCTCCACAGCAAGTACATTAACACAGACATCGTAATTGTAATATCGCCAACAAAAAAATTCAAAAATCACAAAAAAAAAAAAAAAAGTATAAAACTTCAAAACATAATAAAAGTTTCAAAATCTTCAAAAACCTTATAAAAAAGTAAAGATAATAAAAACAAACGAAAAATAAACATCTATTAATATTAAAAAATGATAGATTCAATGCTGCAAGGCCGGCTTTTCTAGTTTGTAAGGACATTTCTACAAATGATCACCTTCGGGAGGCTGATGTAGTTACATCGAATACACTGGTAAACCCTAGTTTTTACCGAGGCTGGCAACAGTCCTGGTACATAAGAGTGCTAGAAAAGTGTACTAATAACATGTAACTTTTTTTCACAAACGCCACACGATGAAACGATCGGAGAGTAAGAGCGACGCCGGACCCTGACTTTTCAGTGCCGCAAGGCCTGATATCCCAAGCAGGGTTGTCAGTGAGCAGATACTCGGTCTGTAGGGACTCACCGACACACTACAAACGAGTTTAACTAGCCACTTACAAACAACACTAGAACATGTTATACAGACAACACAGCATTACAATACGCCAGTCGGGCGGTGGAGGGGAGCTTCACTCCCTCGCCGATAACAGCTATACGTAAATTTATTAAGATAGCAACAATGGCTACACATCTATGAACACGGGTCCGGTGCCCAGCTAAAACATATACACTGTAGCCCGCCACCGGATAAATGATTTGACCCAAGTCTGTCGAGCTGCATTTTCTGTTGCAACCCAGTATACGAGTTATGGGATATTCGGTTCCTGGCCTCGTAACAGTACGGCCTCCGGGGGCATATGAGAGATCGGCGGCGATTCTCACGACAGACTGTAGTACTTTCTGGAGTCTTAAAAACATTTGTGTAAAATTACACGTAGGCCTACTGTAGTTGCTTTTATAAATTACACATACTAAAATGTAAAATTACAAATCGTTTGTATGTGTATATTTACATTAATTTTTACAGTGTACTATGTAGGGCAAAATGGGTTCCACCCCTCCCCCCGGCCGATTCGGTCCTAAAACCACAAAACACCTAAAACGGGGTAATGCATCTCAAATCTACACCGTTCGTCGGGTAAGGACCAAATGTTGTAGTAATGCACTTCAGTTCCTAACTTAAAATACTATGTAAGCCAAGGTAGGCTCCAGACTCCATTGGGCACAAAATCCCTACAACGGGGCCGACTGCCCCATTATACCCGGAAAACACCTGTTAGTTCTGCTAGTCTTTACTAAAAATTGGCGGGGGACATACTTCAAAAAAAATTTTGTAGCATTTATAGTATAATACATTTTTCGACTTTAAAATAACATTAATTCATTGAGACCCAGTTTACACAATAATTGTGTACATGTAGCCTACATGTACATAATTATTGTGAAACTTACATTACGCACGTGTAGGTAAATTTTGGTCTACTGCACACTGCGAAGCTCAATGACCAATGATTAGGGATAGGAAAATTTCGCGAGTTCAATTACCTGTAGGCTAGACTCCTCAGTACTCTGCATACTGGAGTTTCAGCTGTGTGTTCATTGGCTGCTGCCCCACACCTGGCAGTTATGGGATTCGCAAGGTGTTTCATTGCAAGTCTGCTATTGGATCAAAGGCGTGCAGGGCGACTCTAATAAACTGTGATCCAATTGCGAAGGTGACTGCACTGTATATGTGTTGGACGTATATCTTGTCCTGAAATGAAATCGCGAAATTTTCCTATCCCTACCAATGATCTTACCTGTGGGTGAATGATTCGCAAACCGTCTTACTGGTCTAGGTCATAATTGCGTCATATAACTGTAGCCTACAGCTCATTGGCTGTGACAACGAAACAAGTGTTGTGTCGACTTAAGTGCAGCTGGCATCATAATTTTTTTGTTTGCAACGCCTAAGACAGTAAATTAAAGTGGGTATGAAAAGGTTAATGCACATGTTCTTATAGAACACACAACAAAGAAATAAGCTAATGATTATACCAAAATAAATTAAGTGCTATAAACACTCTTTGTTAGTATCGTGGAAAATATGTGTACACAATGTGTCCTGGAGTGTCAGATCGGCTTGTTATGTCACATCCAGCATGATATTATTCATGCTATGATTTTTTCTTGCATTAATTGTTGGCGATTACAGCCATAGTCAATACTTTGTAACGAATTCAGAAAATAACATATATTGAACCCATTAGCTGATTGTAAAGATAAGTCGTAGTTACATAAAAGATGTTCTGCATATAAACAATGGTATAAAATGATTTTTTTTATTTATCCTTTCATAAAAAATAAGTAAAAAACTAAATATTCATTACTGGAACTGGCACGATTAATTGACTTGTTTAATAAACGTAAAATGAAACTTTCTAACCACTTTTTATGAATTAACCTTAGTAACCTAAATTTCAAAATTCTTCATTCTAATTTTTTCGCGGGGCATCTGTTTTTAGCGGAAATATTACGGGACAGGTTGTGTTCCAGCGCACTTCAGTTCAGAACCACCTTCGTGATTTGATCATTTGATTTTATACGCCTCCTAACTATCTGCGCGCGAATCACGGACGGTCAGAGTATTGGAAAAAAATAATTCTGATTGGCTCAATTATGTAACAGACTATCTTCACGCAAATACAAGCGGGCAATAGTCAAAAGAAGTCTGCAAGTGTGCACACAGGATATTGGCGTCTAGCCTTCGCGTGGATCTTTTCGCGAAAAACAGGTGGCCCTTGTAATAAGGCGTGACTGAATATATTTTACAGGATATCAGATTTTATGCTATGATATTTCTGTTTGTTTTAACACATTCATATTATGGCTACAGATATTATGATAGTCACAATAAGCAGGCATTACTGAAAAAAAAAAAAATGTGGTAGTGTATTCACTACATGGCGCCTCCGCCCTCTACATCTCTATCAAACAAAACCATGCCTGAACTGTAATTTATGGGAAGATGTGTTTAAATCATAGCTGGCGTCAGTTGTGCCACTTAAGTCCGACGTTCCATAACTTTAGTATATTAGTGTTGTCTCCCATGATCAGCATGAAATAACCGCCAATTAGCACTCCAGGAAAATACCGTGCGGGCAGAACTTTACAACGAATGGTGCCTAACCTGAACTGTTGCCAAGCCGTATTTTCATTATTATAGTCAATTCGTGGTTACTTCCAAATTTTTAAAGCCCTGCTTAAGTTCTACATCCAGCATATTCCTCGCCTCATTGAAACAAAGGTTAGAAAATTACACCAGAGGGACTACGCACCCCATTCGTGCACCTTCAGTGAAATAATGATTTCTTACTAGGCGTTACCAACACACCTTTATTCTCACGGCTTTTGTTCACACTATTTACAAATTAATTATTATAATTAATAAACAAAATATTAGTTAAAGTTCAATTTAAAGAAAAATAAGATATACTTCATTGTTAACAAAAGTATATCACGCTTGTGATACAGGGCAGATTTGGGGGGGGGGGGGGACAAACATGTAATTCCTTTAAACGGTTTTATTAAAAGAGTGCGGAGAAATGGCGAGTAGACTAGTCACTTATTACACTATTAAAATACCCGTATATTCAACGGTAATTTTTACATGGAAACGCGCTCAGTAAAACAGAACTGATCACCGTACATACAAAATACGGGACCTCTCAGTATTTTCCAGCAGCTTTGTGTTTCAGAAACGAACAATGCCGAGTCCACACGAGGCGTTCTTCTGCGCTGTAACACTAGAAAATTACCGTTCCTGCGACACACGCTAACAAAATATCCACAAATTCACCACATCAGTGTATAGATACGCAGAGTGAGAAAGAGCGAGTAGTGAATTATTTTCCCATGCACCCATGGTAGCGTTTCTACATTTGATCACGAAAGAATCAAATATGGAAGAACAGATTTGGATGGCTCTTAACATCGAGGTCTTAAGAGCCGATGAGGGTGATTGAGGTGAGATGGAGCAGCGCCGGAATGCAAGGATGGGGGAAACGGGAGATCCCCGGGAAAACCCGCCGACCAACGGCATCGTACGGCACGATTCCCACATGCGAAAATCCGGAGTGACCCAGCCGGGGATTGAACCCGGATCACCTTAGTGGGAGTCAAATGTGGAAGGAAGTCCCCAGGTGTATATAGAAACGACACTCGACGTTCTTATATTTGCAACCTGATATGTGGTACACGCCGTTCACGGTCAGTTGAGAGCTTCTGAAATCAACCTTTGAAAAATGTCACTGCCCCTACGTGCAGATATTTTAGCGAAGACGCTGGCTGGCATACGATCAGTAAAGTTGGTAACGATGGAGGGAAAGTACTTTCATTACTTTAACCTTGACATAAATTTGTTAGGTAAACATTTGTGAAAGCGGAAATGATTATTTTTCTGTTATTTTTAAACATAAGTGTAGGAATAGGAAATTTGCAAAATATTTCTTTCCTGATAATTGGTCAGTTCCGCTTAAACGACGCACGAGCAAAATGGTCAGGACCATTGCAATATTAATTTTACATATGATTATACATATTACAATTGGGCATACAAGTGGATCTTAAGCAGGGCTTTCGAAAGTGCTCAGTTTAATGTGAACCAACTATAGGTATTATTTTCTTACTATGTGTACGTCAAAAACTTCCATTACAAAAAGCAGTTAGGACAATTACGCCACTTGGGGCCACGGTGGCTGAGCGGTTAACCTGCTCGCCTCCCACCAAGACGATCCAGGTTCAATCACCAGCCGGGTTACTCCAGATTATCGCAAGTGGGAATAGTGCCGGACGATGCCGTTTATCGGCGGGTTTTCTCGGGGATCTCCTGTTTCCCCACCCTTTCATTCCAGCGCTGCTCCATACTCACCTCAATCGCCTTCATCGGCTCTCAAGATATCGATGTTAAGAGCCATCCAAATCTATTCTCTTCTCTCTTCGCTTAAACATATTCTTTCAAACATCAGAAAGTAGCATGAACTGCCTACAATAGCTGACAACACTACAAACACTGCTACATTGCTAGAAACTGAACAAGTTCCATGATTTACTTTTCTTATAGCATGTTAACGCCCCATTTTCTGTGTGTTCAAGAGTGTAAGGTAGACTGGTTAGAGTTGTGACGTAACAACATTTTTTTTTTTCACTTGTGTTCAAATCCCACTCAAAAACAAAAAAGTTATTTTTTAAATTGCTTTCCATACACTGGTTAACAATCACTTCGAAAATTAAAAACTTTATTATTTTTGGTAATCTACTTTTATAATGCTGGATGAATACGAAATATAGCAGCAAATTTCCGAATAGTTTCCGTGCATTTGTGGAAAGTTTTATGAAATTTACATAAAGTCCATTATTTAGACAAGGTGTGTGCCATGTTACGAAGATTTGCGGATAATTCTTTACCGGTACATTTCTATAATTTCATGGAGATTTTTAAACAGTGTACCAAGAAGCTCAGGAACTTGCATTGGCCCAAAGTATTAAGGGAAGATTTTACAGTTACTTGCGCCAGTGCATGACTATGCAAATTTTTTTATATTGTAGCCTCCCTTTCTAACGTACTGAAAATCGACATTTTATTGGAACATTGACTATAAAATAAAAATATAACGAAAGTGGCGTATAATTAGGTTTTTTTTTTAATTAGTGACATTACAAAATGGTTAAATTTGAATATTCTCCTGGGAAAGTGAATTTACGCACGAGTACTTAACATTGTTCAAGGAAGGATTTTTGTTTAGGTTCCTCCGCCCCCCCCCCCTTTTTTCCGCATTTTAAACAGCTTGACATCAAAGGCTGCAGAGAAGATTGGTACTTGGAATGGGTAAAATAAATGTACTTTTAACGACTAATTGTGCGGTAATTTCGTTTCATACTCGAGGCAAAAACTTGTTTTGTACTTGGACTGTTCGCATGGGACGAGGATACTGGAAATGCTCATGACTAGCGTTAAAAGAGGTTTCTTTTTTTGTTTCGGAGGGGATGGAAGGAGTGGGCAAATAATTTCATTTCTCGTGTGTACGTCGCAGGAGATTGCTTATCTGTCTCGTGGAGGAAAATGGCGGAACTAACTATGGACCTACAAGGTTGTGAATCACCGAGCAGTCCCTAGTTCGCAGTTTTCAAACATGACTTAAAAAAGTACTTCATTAATGTATTTTGCACGCAAGCACACTTGCGGACAAACAGTAATACAGTGAACGGTTCCAGATGAGGCGATGAGTTTGAAACAATGATATGTGATAATCCTAATAAACTGGTTAAAATCAATAATGAACAATATCAAACCATCCTAGCAACCCACAAACATTTTATTAGAAATCATAACAAACAGAGTAATCCCACACAGGAGCAGTGTATATCGCAAGAGTATGTACTTACTACACAATTCTGTACTACTTCAGTAAATTACTCAAGTAGACCCTTCATTTCGTAGGAAAAATGTAAAATGAAACTCATCAAATTATTAGGGGTCTACAAAAATGTTTCAAAGACAATGTTTTTACAGTTTGAACATTATAATGGTATTTTACAAAAAATATAAGGTATGTATCTTATAATAAATAAAGCATATGAACTATATATACAAATATATAAATAATTCTTCGTATAAATGTAAAATATATATGTATATAATTATTTCAATATTGTGCACTTGTTATTGAAAAATGTAGCAGTTTCTTGTGAATTGCAAGCTGTTGTATACACGCAGAAATAAGTACCCATAGAAAGCTGTGACTTAAGTGTTTATTTATGTACATATTCGTTGTAATAATATTGGATTTACATTGGATTATGTAGCTTATTAGTATAAAGTTGTGCTTTATATTTGTAATCAGATCTTGACTGTTCATAGGAATACGTTTTTGTAGAAGATTGTGCTATTTGTGCATGTTTGTATATCACATGTCACTGTGGTTTTTTATTTTATTTATTATTTTCGTTTGTTATTATACGTTTTCTATTTATTGCTTTATTCATCACATTACATGTCTGTAACTTGATTACTGTAAATAACAACAACAAATTAATAAAAATTAAATAGAAATAAATGGTCGGTATCTTGTTATGTATAGTTCGGTATCTGGTTGAATATTTACAGCCTATACCTAAGTATTGTTTCTACGGGTTGCACTTTTTTTATCTGCAGAACAGTACGCAGTAGGCGTAAATAATAATACATCTCCCAAGCATATAATAACTAGTAATTGAGTTGGTTGGTGTTGTACATTATATAACATTTTTTTCTCTTTCTTAGGAGTGAAGGAGTTAATAGATTAAACGATCAACTCCCGCCGCTATACCTTTAACAATATACGTCTGCGTGTATGCAGCTAGCGAAACAGTAAGAAAAAGATTGATGTACCTATGACGACGAAACTTTTACCGGTGCAGTTTTATTAGGTCGTTAATATATTTAACTGCCTTAGCTACAGTGATCAGACAAACAGATGGGGGCAACAGGATTTTGTTCCCCTATACCGAGCAACATGACCGGATGCTTCTGGCAACTAACAACATCCCCAGGGATGAAGGTGATCTTCGGGAGACCTCCAGAATAACAGGAGCGAATTTCAACCTGGAGGAAGCCAGTAAAGAAGCAATCGAGACGTATGGGGGGCAAACGTTTGATTATTAAAAGCCTTTTACCGGATAGAAGGTTGTGAGGTATTAAGCAGGCAAGGCACAACAGAAAATGGAACATCTACTCCTTCAGAGGGACCGAATCCGGGTAGCCGAGCAGGTAATGGTCAAACTCGCCTGCTCCACCCCCCCCCCCCCCCTTTTCCCAGCCCCCTTTTCTGAAGGGCGCGGAACTGATGGGGGAGCTGAAGGAGGCGATCGTCTGAACTGCTTGGAACGGCACCACGTGAGATAACACAGACCAAGGACAGACTGGCTGAAAAGAGGCAAAGGAAAGAACAACGGACGATGACTCACAGTGAGAAAGCCAATCCCACAATGATCTGGAGAAGAACGGAAGAAAAAGGTCACAGGATGAGTGGTCTCGTGTCTCACTCGTATCGAGGGGAGGAAGGAAAGGCCCACGTGACCGGAAGCAGTCTGCCCTCCTAAGCCAAAGAGTCGTGACACCAGGCGGAGCGACTGTCTGCTCGCTGGAGCAGTGGTGGGCGTCCACGTCACAAGAAGTTTTTTTTTGCCGGGTGAATTACACCATCAAAATTTGAATCAGGCTGTGGCCCAAGTCATTAACCCGTCTGCGAACCTCAAGGGCTTGGACTCGAGTTCCAGGTTAAGTGGAGTGGAGTGGTTTGGGCGACCCTTACCATCGATGTCTTGAGAGCCGATGTAGGTGAGGTGAGGTGAGTATGTAGCAGCGCCGGAATGCAAGGGCGGGGGAAACTGGAGATCCCCGAGAAAACCCGCACGATTTTCACTCGTGAGCTACCCCGCCGGGAATCGAACAGTGTTCGTCTTGGTAGGAGGCGAGTGCTCTTGTCGCTGCACCAACCGCTGTCTCTCTGGGTTAAGTGACAAGATGACAAGTTTATAGTCCATTCAGGGTTATTTCCGACGTTTCTGAAGACATTCTTAAGTTCTGCTTCCAAGATATTCCTTCGCCTCATGCAAGCACAGCTTATCTAAGTCTAGAAAAGTACACCAAATGGACAACGCACCGCATTCGTGCACACTCAGTGTACTATTTCTTAAAGGCTGTTTACGATAAAGTAAGCACTTTTGAAATCAACCTTAGAAAAAAGTCACTGCTCCTACCTGCTTATACTTCAACGGGCGCACTAAGTGACATGCGACAAGTCAAGTTGGTAACGATGGAGGGAAAGTATTTCCATATCTTAATGTCGAATAGAAAGTGTTAGGTAACCCTTAATGATCATTTTAATTACTTGTTTCGCGTTCTGTGTTTTTAATGCACCAATGTGTAAAAATTAACAAATTTATCAAATGTTTACTTTTCTAATTATTTTACAGTTTCACATTAATAAAGTGATGAGGTTCGTGGCAATGTTAATTTTACACATGGCGGAGTAATACACAACGTGCATATAAGTAGATCTTAAGGAGGGCTTTCAAAAGTGCTCAGTTTACTGTGAACAGTCTATACCAGGCATTACCAGTATGGGCCTACATATTTTATTCGTGTTTTTGTTTATATTAATTATGAAAGAAATAATATATTTTATAACTGAAATGATAGCGAAGTTCCATTTAATAAAAAATAATATACTTTTATGTTAACAAAAGTGTAAAAGACTTGTGATACATGGCATTTTTATCAGGCAACCAAAAACGTCATGAATGGTGTGATTTTTCAAAGATTTAATTCAAAAATGTTGAAGAAACTGTGACATAACTATCGTTTAGTTTTAGTAAATAAGCCACCCTTACATATACCTTCCACTACAATTAGGTTTTGAGCATGTTGGAAATCAATATTTGAATAAAAAGAAACTGTTTAAGTGATAATCAAACCCAGTTGCAAAAAACTGAGTAAATAAAAATAGTAAAAACCTGCAGTTGACTTCCACGACGCGGTTTCACACACTGAGTTCAATCGGCTGTTGCAAGGCATAGATTATTATAGGCTCTCCACGGTAAAATGGGCACTTTTGAAAGCCCTGCTTAAGCTCTGCTTGTATACACGCTGTGTATTCTTCCGCCTTATGTAAAATTAACTTTGCCACGGGTCTCGTCACTTTATTCGTGCGTCGGTCAATTGCAAATGTGAAATTATTACAAAAGAAAATGCTTTCCAAATCTGCTAATTTTTACACTTCGATCCATTAAAAAAAACAACAGGAAGTGAAAGGAATAATTTAAGCTATCACAAATGGTTGCCTGACACTTTTCATTCGACGATAAGATATGGAACTACTTTCCATTCATCGTTGCCAACTTTACTGGGCGCATGCCACTCAATGCGCCCGCTAAAATATGTGCAGATAGGGATAGTGACTTTTTTCTGAGGTTGATTTCAAAAGTGCTCACATTATCGTGAACAACCTTTACCGCGTAGCACTGCGGGGTGGCGCCGTGCTAACACGCCGTACTCGCATACGGGAGCACGTGGGCTCGATTCCCGGTCAGGTAGCCCTCACATCAGACTTTATATAGGACTACGTACTAAAATATTTTCTGTGAAATTGTTGTTCGCGCGTATATGCGTAATCTCAGCAAATAAATGTTCTGGAAATACGACTTTTTGCCAGAAAGGTAAAATATAAAAACCAATGACGAGATCATGATTAAAGATGTGAAACGAGTAATGGGTGGAAAATAAGTCGTATTTCGAAATAACTATTACGATGTTTCCTGTGCCTTGGCAAGCAGTGATTTGAAATATTGTGTCTGGAAATTAGTTTATGGAGGAATATGCGTGAATACAAGAGAACGCAGACCTATCCCTTTTAAGCCATGCTAAGGTTTATTCTACCCAGGATAGAAACGAAACGAGATTTATTATGGGAGAATTTGGCATAAGGAAAATTTTCACCGCCAGTTACATTGGTGTTCTAAAGAGATCGCTTTTAAGTCGGCGGTAAATAGAGAAATTCTTTTTATGTGTAGCTTTATTTTTTTTAAAGTGAAAAGGAAATATATCCGTTAAAAAAATCTTAATTCCCTTTAACTTCCTGTGTGCTGCATTTGGATGATACTTTTACATTCATCATATCTGCAAATCCCCCGTGACTACACTTCAAGTCTGAATCAGTGATACCAATCAGTGAAATAACATTCGCTGAATGTCAGTTGACATGCTACTGCTGACTGTCGAATCGAGTAAATTAACTGGGAACAAGTGATTTATAGCAGTGTAATTCTTGGCATTCAGTGGGAATCACAAAAAGTCAGTGAAATTCAGCCACTGTATTGATTAGTTACCTGGCACTGATTGTCAGTTGCTCGATTTTTACTGTTTTCACTGATTTAGCTAAGTTCTCACTGTTTCAAGTTTAGAGTGTGCGAGCCTATTCTGCTGATGCTGCAGAGCACATCTTGTATTTAAGAAAGTTGGGTCTGCTGCTGCATCGTCGGAGCGTATTTAGAGTATCGTAGGTGCACCCCCCCCCCCCCTCATTGCCTACTTAACCGTTTTTTTAAACACATTCTGACTTTTTTTTTTCAGTTAAATGTACATTTCATTTAACTTTTCGTCTAACAGAAAATGTACAGTGTATATACGGAAAGGCAATCCGAAATGACGAAAAACGGAGTTAAGTCCGTAAATACAAAATACGGAAAATCTCCGTGACCCCTTTGGCTTCGAGTTACGGGGATGAACCATGCCGATTCTATACGAAGCTTTCTTCGCCACTCTAAGAGAAAATGACCGTTTCTGCGGCAGTTAATGTTATCCACGCGACTATGGCCTATTCTTTCAAACATTAAAAAATAATCAGGCGTCTGTAACATTTGGAAACACTAAAAATACACTAAATTTAATACAAACTGAATTTTTTCTTTTGTATTTTTTAATTTAAATATAATAGTTATACCCCAAGTTTCAAGTGAGTGTTATAGGTGAATGGTTCAAACCTCGCTTAAGTACAAAATATTTTAACTTTTAATTACATTTATTACGCTAAAACAACCACATAACGAAAAATAAAGATATTTTCATTATCTCTTTTTATTATTAAACGGAAAGTACAGAGAACTAACTTGGAAATTAACGGAGAGATTCCGTGAAATTTACGGAAAGTCCATTTCTGAAAATCAATGTGTCCGTAATTTTGCGGAGAGTTTACGGACACTTCTGGATAAATTTTCACCAGCACTTTTCTGTAAAATGAAGGACATTTTTTTACAGCGTGGGTACATGAGTAGAAAGCGAAAAATCCGGCTTTGTCATGTGAAAGAAAACAGCAGCGGTGGGCTGGTTTCGTCTGTGCGCATGCGCTGACTCGCCGCGGGGGTCCGCGCAGTCCGTCTCGTGCCACGTAATACACTTCCGCCGCCCCTCATCACGTTATCCGCAACAATTACTCCTAAGCTGCAGCTCAACGCAGCGCGCGCAGCGAAAATGAAAAATAAATTCGTTTCCAGCTTCATAAAATATTTCTGGTGCCGTCCCCGCGACTCGCTGCCGTTCTAATTATCACTGTTTCTTTTGATGTCGGCTTCGCCCGTTTCCAAGACGACCTCCCCAACCCCCTACCATGCGACGAGAGAATACAGTCCACCAAGAAAGGAAATAATTAGAGCAACATTGCCCAGTCCCTCGCGTGCTGCTATGTCTTTCACTGGAAGTAATTAAAACATAAAACAGTTACGCCTTGTTTGGACTGTTAAATTCTCATACGCTGTCACAATGTAAATAAGCTCTCTTCCTCTCCCATCCCCTCCTTTCCCCCCTCTTTCTCTCTCTCTCTCTCTCTCTCTCTCTATCTCTGTACATCTATATAAAGCCCTAGCCACTCTATTTTTATAACAATTTTAAACTTTTCTTTTTCAACGTGCTCTGTTATATGTTCCTTTCATTGCAATTCACGCTATTTTTGGGTGGCTTACGCAAGCAAACTCTTATCAACACGTTTCTTGGTGTTCTGGATTCGGTTCCAAGATTATACAATTTGATTAGTTTAAGAATCCCCCGTTGCAATGTGGAGCTGGATATTCGGTTTCATAGACCTCCCGTTTATCTGCGCCATACGTAGTCTCGGACTAAGGGAAACAAAATGCTTTCCCATGGATTTAAAAAAATCATAACTAAGAAAAAATTTCCTGTATGCTTTTCTTGTTTCCTGCAGGATTGCCAACAGTTTAACTCATGTTATGGGCTTGTGATGCCATGTATTTTCACGAACATAAAATGAATCATAATTATAGGTATAACTAGAATTTTATTTATCACGAATTTTTTATTTTATTTATAACTTTCATGTTGTCGAAGCCTATAGATTTATAATCCACTACAGTTTAATCCCTTTTGGATACAGCAGTGATTCTGCACTGATGTTTTATTTCCTTGGATTATTTTTTACGTAATCCAGAATCGCACATTACACTCCGCCTTATCACCATACTGTCTGCTATTGGGAGATTTTCTACAGTTTCCCTCCTCCCCCACTTTTTTTTTCCTCGTCTTTGTGCAGTATTTCGTGCCCGTAACCAAGGCAACGGAAAACGTTTAAATTAATTCCGAAGTTAGTTGCATAGCGACACTGCCGTCAATTTGCGAGAAAAATGTTCGATTCCACACGCGTGTCAGGTGCTGTTTCGGCACTGACACGGCAAACGCTTTTGTACTTTTTCAGACAGTTCTTTGAAAACTAGAAGCCAATATTTTTTTAAACTCAAGTGAAATGCTGTATGTTTACAGCGCTTTGTTTTATGGGACATGCCAAATTAATTACGTATATCCTTGTTAATATGAAAGTCTGCAGTACCTACTTGCACCTTTAAGAAAATATTTTTTATATACTACAGCAGTTGGTTGTGAAAGTTACTCTTATTGTTACGAAAATAATCTTGGAACTATTTCCTAAAAAGTTATTAGCAAAAACACTTTTTTTTTTTTGCTGAATATATAGGCGAATTAGGTGGTTTCCTATCAACCTATGTTAACCTTCCGTCAAACATCTTTACAGTTTCTTTTTCAAACAAACTGAAAAACGTACTATATAAGATTTAATCAAATTTTTAAAATTATAACAACAAAAATTTTCCATACGTACTTCAGTATTTCTGTATCACGGTAGTGTTGATCAATAAAATTGATGGAACTCTGGAATGGCAGCGATAAAATATGTTTGGATTCGGAACTCAAGTATTAGAGTCATTTTAAATCACGTCCAAATGGAATTGCTATACCGAGAAGTCTCACAGCAATCCTCTACGCACCTGTTTAATTCTCTGCACTGAGATTCAAGTAAGTGCCTGAGCGTCTAAGATAATGTCAGCAGTGACCTGTTAGGTTAACACCAATATTTTTATTCAGCCATAAAGTTGCTACTCACGTTTAGCATTGTTTGATTATTTATTTTCTGGGATTTTTCAAACGTTTGCTTCTAAACGATGCAGGCCTAGTATTGTCGCTCACTAATAGGTTTGTTTCAAGTCAACACAGGTAAACATTTCTTACTTCAAAAGCGTTTTCCCCCTTCTACATTTCATTCATGGAACACGATGGTTTATTACGTCACCTCTTACAAATTTCAGACATAAAGTTTTGCAAAACAAGAGTATTCAGATCTCTTTGTAGGCTACAAATCCTTCTAACGTGGTGAGGGGTAACGTATATGGCGTTATACATACTTGAAAAATTTCCTCGTTATTGTAAAATACATACGTTTATAAAGAAGGAAAAGTGAACACTCTTGGGCGCTTCAATCGCTTTGCCGATCGGTGCAACTGAAAAGTGCATACAAAATGCACTATAGTTCGAGTATTGCTGTCTTTATTTTTTTCAGGAAAGATAATAGCAAGCTGACTAGTTTGGAAGAAAGTAAAAACACATTCTTATTTTTTCTTGAAGAAAGTGGAGGTGTAAAAATTTCAATGTAATCAGCCATTACGTTATACATAAGCCATTATTATGGATTACCATTAGGAGACTTATAATACTTTTCGAGGACATAGGCCTACATTTGTAAAATTGCAAGTCATTCACGGAAATAATTTCATGGGTTCAACAGAAATCGTGCCGTTGTCTGGAGTTCTAATACACTACGAGCAGTAGTGACATTTACTAATTTTCAGGATTGTTAATCCCCCCCCCCCTCCCCCCTGTGTTGGTAAAGTTAATACATTTGTAAAATTGCAAAAGTCAGCCATGAAAATAATTTAGTGGATTTGCGTCTGTATTCTTAAGCAAATTTTTGCAAGGCCGTTCACAATTTTTTGCCGTTCACGCAATAAAGAAAGACTTTAATAACGAGCAACACGTCGGATGTCTAACTTATTCTCACGAGGCTAGGAAGGGGTGATCGAATAACTTAAGCTTGGGTACGTAAAGCGCCGTAAAGTCCAGCTTTCATTTATACACCACTGAACAATACGCATTTTTCCAGTGCGCGTATGTTAGGAAACGCTTTACCTAGAAGCGAATTCTTCGCACGGTGTTTCCGCTTCGAGAAATGGCAACACCGTGACGAGTCATATGAGAGAAATGTGTTAGTGGCGTGACTCACCGGAAACCAGTCATCAGCGCCGGCGAGTTTCGACAATCACATCCGCCCGGCTACCAAGTAGTGGTTTCGATCACCGGTTTATACGGCCTTCGTTAATTAAACTATTTCGCATCTTACTATTCACAGGTAGGCACGGCTAAGGTTTATTCTACTCGGGTTGGGAACCTCAGTGCTAACATTTAACATTTTTCGTCACCAGGGCGCACTCGTGTCGCATTTGTACCGGCGTTTTTTTTTCCGCTTTATATGTTAGTAAACGAGATAATCGCATCTTAATAAAATAAATCCAATTGTGTTAAATCTTCCGATGTGTATTGTGTGAGACCCTAAGTAAACAAATATTAACTTTGTTCTTCGGACTAGAGAGGAAATTTAATGAAACACGTTCACATGTTGTTTAATAATCTGTTGTAAACTGTATTCAGCAAAACATTGGCTTACCCAATTACTTAACAACTGAATTTAAAAAAATAGTGAAATGGTTGAAAATATCATTGTTAGGGCCTAAGTGCAGTGTATCCTTTTGATAATGGCTTTATGTTCAGATCTGTAACCATCCGACCATCAAAACTAAAAATATTAAAATAAGTATTAAAACATTAAAATCTATTTTCAGTTGTAAATTACAAATTCAGAAATCATTGTTTTGCTGTAATAAGTATGAAATATGCTAAAATTGAAAACGTGTATAATTTTCTTGCTAGTACTATCGGTAAGAAACTTCTCGGGAGGGGGGGGGGGAGCAAAGAGAAAGAGAAAGAGAGAGAGAGAGAGAAAAAAAAGAGAGAGAGAATGCGACATGGTCCGCTCAGTGGAATGTTTCTTCCTCGGTTGAAAAAAAAATCACCATATTACTAGGGCATAAGCACCATATTTTCCGCTGTTATTTTTAAGTGTAAGAGAGAAATATGTTTCCATCGGGGCTACCTAATTATTTAAATATTTCAATAGGCAACGTTTAATTTACAAATAGCATACCAAAAAACTTGGTTAAAACAATATCTTAATTGTCAACTATATCTTACTAGCCATTGCCAAAAGATCGCTGCTCTCGCAGTTTTTAATTCGTATTGAATACGTAATAAATATTACAAGTTATAGAATATACTATAGTAAAGCATCAGTTATTCAAAAATATAATTTTTTTAAGTTAATCAGTGCTATATACTTGTGGAATAAATCTCCCCAAAATAAGTCGCTCAACCCACAATTTTTTGTGTGGCGTTTCTGATGCCGCGAAATTTTGCTTTTCATTTAAAGTAAGGAAAGTACAGGAGAGAGGTACATATTCTCCTTATTACTACAGCCGCCTGGTTGGAGCCTGAAAATATGAAAAGAGTGTTGTCAGAGGAGAAGTAAAAGCGTGACTACTATCCAACTGTACCACGAGGAAGGTACCCTCATAAGAAATATACTCAGAGAGTTCCAGTAGCTCGTGACCCAGTGGTCTCCAGGGCTCTTTTTGGCTTTCTTTGGCAGCTTGTGATGTCTGGTCGTTTATCACGGAATATGTATCTGCAGCTTAAGCGTAATTAATAATTTTGTACTATACATTGCAATGTAAAAGAGTACTGTAATAAAGAAGCTGTTCCAAGTCAACGTAAGTTTCGTCTCTTAGCATGAAGGCACCTTCTCACTACAGCCCATTCGGCTTAAAAACACCAAAGTTAAAAATGCATTTTTTCTGCAGCTGTGACTAGAAGGAGAATTATACCTTTGTGACACGACACACTATATTACAAAATATTGCACAAGAGACTTTAGGTTGACCAATTTAGAAGGAGAATTATACCTTTGTGACACGACACACTATATTACAAAATATTGCACAAGAGACTTTAGGTTGACCAATTTAATGGTTTTGATAGATACTGCCAGCATACAAGTTAAGTTGTAATTGATTACATTGTTTCGAAGATAAAGTATACTAATTTAAAATGTCTGTATGGACACCGTTTTGTTAATAAGTATATGTCCCACTTAAAACATTCACATTAACATTGCCTGCCGTAGTACTACTTGTTATAGGCGATTTACCGTAAAGTGAGCATTTTTTATGGCCCTGCTCATTTTTTATTTTCATTAGATTTATATCTTCCTGTCAATTTTTAATATAAACGTTGCAATCAGACTAATTAACGAAGTTTATACATTTCAATACTAACAAAAAAATTGACGTCTGAAGCTGCAATGAAATCTATTTATTAGTGGTTGATGCCTTAAAAAGTGCTCACTTTACCGTGAACAGCCTATAGCTAAATCTGGTAGGAATATGTTAATTTTTTCCCGATATATGACAAAATGTTCATTTAGTAATGCGGTTTTATCCGAGTATACACATTTTGTTGTTTTGATAGGCTGCATAAAAACTGAAGTTTAAATTTGGTACATGGTTTCGTTGATTAAATACACTAAGCTAAAATTGTTATATGGCCGCCATTTTGAAGAAGAAGTGCCTGACCCATCTAAAACATAGAAATTCAAATGGCCTGCCATTGTACTACTTGTTAGCCATATTTGGTTGGTATCGGTGTATTGTTTCCCGAGATATAACATAAAAATGTATTTCTTCATGTGACGCTATCTTACAATCAATCGAGTCTCGTAACTGGTTTCTCATATGTTCCGGGGCCTCCAAAAGCGGCCGCCCCTAGACCCGCGCCTAGTGACAAAACCACACCTGATGTCGCCACATATGGCACTAATGTAATAGAGCTTAGATTCATTTCGATTATGCCCGTAAGTACTTTGTGATGTTATGAATCAGTCAACACCGACGAATCCAACACTCTACAGTGACGCGGCAGTTACTTGGCCAGGGGAAAAATCCAAAAACACAATAAAACAAATATTATAGCTTGCAAAATATATAAATGAAGAGCCGGCGGATCTCCTATCTGGCGGTACGGTATTCGGAAAAATTGTGAACAACCCTCAACATCAGCTTCAACTTGACGAGCTGCTTGTCGCTTACTGTCGTAACATTCAGTCCACGGCAACGATAAAGGCTGTTCACAATAAAGTGAGCACTTTTGAAATCAACTTTAGAAAAATATCACTGCCCCTGCATGCATATATTTTAACTGGCGCACTGAGTGCCATAATCCCAATAAAGTTGGTAAAGATGGATGGGAAGTAGATCCTTATCTTAACGTCGAATAAAAAGTGTTAGGTAACCATTTCTGATAACTTAAATTGTTTCTGTCGCTTTCTGTTTATTTTTTAATGCAAAGAATTGTAAAAATGAGCAGATTTGTAAGATATGTACTTTTCAAATAATTTCACAGTGTAACTTGACCGACGCATGAATAAAGTGATGTGGCCGACGACAACGTTAATCTTACATAAGGCGGAAGAATACACAACGTGCATACAAGTAGATTTTAAGCAGGGCTTCAAAAGTGCTCATTTTACCGTGAATAACCTATGCATACAATGTATTTGAATGGCTCAACGTGACTTGGACCTCCCTCGCCAACAACTCTGTTCTGTATTACTTGCGTGTAGGCTCTGTCACTGCCATCTATATAACTAGCTGACTAGTGTTGATTGTCGTATGATGGACTTTCCTTAGTATCTATTTAGGAATATCATTCATTCTCCTGAGCGCACCCGCAATTGGTAAATGTTTGCTGGTATTTTTCGTAACATTGATATTCCACTTTCGAAACTCATATAAGTAACTTATAACTAATGGTACTTTGGATGTTTACAAGTTTGGGGTTGCTGTTAGTTTTGGGATAGGTAAATACTACTTAATTCGTTTTAACAACGTTGGATACTAATTTACTCAAAGATATATATTCCTTAAGCAGTTTTATATATCATATTGTATGACTAGCATTGCCATCTGTACTTAATTAGTTTTGATAAATTATAACAGTGTGTCACCTCCAAAAGATTTATAGCACCAAGCAAGGAAGATTTAAATTCCTACATTTTGTACAGTAAAATGCATTAATTCTTTATAATTACAGCATTTTGATGTAGCATGTTTCTCTGCCTTATTTCAGTTATAATTGCTAATAAAAATAAAATATTTATTGAATACTGTGATACTACTCGTAAATATTTTACTAGTATCCCACTCTCTCTCCATGTAGTCTTAAACATCACAAAACTTGGCAAAATAGCTGTTTTTCCACTACCCGTATGAATATTATATAACTCCGACAAGAAAATACAAAAAAAAAAAAAACAGTAATACATGGTATCAAAGTATGTCTCGACTACGAAAGCCGCATTTTGATTGTTGTGTAGCAGGCAGGGCCATAGAGTAATTAAAGTGGCAGGACATAATATTATCTGAATAGGACAGGGATCGTCAAGATCATTTTGTTTCAAATTGCCAAAACAATGACAAACAGCATGCATTTCACGTGTCCGAACCAGCTCAAGGGAAAGGATACATCGTCATAAGACTCCTGGTGTTACCTTATGCCTATCAAAAAGTGGCCTTCGTAACTGAGAGAAGGAACGTTATTGGCAATAAATTATAAATTATGTTGAAATACTCACTGAATATAAACGCAACATACAAACCGGACATTTAAAATAAATTAATAATGAAATTATAAGTTGTTGAAGCAACTGAGCTATTAATTCATATAGGATGAAACCGTAAACACTGATGATACCCATAGAGTAAATATGAGTTAGAGCTATCTTGCTGGCTGAGCCAACATTAAACCAAATATACTATTTTCTAGTGTATTTGATTGAACTGCTTTTCTGCCAACACGACTAGTAAAAACGACGTAAATTGGTTTTAAGGTTATTTGTTATAAATTAATTAACTAATTTAGAATTTAAAGTTGATACAAAACGCATTTTTGATAATAACTTAATAATTGATTGGAACAGTGTTTAATTTAACAAGTGCTTTGAGATGTTTGTATACTTCCTCTTAACAATTTGTAATGTAGTTTGATTAAATTCAAATTGTTAAAAGTATTTTTCCCTGTCTTTTAAAAACTATGATATAAACAAACACGATCGTCATTGCTGACCATGTGACTTTGACCATTGTGTTGGGTTGGCGCAGGTAAGTGTTGGGCACATACTCAGAAGACAAAGAATCGGACTACCTCATCCTTGGTCTATGGCGCGGAACCTACAATTGCATTTGCCTTCCATAGAGACTACAAGTTTACGAACTACTCATGCATGTGTTCTTTGGAGGGAAGGGAAGAATGGTGCAAGATCTCTCAAGACATTTTGTTTTTCTTACAATAGGTAGATTTTAAGTCTTAAGTAAGAAGCAAGAAAAATGTTATCTCGCCCAAATCCATTTCCTGCTCATGAGATAGGACATTTTCTAACTATGGTGGAATAGGCAGGCTCTGCTGTGTACAGACAATGCTATAACGGCGCTAATGTTTTGTGTAAGGAAGAATGCACTTCCACTACGAGAATTGCTTGAAGTATTCATTTGTTTTGTCTATAGCAACGTAACTGAATGTGTTAAACATTCCATTGGCAGTAAAATTTTAATGTCGTTTAATATTCTTGTGGCATTCGTCAAAATCTTCTAGTGAGCTTCCAGCTGTGTAAGCAAGCATATATTCGTAAGTTAAATTTTATTTATATTAAAAAGATTAATTTATAATTAAAATATTAATGGACACCCTCACATATTCTGTAATCGAGATATTACAAGTTAGGTATTCTTAAGTTGCGAAATTCTTCAAAATTAAAATTTACCATTTCATACAGCGATATTTTATAAAGGAAATAGAGTGGATATGGTATTAGTTTTGCAGCAGATAATATTTTCAGCATTGTGTTTCAATATGTTTCAGTATTATTATACTGCTTATAATACGTTTAATATCGGTAGATAGCCAAAAAATAAATACCGTATAGACAATATTAAACAATCTAACTAAATCGCAAAATTTAAGTTAGTATACTGCATACTGAAAAGTTGCTTTGCAGAAAGAAATGTTACGCTCTCAAGTTGACTTTGTTTTGTAGAAGATGTATGTGCCTATTCGTGTGTATATATATATATATATATATATATATATATATATATATATATATATATATATATATCTTATATAACTTGTAGTATTTATTTCGTATTAAATACGAATTAACAACAGCGAGAGCAGCGACGTATTGGCAATGGTCGGTACGAAATAGTTCACAGTTACAATATTTTTTAACCTCGTTTTATGTATACTATTTGTAAGTTAAGCGTTGCCAATTTATATATTTGTATTGTTAGGTAGCACTGGCGGAAACACATTTCATTCCTGCAGTTGAAAATATCTGCGCAAATTTCCGTGTGTAGGCTGGTATTTTTTTTTTCGTCAGTAATAAAGGTGCAATAAGCGATGCAGAGCGTGTATCTCTCTTTCTCTCTCTCTCTCTCTCTCTCTCTCTTTCTTCTCTCTCTCTCTCTCGGGATGATCGTACCACCTGTGTAGGAAAGGTATACATTTTGCTATTAATAATTTCAGCACATCTCATACTAATTACAGTAGCAGTAATGATGTCTGAGATTGTAATTTACAACTGAAACGAGATTTTATAAATACCTATTATATGTTATTTAGATGCAATGACATATTTTAGATGCGATGGCGCGACACAGCTCGTTGCGCTACACTTAGAAATCCAGCAGGTTGGGAGACGTGGTGTGGAAAGCGATCCCAATATGGCGGCGGCGGGCGACATGCAATGACACGGCGTGTTTCTCGTACTCGTGTTTTTGAAACATTCTACGGAAGTTACAATGTTGTGATAAATATGTGTTTCTACGGCAGAGTGAAATGTGTGTTGTGATCGTTGCGTATGAAAGGGCGTGGTGGCTGCGTTGTAATCGTTACGCAGGCCAGGTGTGTGTGTTAATTTCAAATATGTGCAAAATTTATACGTTTTAACCATGAAGTGATGTTATGACGAAATTAATTATTTACCTTCACGTCTGTTTATCACAGCGTTGTACCTTTGCTCTAGGTGTTTGGAAAACAGTTGTGTAACGAGCTTACTTTTCTGTGATTTGAATGTCTGCAACAATCCCAACGATATACTAAGCCTGCCCAGATAAAATTAAATAAATAATAAAATAAACCTACAAACCAGTAAGTACCAATGCATGCAAATATTAGCAGAATAAATGTTACGGCAGGCCTATGTGTTTGCGTGTTCACCACTACCTTTTACGTTTGTCGCTGTAGTACAATAAATAAGCGACACGAATTGCGTGCTTGAATTTACTGTGCCGTTTCGTTGGACTGGTTGTCCCTTCGTTTTAATTTTTATTCCAAACACAGGTTAAATACTACTGTTGTTTACGCCACAGTTGTAACAAACTCCGTCGTGGAAAAATATTAATATGTATTATGCGTAACGTGATATATCGGGTGTAACAAATAGTTATAAAGCTGACCTAAATATTGCTATAGGCCTACATTGTGAACATTCGTAGGAAATTGTTTCTGCAATATGACATAGTTCTTTGAACAGCTGTAAACAGCAACCAACATATTTGACAGTTATAAAAGCAGAATTCATATGGCAGTGTTTATGTTTACATGTAGCGGAAGGATACGTAATCAGTACCCAAAAGTAGAAATTTGGCAGGGCTTCAGAAAAGGTCGAAGTTATCGTGAATCAACTATAAACCGGAAACAGTAGAGTTTTTGGGGAAGCTGTGGTGTATCTGACAGTTTTCGTACTCGAAATTATATAACTTTATTCTACGGAACTATGTTTCCTACATTGTCTTTTGACTTAGCCGTGTCTCAATTTAAAGAATACTCTCTCGTGAGAGCACTCTTTCGCGCAACCTAGCGAGAGCACTGATTCACACTCTCTTGTGCTCTCGATCTGGGAATTGAGACAACCACTCTCTCATTTCTCTCCGACGTCAGACAAACAGCTGATGCCAAAACGGAGGAAATCATGTTAGCTAAAATCGCGGCCATAGCTACTGTAAGAAATTAATGTGTGTTCAAAATAATTATAGCACTACTAGAATAATCATTAGCACATAAAATACCATTATTTTTGTTTTATATTTTATCGTCATGTTACAGCAAAGTGACGGGAAAAAACGAGACTTACAAATCCGTTTTTTATATTTTTATAAATACATTTCGCTGTTTAAAGCAGTTAAAATTATTCACTTACAGTTTAAATGCAACCTAGTTTTGGCCCTGAAAGCTACTATAACCTTATTCAAACACGTAAATATTGAAAACAAATATTGCGCCTGCGAGAGAGCGCCAGCGAGTATACGACTTCGTGCTCTCTCTGGGCTATCGCTCTTTCGCGCTCTCTCTGTCGAATTGAGGCGACCAGAGAGCGTTCTATTTGACGTCATGATGACGTGTTCGTGAGAGTGAGAGCACGAGAGTGCGCTCTCTGGGCCAATTGAGACACGACCTTAGCGCGGCAGAGTGATCTAGACGAAGCATTTCTGGTCACACGAGTAACCACCATAACCCCGTGTTTTTTTAAAGTGCCGTTATTAAATATAATTCCCAAAACATCGAGTTTTTAACTAAATTTCGGGAAAAGTACCCTGACTGCGTACATTTTAACACGCACATACTTAATGGCATACTCCCAGTACAGTTGGCAACGGTTTAGGAAAGATAGTTCCGTGGCTTACAGGCTCTGCCTACCAAGTGTGCAGCCACGGAGTTTTAAGTCCGGAATCAATTTTAAGAAGTTCCTTTTCACTGCATCAATTTTAAAGATAACTGTTTCAAACAAGAAAAATATATTCAATGAAACTTTCTCAAAGAATACTGCCACGTTAAGACATTTTCGAAATACGTTATTCTTTCTTTTTTTTTTTTTTTTGTGTTATGTAAATTTTAAGGATAAATTTTTTAAAAATATATATTTAACCTAAAAGTTTGCAAGATATTAATTCGATAACACCTATTCGTTAAGGCATGTAACGTAGGCATAGGCTAATGCATGTATATTTGAAACTGTTATTTTTAGAATTGATGCATGGAGAAGACATTTCTTTAACATTGAGTCCCCTTTTAAACTCTGTGGCTGCAGGCTTGGTATAGGCTATTCACGGTAAAATTAGCACTTTTGAAAAGCCCTGCTTAATATCTACTTGTATGCACGTTGTGTATTATTACGCCTAATGTAAAATTAACATTGTCATAGGCATTGTCACTTTATTCGTGCGTAGGTCAAGTGAACATTTGAAATGATTATAAAAGTAAATATTTTTTACAGATCTGCTCATTTTTACACTTCGATGCATTGAAAAAAAAAAACAGAAAGCCAATTAAATAATTTAAGTTATCACGAATGGTTACCTAACACTTTTTATTTTATCTTAATATATAGAACTACTTCACATCCATCGTTACCAACTTTACTGGGTGCATGCCAGTAAGTGCGCCCGTTAAACTATATGCTGGTAGGTCTGGTGAATTTTTTCTAAGATTGATTTAAAAAGTGCCCACTTTATCGTGAACAGCATTTAGGTAAACGAATGCCCTTAACATTGTCAAAGTGTACGTTAAATTTTTTGGAAACTGGTTTCAAATAGTTTCGGTTTGTTTTATGTCCTACATGGGAGTACTTAACACAGCAGCAAGTAATGCATGGTCCAAACAATTTCACAGTTACATTTTATTAATACCGGAATCCCATAGCTCCGACAGGCACGACGCGACATTTAAAATAAAACAGTCAATAATACACAAGGCACTTGTGACGTCAGCGCCATAAAAATTGTCGCACGACCAACAGTTTTTGTCGTATCGTGCATAACTGGGAAAATGTCGTGGAATATTATAAAATGAAATATTTCCACTAACTTTCCCTACAGTGAAAAAAATTTGTATTTTAAAGGAAATAATTGTCAAAAGGTTATACTCATAGATATTTACATTTAATCCTTACACTGGTCTAGCATAATATCTGCGCTATTTTAAAGCTTGACGTATTACAGATTTCTATTATGTCCACCGCCTTTGAAACTAATTTATTCTGTAAGCGCCTTTCAAATCATGTCGAAAAATCTTAACATGCGTGTGAAGTGTCGTGCTGCAAATTCAAAACATCACACTGAAACTTTTTCCTCGTGCCGTTGTAGCTGTTTTTGTCATGTGCTCGTTGAAGGTATGAAGGGCAGTGGCGTTTGTTCTATAGACGCAAGGTAAGCAATGCTTACCCTATACATTTTGGAAATGTTTGACCCTTTATAGTTCCCGCCGTAACTTTAAATACATTTAATTCTGAGTTTCCAGTTTCCGATTCGAGCAACAGAGTTTTCGTAACTCCCTTGCTGTAGACGCATAGTGCTGCTATCTAGTATTTATTTCCACAAACGGGAGCGACTAGCGATAAGTCGCAATTGCAAGCAACAACACGCTACATGCTCGACCGTGTTCCTTCGGCAGGATAAGCAGTCGTTACGTTTGCGTCCTCCAGTCCTACATTTTTCTTTGGAAAGTGGATGAAAGTGTTCGGGAAAACGGTAGTTTTCCTATAATTTATATATCTCTCAAAATAATATTCAGTTGAGTTATTATTACAGTAATTTCGTTTCCGTTTTTATAACTAATGTTAGGTATTATGAAATGGTAAATAAATGTGGAGGGTAAGCAAAGCTGGAAGTTTCGTATGTTAGTAGAAATTGCTTACCCCCTTTAAAAAAACTCTCTACACACCACTGAAGTAGGGAGGGACACCCGAATTTCGCGAAAATAAATATTCCCGCACTTGCTATATTTCAATACCCTATCAGCACGCCAGCATTTTTTTTTTTTTTTTTTTTTTTTTTTTTTTTTTTTTTTTTTTTTTTTTACTGGTGGGGTTTCTTTGTGAGAAGATGTTTTTTTGACTGGCCAATAGGAATCGGATTGCTCCGATACTGTAGGTCTGTGATTCGTGAGCAGACACATGCGACGCGGAACACGTAAATCATCCAATGACGAAAGTGGAGCTGAGCTAAAGTGTTATGAAATATAACTGGTCGTGAAATCTTTTCGCGAAAAGCGGGTGTCCTTGGTTATAAGTCCCTAGCATGATACGTGAATAAATGTAGGCCTATATCATAGGTGGAGTTTTCATAAAAGCTAAATTAACTGCTAACAGACTACAGCGCACAAGTGGCGCATTCTTGAGAATCAGTCTTCTCCTTACAATAATCAACATAGAGAAAATATTTAGCATGTTGATGTAAAAGTTGGCCGTCAAACACAAATTTATCTTCTGCAGCACAAAAGCGAAACTTTCCCCACATTGGTAAATTAAACTACAGCAAATTATAAAAATTATCTTCCGATTTAAGAATCCTCGACGAGAAAATTGCTTTCAATTTAGTTCGAACCTAGTAAATTCGTACCCGCTATATACAATGGTAATATTTTTCTAATTGCGAAGAAGTATAATAATAACAAAAATAATAATGCATACGGACAAGGTTACCGGAAGATGAGAGTAGCACTTCACGAATGGAGGGGTTGTAAGTGGGTGACATAGGTTCCCGTTATTTCTAGAGAATTTAGGATGAGGCTCAGGTGGAGCGGCAACGAAATGCGAAAGTTGCTCAAACGAAAATGCCCCGAGGAAACCTCCCTGATTTTTCGACAATGTTTGCCACGAATTTCAGCATGTGAGAACCCAAGTGTGACCCTACCAGGTATAATGTAAACCCATTTATCCTTAGAGTGGATTTCTTGAACTAAACTTTTATATAACCTAATAAACTCTGATTTCTAGAGATGATGGAAAATCGCGAAAATGTTTTGAGCCAACATATATTTTACAACACACTAACCAGTTTATTCTTTCATGATTGGATGAACAACGTCTTGACTCGGCTAAATTGTTTACAGACCAATCGCGAACGTTCTGCTTTATAGTATCAGAATCCTCATTGGCCCAGTGAAATGGAATAGTAATTTCATACATGTATGACAGCCAATATGTAAAGAAAACTGTCGGACGTATGTAGAGTACGTTGAATCCTAGCAAACAGTCAACTTTTCCCGTGATAAACCACCATCTCTACTGATTTCATATTACCTAAGATGAATCTGAAGAGTTAGAACAGAAACATGGAACGTCTATCTATGCCTGCTCTGTTTAACTGTAAAACCGTTGTGTTGCAGATACTTCCAATTAACGATGGCAGCTATCAAGCCGGAAGATGTCCTAGATTCCATCGCCCATCTTAAAGAGCCCAAGGGATCCACGGTCCCAGCTATCATCAAATTCCTCCGCCAGTGCAGCTTCTTCACGAGGGCGAGTGAATCCACGAAGCTGGTCATCCAGCACGCTTTGTCCAATCTTTGTGACCAGGGCCTGCTGACATGTAAGAACCGCCGCTACCAAGTCAACACGCTGGCGAGGACGGTGGCTCGCCGGCGCAGATCCAGGAGGAGGGCGAGTCCTGTGGCGAGTCCTTCCATGAGGAGGAAGAGCTCTGTCAGGAGGTCCAGGAGGACAAGTTCTGTGGCAGGCTCGGGGAGGAGGAGGCGTTCCAGGAGGAGGATGAGTGATTTGAAGAACGGCGTAGGGGTGAGGCGTTCCAGAAGGCGCACTAGCTCCAAGAGGAGGCGCTCGCCCCGGCCTCTTTCCAGGAGGAGGCGTTCCAGGAAAGGCTGAATGCTTGCTGTAGGACCGCCAACCACCAGAGCGGCGATTAGCCACTATATCAAGAAATAAAATGATAGTATCACGCTCACATTTGATTCACTACCTACATAAGCCAGATAAGTTTTATTATAAAATTCGTTTTGTGTCATTTCGCATATTTCAGCACTGAGCGGCTGTGATTTTGTACAAATTTTTCAATTATCTTCAGTATTAAATTTTTATATGTTCATTTATCCTTGTGTGCGCGATGTTATTCTTATTCTATCAACATGCAACTCTAAATCTCAGGTGAAATGTTGTACACTTAAAAAAATTACACATATCTAAAATAAATAAATTAAAATATGAACTGGCATTTAATTACAAAATGAAAATTAACTGGAATGCATTTAAATTATAAACGAATATTAAAATCATAAATAGAGTATGGTACGATAGGGCAAAGAGGAAGCATATAATATTGCAAATAAGTGGCATAAAATGAAAGTTACTGAATGCGCAACCTATAGGAAATAGTTTGGGGTTAATGGTTGGCTCTGTGTGGCCTAGCTCTGTGGCTATGTGTATTGTACACTGGCTAATGGTACGACGTTATCTAATTATATTTATATGTAAGGCGAAAGCGAAATAATTTCTTTTCTTTAACTAAACGTTGAATGTTGACTTCGTCTTAATTTAACACCTCGGAAATACAGTTTTATGAATTAGTTTAGCAGCATTCGCTGAAACGGAACACTTCGTTTCGATCACGTGGCAGTTGAGCTGGAAATTTTTTGTAAGGAAATCTTGTGCATCTAAACTAATACAACTAGATAATGGGTATTTTTATTATTTTAATATAATCGCCCATTATAATTTCTAACTATTTCATGCTATAAAATTTATGCTGACGTATTTCTAAAAACATTCAGGCTACTACCAAATTAATTTTGTTGTTATACTGTCTAGCCTAGTTTACATAAATGCCATTTTATCTCACGTGTTAAAATTTATAAATATTTTATGGATATAATTTCTTTTGGAATTTTTAGAAGCTCTTACATTAGGTATGTGGATGATTTTTTCATTAGATTTATTCCGTTTACTTGCCTATTGTCGATCTGTCGATGCCCATCCTTGCATTTACACCTTTGCAATTTCTATACTATTAAAATCTATTAGCACAGGAAATAACAGAGTTTTATAGTGAAATAGATCTTTCAGTTGAGAGAATTAAATCAAAGTTAATTAGTGAATATAGAAATATACCGATTGGCATCTGTACATATCTAAGCAGTAACGGACAGCATAGATATGTAAGGAAAACCTTCTAGAAAGAACACTTGAAAATATTATAAAACCAAGAACGTTATATACAGTCAAATATTTGATTTAAAATCTCTGATTAGCCGTAAATAAAAATTATATTGCAATGATGTCCATACATACTAAATTCGAATCAGTGAGAAACCACTGATTGTTTCAGTGAAAAATTTCACTAGTTGAATTAGTGACGTAAAATTATTTCACTGATTTAATAAGGGACGGCCAACTGCAGTGGCAAATTAGATATTGTTTATATTTAATGTAGGCAAATAATTACGTCAAATAAACATATTTAAGATAGTTTACTATCTATATTGTGCATTTACTGCAATTTAAAAAAGTAAAATACACTATCCACCAAAAAATAACTGGGCACTTGTTCACAATGTTTGCGGTGGTTGTCACCCTGTTAGAACCTCGTAGAATCTTGCGGCTATATAACAGCAGCCTCCCTGTCTGGCATGCTCTCTACGAGTGTTTGCAGGACATCCACGGGGATTCGTCGCCATTCCTCTTACAACCATTCCATGAGCTGAGCAATGGATTTTGGCCGCGCCTGACGAGCCCTCACCCGGTGATCCAATTCGTCCTAAATATGTTCTATAGGGTTGAGGTCGGAGCTCTGGGCGGGCCAGTCCAATCGGCGAACATTGTTGTCGGTGTACTATTGCATAGTAGCCCTTGAAACATGGAACCTGGTATTGTCAACCTGGAAGTAACACTGGTCCATAAAAACGCCACAATGTTGGGTGCATTTCATTATCCAGAATGATACAATAGGCCTCTGTGTTCATCATACCACGGACAAACACCAGCGGTCCTACGCCGAAGGCCGTGAAACACAAGTCAACTGACGTACTGAATTACCTATCTTCACGGGTGCCCAATTACTTTTTGGTAGATAGTGTCATTTTCGGAGGTGGCCGGTATTGAATCCTCAAACCATCTGACTTTAGGCCGTTACCTTACCAGCTGCGCTACCACGCAAAATTGAGATATTCAGAGGAACATATGTGTCACAATTTCGCAGTGAAATCGTGAAGATTTAAATTGTCTGCTCTTAGCTTTCGTTTTTGGTTTAATTGGTACCGTTAAGGTTTACAAACGGGTAGTTTACGAGTGCATTCTTTACATCACATTATATGCAGTTTAAAACTTCAAACAGAGCGCTGTGATGATTGCATGAAAACGAAATGACAGATGTAATATGGTATGAAAGGCTGTGTGTTCCTATTACCTCATAAACTGGCGTTTTGAAAGACGAAACACACTTGAGAAAGTATTTTGTATTGGGTTTATTACTTTCTTGGTTGTTATTTCACTTGATACGCGTTATTTAACGGCCATTTTTAAACGTTACTCGACAGCAATTTTTAAACGCTGTTTAACTGATCCATCAGTCAAAAATAAACCACTGAGTAAACAGTGGAAACAAATGGTTGATGAATCCGTGGAAAATGTCACTGAATCAATAAGTGGTGGAAATCTGTCATTTCCCCCACTGATTCATCAGTTAAATTCAGTGAAGTGGCTGCTGAATCAGTCAGATGCGTTTGACTAATTAAAAAAGTGAAATTCTCACTGATTCGGATTTAGTGTGTATAAAAGGTAATCACACATTTGGATGAAAACCTCATTCTTATATTTAAATCTCCAAGTAACAAATTATTATTTCAGGAATTCAAACGTATTATAAAATTTTCAGACGACTTTTAATACTACCGCAGCTCTTGACATCGAGGTCTTGAGAGCCGATGAGGGTGAAGTGATGTGAGAGTGGAGCAGTGTATTTGACAAGGGAGGAGCGGAACAGAACGTCCTCGTGAAACCCCACCGACCAGCAGCATCGTCCGGCACGATTCCCACGTGCGAAAATCTGGTAGCGACCTGGCTGGGAATCGGATCCGGTTCGCCTAGGTGGTAAGTATATAACTAGGGGCAGTGAAATTTCGCGAAAATATTTCGAGACCAGAGACAATTCAAAGCACTGTAGGGTTTCTCAGCTCTTTTGATTGGCTGAAGCTTGTTAACTATTTGCGCACGAATCACGAAGGTTCAGTGTCGGAGTTACAGAATCCAGGAAATGGTAGAACAACAGCAGCCAAAGATAAAACAGCTGAGGTGTGTGTGTGTCTATATATATATATATATATATATATATATATATATATATATATATATAGTATTGAAGTAGTCTACTGTGTGCTCCGATTTTTACGCGAAAATTCACAGGCCATGCAATTTAGCTCTTGCAAAACCAAGTTTCACAAGGTTTGTAATATAAACAAATAAATAAACCGGCTTAATACACATTATAAAATTAACGTAACAAAAATATCTCAGATAATTAAAGAGAATTTGATAGTTGTTTTGTTTGCGCTATCCTATACAAATTCTGTATTTGCAATTTTCTGAGTTTTAAGATTCGGTAGGTAACATCGTTTACGTATACCTACCTACCTAACCGCTATAAGTTATAAAAATACAAAAATTGAGTAATCGAAACAATTAAAAATTCTCTTGCTTACCTATATGAAATATGTTTTCACAAAGAGTTATAATCTAATATTTGTTTGCGCGTTTAATGAGACAATTGCGATTACAACTTTTATATTAATAACTTTTTGCAGCAGTCGTTTTTGGAAACTATATGTAAGGAAGTATTCTTAACCGCATCATCGTGTTGATAAAATTAAGTATACAGTTCACTGAATGCAAATTGACATATCGTTTTCATTTTGTTTAATAGAAAAATGAATTATTGACAGATACGTTCAAATATGTACAGTAGTTCTATAATCCTATTTGTTTTTATTTCTGAACTCCATCTGTCGCTTATAAATTGATGAACACAAAAAAATTAGCTTATTTTATGGGTGTCTAATCTGCAATCGGATAACTTTACGTTTCTATTTAATTTAGTTGTTCATGAATTAAAAAAAAAACAGTATATGTAATTGTTTTAGAATTTATCTTCGTATAAAATCTTTATTTTCCAGTTAATTTATGTTATTGTCTCTTTTCCTTTAAACCAGTGGAGAATCGTTCATCTATGTGTATACTTAACTGGATTAACATAGCTGATTATTGGTTTACTAAATCTACTTCCTTACATTAACGAGTAAAAATTAAGAATGATAGTGAAATGCAATTCAAAAGTGGCCTTCGTCATACGCACTGCATTAAAAAATACCAAGTTATGGCACAAAATTGTCTGTACAATACGGTGCTGTAAACAAGATGAGATCGAACTGACCAATGTTCTTAATGTGCATTTGGTGCGTATTCAACCGCGTTTGCTCAATAAAGTCATCGAATGTGTTGTCGGAGAAATAATTGTCCTACAAATAAAGGCAGGGCAAACTAAAATGAGGGTGATCCATGCACTTGTCACCCGCAGTGTGTCATGTCCAGAATATTGTGCGGTCTCTGATTGGGTGGAAAAGATACAGCATTTTTTATCAGTGGACGTAAAAGAAGTAGAACGCAACGACAAAATCATCAATTATCTTTAACTGCAGTCGTGGTCACAGCAGACGACCTTCGTAAGGACCTGAGAACAGTTATAGGGACAATAATAACGTATTATACCGATTATCAATGCTTCTGTTTAACAACGGTGAACAACGATTTTCAGAGCAGTGCAGCGAGAATGATGAACCATATTTCGACCATTTCCATCCCTGTGAAATTTTGCAGGTATAGGCCCTACTTACCGTCAATGTTAAGTGAGTGAAACATTAATCCTATGTATAGCAACACGCAGAAGAACGTTTGAAAATGTAGATACGAAACGTGTGGCAGCTTTTACGTTTTATACGTGGCGAGCTTGTTTTAAAATTTTCCTTCTGACAAAAGGTAGGCCTATAAAAATGCGTTATTATGCCACAATATTTAAAAACAATATGTTTGAATGCGAATGTTTTTGGAATCTTTCTCTGTTAAAACAATAATGACCCAGTTAGATCTGTAGGCTGTCTCTCTCGCTATTAAAGCGCCAACTCTATTAAGATGCTCATGATAAAAACGTGGCCGTTTATAATGTAAAAATTGTGAGATATCTGGATATTCATTTACAAAGACGGAAATTCTTATCGCGGTAGCTACATTAAACTTTACTAGGCTAGAATGAAAAATCTGTGAGATCTCGTTCTTTTTTCCGCAGAAATGTGCTTTTCACATGACATTTCCTTCTGCTCATTTCAAACATATTTGTAGCGTGAAATTAGTCGAAAGGAATTTTATGGGCACAGAATTTTAGTGCAATAGTTTCCAGAAAATGTTTTTGTATAGGCCTAATTACAGAATTTTTTTTTCCGTGTGCAGGTTTATTTCAAAATTAATCGTAATCAAACCTCCATCCTCACTTCCGAGCATTATGTTTGGATAGTAATAATGTCGACTGGTACGTCAATGTTGGCGACTTGCGCAGAATAAATTCCCTCTTTTATTGACGGGTTTGCTGCGAAAACGGGACGTGTGTATTCTATTATATTACTTGGCATTGCTTACTTTGTTAATACATGTCAATGTTGACAGATAAAACAAAATTTACAACATAACCACCAGATCGTTAACCGTTAAAATATAAAACAACATGCCAGTGACGTTACTGCCTGCAAACGGCGATATTTTTATTTGTACATCAGAGATCACATCTACCGTTGTGCAGAGTGATCGAGAACTGCCGTCTGCACTCTGCTTTTCTGGTAACACGTCTAACAAAAACGGCATGCGTTGGATTTGAGATCAGAATACTGATTAGTAAACAAGTGATTTGAGATGTATGTAGCCTATGCTTCCTCTAACCAATTTGAGAATGCAGTTTGATTCTATTCAAATTGGTGAATGTATTTTTTTCCATATAAAAGTCCTTGTTTTGAAAATTGGGAAAGATATAAACAAACGCGTTCATCACTGTTGACCTTGTGACTTTGACAATTGTGTTCCTTTTGGGCAATTCAGTGTACATGTGCAGAAGACGAATAGGCTCTAATAGGTCTACCTCATCTTAGAGTATGATTTACCTCATATCGAAGCCCGTCAGCCATCAACACAGTTCATTCCACTAAGGCCTTTAAAGTATCAGAATTCTAATTGATACGATGGAATGAGAAAGCAGCTTGGTACACACAAGACAGTGATTAACCAAAGAAAAATTACTGATGTGTGCATAGTACAGTCATATATATGAAGCAATCAACTTTCCCCGCAATAAATAGAAATAATTCTCGTAAGAGTCATCGTCATCAGAATGCGTGGCTCGGCAATAGGAGCACACGGACCGGAAGGCGAGGACCACGTGGTCGAGGAACCCCCCCCCCCCCCAAACACAAGCCCCTCCCACCGTGGGGCGCGACGGCCCACTAGCGTGCCGTCTGCCCGCCCACCGGCCCCGCCCCGGCCCTCGGCAGCGCCTGCCACCTGGCGGCGCGCGCCGCAACTAGCGTGCAGTGGTTAGGAGCCGGCCGGCGACGCGGCTCACACTCAGTTGGCAGCTCGCAGCCGCCGCGAGAGGGCTAGTTAGAAGTAGGTGCGTGTACGAGTGTTGGTGGGCGATGTGCCGCGCGTGAGATGTTGACGGCGGTAGTTGTGATGATGTGCGTAGCGTGGGCGCGCGCCCAGGACGGCTGCGAGTGGCGGCGCGAAGCGGAGGACTCGCGGGTGTCCGTGGTGCTGGCCTGTCGCCTGCGTACCATCTCCGGCACCGCGGCGCTGCTCACCGACATGACGCCCGCCCAGCTGGAGCGCGTCACCGCGCTACGCCTTGAGTGCAGCGACGTGCTGTTCTTCGAGAGCTCCCTGGAGGCGGGCTTCCTGGCGCCCTTGCGCCGCCTCCGAGATCTGCGCCTCGAGCACTGCAAGATCCGCAGGGTGCCCCGTCTCGTGCTGTCGTCGCTCCGCGAGCTGCGTCACCTCTCCCTCAGGACCCACAACACCGAGTGGTCCGCCATGACAATGGACTTTGACCCGGAGAGCTTCCGCGGCCTGTCGGAGCTGCGCAGCCTCGACCTTGCCGACAACAACATCTGGAGCCTGCCCGCGGAACTACTGTGCCCGCTGTACGGCCTGGCGAGCCTCGATCTGAGCCGCAACCGCCTGCAGGACGTCGCCGAGCTGGGGTTCTCCGACTGGGGGCAGGGACCCGCGGCACCGGGCAAAACCTGCAACGGCGCGCTCGAGACACTCGACCTGTCCACTAACGGCATCGCCGCCGTGCCCGACAACGCGCTCACCAGCCTGCGCTCTCTGCGGCGCCTGTTGCTGCAGGACAACGCCATCACGTCGCTGGCGGACCGCGCGCTCGTGGGGCTGGCGTCTCTGCAGGTGCTGAACGCGTCCAGCAACCGCCTGGTTGCCCTGCCACCCGAGCTCTTCCAGAGCTGCCGCGAAGTCAAAGAGGTGTACCTGCAGAACAACTCAATCAGCGTGCTGGCACCCGGGCTGCTGGAGGGACTGGACCAGCTCGTGGTGCTCGACCTCTCCGCCAATCAGCTCACTAGCAACTGGGTCAACCGCGACACCTTCTCCGGCCTCGTGCGCCTCGTCGTCCTCAACCTCTCCAGCAACTCCATCTCGCGCGTCGACGCGCACGTCTTCCAGGACCTCTACAGCCTGCAGGTACTCAATCTGGAGCGCAACGGGCTGCAGGTGATCGCCGACGGGGCCTTCTCGGCGTTGAGCAACCTCCACGCCCTCACCTTGTCGCACAACCAGCTGACGAGCCTGGAGCCGCACCACATTGCCGGGTTGTACGTGCTCAACCAGCTGTTCGCTGACGGCAACAAAGTGTCCGTAGTGCACCCTCGAGCCTTCGAGAACTGCACAAACCTGCAAGACCTAGGTCTGAGCGGCAACCTGCTGGAGAAGGTGCCGGCGGGCCTGGGGCGTCTCAGGCACCTTAAGACGCTCGACCTGGGTGACAACCTCATCTCGGAGGTGCGGCCCGCCTCCCTCGAGGGGCTGGACCAGCTATACGGTCTCCGCCTCATCGGCAACCGCGTCGAGAACGTGACCCGCGAGTCATTCGCGGCGCTTCCGTCACTCCAGGTGCTGAACCTCGCGGCGAATCGCGTTTCGCGTCTCGATCCAGGGGCATTCGGCGCTGCCCCCTCGCTGCGCGCGCTGCGCCTCGACGGTAACCGTCTCGCAGACGTGGGCAGTGCGCTCGCTGACCTGTCGGGCCTCGTGTGGCTCAACGTGTCCGACAACCAGCTGCAGTGGCTCGACCTTGCACGGCTCCCAGCCAGCCTTGAATGGCTCGACATGCACCGCAACCTCGTGTCCGAACTGAACGGTCACCGCGCGCAGCATCTCCGCGTCAAAACTCTCGACGTCAGCTTCAACCGACTTACGGAACTGAACGAAGTGTCGCTGCCCGACAGCGTCGAGAGTGTCTTCCTCAACGACAACTTCATCGCGGCGGTGCACGCAAGTGCGTTCCTAGGCCGGATGAATCTCACGCGAGTGGTGCTGTACGCGAACAGGTTGCGGACTCTCGACCTCGCCGCGCTGAGGCTGACACCGGTGCCCGAAGACCGCGAGCTGCCCCAGTTCTACATCGGCGGTAACCCTTTCCACTGCGACTGCTCCATGGAGTGGCTGCTTCGCGCCGGCCAGCTGGGACAAGCCAGGCAGCACCCGCGACTCGCCGACCTGGACAGCGTAACTTGCACCGTGGCCTATCCCGTCAACTCCCCTCCTCGACCCCTGCTCGACCTCTCACCTAAGGACCTGCTCTGCCCGTACGAGACGCACTGCTTTGCGCTCTGCCACTGTTGCGACTTCGACGCGTGCGACTGCGAGATGACGTGCCCCACCGGCTGCCGGTGTTTCCACGACCACGCGTGGGCCGCGAACGTGGTGGACTGCTCGCGCGCGGGGCTCACCCAGGTGCCCCCTCGCTTGCCCATGGACGCCACGGAGATCCGGCTCGACGGCAACGACCTGGGCGAGTTGGGCAGTCACGTGTTTATCGGCAAGAAGAAGCTGCGCGCGCTCTACCTGAACGCGAGTAACGTGGTCGCCATCCACAACCGCACGTTTAACGGCGCGACGTCGCTGCGCGTGCTGCACCTGGAGGACAACCGGCTGCATGAGCTGCGAGGCTTTGAGTTCGAGCAGCTGGAGCGCCTCAACGAGCTGTACCTCGACCGCAACGCCATCACGACCGTCGGCAACTCCACCTTCCAGGGCATGCGCTCGCTGGAGGTGCTGAGCCTCGACGACAACCGCATGCGGCAGTTCTCTCCGTGGCAGCAGCTCGACGGCGCGGCGAAGGTGTCGCTGCGGGGCAACTCGTGGGCGTGCGACTGTGGCTGGGCGGCGCATATGGAGGCGTGGCTGAAGAAGGGCGGCGTGCCGGAGGACGTGTCGTGCGAGGGCGGCGAAAGCTTGGCGCAGGTGGCGGGGCGCTGCAAGGAGCGGGCCTCCGCCACCGCGGTGCGCGCTTCCGCGCCGGCCGCTCCCGCCTACCTGCCGCTGCTCGGCGCCTGCCTCGCCGTGGGTCTGCTGGCCCTGCTCGCCGGCCTCGCCTACCTCTTCCGCCGCCCACTGCGTCTCTGGGCGCATTCGCACTGCGGCCTGCGCGTCTTTGAGGCCGACGCCGACGACCGCGACCGCCTCTACGACGCCTACCTCATCTGCGGCGCGCGCGATCGTGACCCGGTGGGCCTGGCCGTGGCGTGTGCGCTCGAGCAGGCGGGCTTCGCCGTGTGCCTGCACCACCGCGACGCGCCCTCGGGGGCGGCGTACCTGGCGGAGAGTGTACTGGGGGCGGCGGAGGCGTCGCGGCGCCTCTTGCTCGTGCTGTCGCCCGCGTTCGTGCGTGGTGAATGGTCGCGTCCCGAGCTGCGCGCCGCCGTGAGGGCGGCCGTGGCGAGACGCCGTCCCCGGCGCCTCGTGCTGCTGCTGACTGCGCCACCCTCGCAGCTGCCCCTCGACGCCGATCTGCGGCCGCTGCTCGGTGCCGCCGTCGTGGTGCGTTGGGGCGAGCGCAGGTTCTGGGAGAAGCTGCGATTCGCGATGCCCGAGCCACCGCGGCCTCCGCGCAAGACGGGTCCCTCACCGCTCGACGCGTGGTACAGGTACGCGGCGCCCGGCATCGCGACGCCCACGCCCACACAGTCCACGTACGTATCGGAGAACTCATCGCAGCGGACGACGGACCACGAGGAAGACGACGACGAGGCATATGCGCGCGCGCACGCCTACATGTCGCTGGAGGGCGCGCTCAAGCCGCAGCACGTGTACAGCACGATCCCGGACTCGAGCGGCGCGCCGCCGGCCCGCGGCAGGACGTACTTCGTGTGAGAGCGCCCCGCCCTCCCCCTCCTCATCTCCTGTGATAACACTGCGCCAGTCCACTAGCATTTCCCTTTCATTTACTTCTTGTAACTATTCTTGTCTATTTATTGTTACCGTTTGCACACACTCAACCAGAGTTCAAAGTGACGTGCAACGCTTCGGGCATTGGATATCAAAGTACTGTCATTGTAACTGAAACAGTACTTAACGACTACGTTCATACAAGACTGAAAGTATACATTTAAGTGTTTTTAAAAGACATCGGTGTAAACGCTGTGTATTCTAAAGAGAAATTACTTCGCACTGTTTTATGCTCCTACTACGAAGATAAGAAATAAATTTGCACTGTTTCAATTTACTTATTACGGTGTGTACCATTCTATTTATTCCAATTTTGTACATATGTAAGTACGTTTTACCATTATTTTCAAATAAAAATGTTAATGAAAGAAAATATTTGTTGCTAAAAATGTATGTGTACAAACTTGTGTACGGCCATTTCCTAAAATTAATTTTTGTTATTAAATGTTTCCTTGGGTAATTCACTGTGCATTCGAATGCAGTACTTACTTTGGCAGCTTATGTAACACACATTAATGTTTTGCTTACATACAGTGATGAAAGCTTTTGTAATTTGCGGTTAGTTGGTTGCAGCAATATTTTCACACTCCACGCAATAGGTTGATTACGCATTACGTCTTTGTCTTTATTGAACGGCAGTGCTTTAAATCAAAGGTAATTTTGTAAATGACCACATCGGAATGTCCAAATTTTTCTGTAATTAAATGGTAACTGTAACACTATTAGGTCCCAAGCAAAAAATAATTACAGTTAATAAATAGAGAAACGGTTACGATTTAAAATATTTCATATTTCACTTGGCGCAATGTTTTCTATTCAAAATAAAATTAATTATGCACATACGCCTATGCACAATCGCCCATGATATGGGGATTTGGTATTTAGTAATTCGTGTTTTTTTTTATTTAGTTTGATGCAAAACACTAATCCACAAGAAATTCACTATTTTAGCGACAGCACAGACTCTGATCCAGTGACAATTTCTTCACTTTGAGCACAGTCTCGCCGCAAGACTTTTTATGAACAAATTAACACGCAGAAGAGTATATATATATATATATATATATATATATATATATATATATATATATATATATATATATAATGTTTTTTATAACGGTAACAGTGCTATAACATTTTCTCATCATAGATGAATCTGTTCACACTTATTACTGTAATTATTAATCTCAGGCTACAACAAGTTCTTTTTCGTATTAAAGAACTGAAAAACCTTTTACTATTTATTCTGAATCTGATTAAATATAAGAAAATATTTAAAGATATTTCGTTCGTTTCTTTAGCAAACCACTACTGAGCGATTACTTCTATCGTTTCTGAGTACGCACGTGTCAGTCCATAAATAAGTATTTTTAGTTCAATATTTGCGTGAGAAATAATATTTCATTACACGATTAGTGGATATTTTGTACTATAGTCTTATAATTTTATTTCATCATTGGTAAGAATTTATCACGTATTTTATGAGTAAAACTCTTGCCTAAGAGAAAACATTTTCTAGCAATAAAAATAAATTTTAAGATTTCATTCAGGTATAGGCCGTTCACAAAGTGGGCACATCTGAGGCTCTAGTTACTTTTTATTTCTACCATATTTTATCTTTTAACTACCTTTTTAAACAAATATTACAATGCAAGTAACAAACACAGTGTATATTTCCACCGCTCTCGGAAGTTAACGTCTAAAACTATTATTGACTAGTATTCCAAATGAGAGGACTTTCAAAAGTGCTCACTTTAACGTGAATAGCCTATAGAGTATTTATATGTAACGTCACCATTTAAGGTGATTGATAATCAGTGTAACTTAACACTATATGAAGTAACATCAGTTATTGTTTAATGGCGTTAAGTTATTTTGAGAAAAAATATATTTTTGTTTATCGGCTCTCAAGATCTCGCTGTTGAGGTTAAAGTAAAGCAACTTCCTACGGAGCATTGCACCCGACTATACAACGTGAACTCATAAAAAGTAGTACAGACACCATGGAACTGTTAAGAAAGTGTGATTTATTCTGTATATGATAGAAGAATGAATATATTTTGCAACATTATAAAATATTTTACTAAAATATGCTTTTTAAATGTAAAAAAAAAAAAAAAGTAATAGATTAAAATAGTCTGTATGTTTAACAAAATTTACTCATATTTCCATTCTGGATGCTTTAGAAAGCAGAATTTGAAGAAAATCTTCGTCATGGAGTATCGTCATATAATGTTTATTATGATTGTATGTAAGAAAATTGTAATAATAATTTTGAAAATAATTTTTATAATTGATTTTATGTGCGTCCATTTATCACAAACATTTATGGCTGAAACTGGCGTAAATAAAGTTAATTATAAAAGTGATATGATACATTATTACTATGATTATATTACACATGATCACAGTAAATATTATGACGATCTTTCTTGAAGAAGATTTTCTTGTTAATTCTGCTTTCCGAAGCATCCAAAACGGAAATGCAATTAAATTTTGTTAAAAATGTGGACTCTATTGATCGATTAATTTTTTACATTTGAAAAGTATATTTTAGTAAAATATTTTATAACGTTGCAAAATATATACATTCTTCTTTCGTGTACAGCATAGATCGCACTTTTCTGACAATTTTTATGGTGTCTGTACTACTTTTTTATGAGTTCTTCAAGTTGTACAGTCAGGTAAAGTGCTTTATAGGCACTATAGGCTCTATAGCTCTGTAGGCTCTATAGCCTCCACAATCCCTTCACTCGCTATACTTGTGATGGAGATGCAAGCTTAGGGTGCATAGACATCAAACAACTTACACGTGCCAGGAAGGGGAATTCTACTGTACTAAGATTTAACCACACTGTAAAGAGTTTGTTTGTCCTTTAACAAGAAAAAACCCTTGGAAACTCAGTTGCCAAGAAAACCCTTTGTAAAACCAGAGTTCCTTTGTAAAATCTGCAAAGCATGTATTTGTAATTACAAATGATAATCTTGTATTACATCTTAAATAATTGACAATTGTACATAAAATTTACTTTTTTCGTCGAGTAAACAAATCTGATGAATTAATAACAGCGAATAACTAACAAAAAAAAAATTTCAAAATATAATTTACGAAAAAAAATCACACTTTCTCAGCACGGAGATTAGAATCTCCACCCCTATTATTACTACCCCTTAGCCTTAACCACAAGACCAACTTCCCTTACGATCTCAATTCTTAATTTTATAATAAATATAGCCGCAAGTACCTACAAAATATTAAAGAAGTTATTTTATTTAAAAAAATACATTTATTCCACTTTAAGAGATCTACGTAGCTAACTGACAGTTAATGAGTAATACGGTCACATTTTATTGAAATTGTCGTTTTATTATGATTATTTGAGTTGTTTGAAGTGTATTACGTTATACAAACTTGCAATACAATTCTTTTTGCACGCAACTACACTTAAAATCACCCACAGTTTTTGCAAAACAGCCATTGTTGAAGCTCGCGGATAGTCAGTATAGCACAAACATTTCTTAAGGTCTGTTACAAACACGGCCCTTGTAGTTTTGCAATAGAAATCTTTGTACTGTTACAAGCACTTGTAAAATTACAAACAATTTCTCAGTAAAAATTACACAATTTTTTTGCAATGCAGTTTCTATTGTAATCACTTAATGTTAAGTGTAAACGCGATGATCTCGAGTTAAGTAATTCATTGCCGTGAAGATAAAGATGGTAGAACAGCTTCACAAGAATTACGAGATGTGTAGAAAATACTACTGAAACAAGTTCTAATCAGTGCAATTGTTTTTACAATAAAAAATATTTTGCAGTCGTTAAAAAATATTTCATCATTCCCTTAATAAATTTTGGTGACTAAAGAAATCATTTTACTGATACAAAACGAGCGTTCCATATAGATTATGACAAAAAAAAAGGGCTACAAAAACCACTTTTTGGACGTCACTTTTGGTGTATAGGTTGTTCACTGTAAAATTTACACTTTTGAAATCAACCTCAGAAAAATTCAATACCGGCATATATTTTAATGGTCGCACTGAGTGGTATGCGCCCAGTAAAGTTGGTAACGATTGAGAAGAAAGTAGTTCCATATATTAACGTAGAACAAGAAGTGTTAGGTAACCATTTGTGATAACTGAAATTATTTCCTTATCTTTCTATATCTTTTAATGTATCGAAGTGTAAAGCCGAGCAGATTTGTACAATATTTACTTTTCTAATAATTTCACAGTTTCACTTGACCGACGCGTGAATAAAGTGATGAGGCCCACGGAAATGTTAATTTTACATAAGGCGGAAGAACACACAACGTGTATACTAGTAAATCCTAAGCAGGGCTTTCAAAAGTGCTCATTTGACCGTGAACAGTCTATAACGCCCTAACTGCAGGGCTGCTACTTCTGAACGCCTCGTTCATCGGGAGACCCTGCTGCTGTGGGGTATTCAACCCCAACGATAGCACACATCTAGGTACACTTACTATACTAGCTGACAAGTTTAGCTTTCTAACTTCATCCGTACAGCGTATATATTGGAAACTGTCAAAAATTAGCCTTGGAGATAATAAATTACCAGTTAATATTTCGAGAGAAAAATTATTGATGACGAAACTTCAAGCACAAATTTGTCTTCAACTTCAAGCACAAATTTGTCTTCAGTTATAATCACGTTAACTAACAACGGTATCGGTGCACACTGCAAAACTGCTTTCCATAATATAACAGAATTACTTAAGCCCCTATTACACTGTCGAATTTTCGCCTTCAACTATATATGACAATAAAATTTATAAAAAAATACGGCAATAAAATTTTTTCTTCCATCAAATTTTATGAAATAATCTTGAATGTGTTTTAAACTGTGTCATACAGTAATTTTTTTTTGTTGTTAGAATCTAATTTGAATTATTATTCAAAAATTATTTTCATAGTGAGATATTGCTTATATTTTTCCATGCAATCAGTTTCAGGAACAAATGTAAGGAATGTTGTGATTTATTTGCGCTTGTTACTAAACTAAAATTTTATTTATCAGAGATGTTTCCTGCACAACGAAATGTAATACCTCGGAGCTGGTAATATTATGTGCAATATTCACTTAAAATAGCATTCGTGCTCAGACAGTTTCTACATAAATTAATTCTCTTCATAACTTACTTCGTTTCCAGCTATTGCTCGTTATTTTTAAGTTTCTTGACATTCCGTTTTTGTCGTGCATGATTCTGATTGTCTGAGCCCGTCAAACATCAAATAAATTTTAGAACTCGCCCAATATTCAAATGTTTGATGGAAACTGAAGCCATCCAACTTCCTCAGACAAATATGGCGGTGTTTATGACGTTTTGATGACGTCACAACTTGCCAACATTATTTGACCAAACTTATTGGAAGCAGTTTGATGGAAAAATTTGACAATTTGACATGGGCTTTATGGAATAAAAGACACACGTAAAACTTTTGTTTCGACTTATCTTCCAAAATCCTGTAGCATTGTTCTCCCTTTATAATTGGATTTTGATCGGGTTAGATTTATTGACGATCACATACAGCAGTAGTTGATACAGTCTATAATTTGCGATTTAAAAATCGCTAAAGTTTTGCGAAAAATTAGATATTTAACCATTGTCAGCAAATATGCCAAATTAATTGTCTTAAAATTAAGGAAATATTTATATTTACAAACCTCACATTTTGCAACTCGCGTACTGCCTTGAAGGAAAAATAAAATAAAATAGTTTAAGGAAAGATTTAAGAAAAATGTTGTTAAAATTAAGACAAAAAATTGTTATAGAGTTCTAAAAAATAAAATTTAAAATATTAAAACAATTATTTTTGCATATGTACTAATTTTGTGTTTTATGTATACGTTATTATTTCAAAGAGAGTCAACAATTCGCTATCCGAAAACTATGCATTGTATGAACAAATATTCTATGTGAGGATTTCTTTGATAGACACTAATAGTCAACAGAAAAAACCCATTGAAATATTTTAAGTAGTTAAAATTATGTTCTTGATATACAATATGTTCCGGGAATTCGCACATTGTGATATATTTTCATACTCTTTAAAGTACAGCCAGTGAAAAAGAAAACGTCTGACATGTATGCAGTTAATTACTTTTGCTGCGATAAGATATTCTTTATTGTGGTACGTAAATAATTACATAATTTCGTTTCCTTGACCAACTTGCAATAGAATAAAACAACTTATTTATTCGATATTTCATTATAACGTAACAATAGCTTCACAGTATTACGAAAACATCTTTGTACCTACCGAATTTAAATATAAGAAACAATAAATAAACGTGTAGGGTATTCAGTTGTTATAAACGAAAATAAGTGAATTTCGTTTGAATTTAAGAAGACAGTATACTGAAGCGTATGATCCTGTGTTATATATTATTCCAGCCAGATAAGATATATAGTTATAGACCCCATATGGCGCTAAGTCGTACTGTAGGCTACCGGCTACATTAGTATTTCCTAATCTAGTCGCAATACATTCTCCGCATATCTTTATCTTGATATACTGCCCACTATAATAATGTACGAAAACTTGCAAGTGCCTGACTTAACAAACTCCAGGAATCCTGGCGTTATCTCCAGATCTGCGTGTTGAGCTGCCGGCGACTATTTGGCCGCTATGGATTAAAAGAAAATTCAAAACACCGAAGACACGAGCTAAGCTGTAACTACGTAGGCGACTTATTTGAAAACTATAACTTCGTAAAGCATTCACGTGCCTATAGGCTGTTCACGGTAAATTGAGCACTTTTGAAAGCCCTGCTTAAGATCTACTTGTATGCACGTTGTGTATTCTTCCACCATATGTAAGTTATCATTGTCAAGGGCCTCATCATTTTATGCATGCTTCGGTCAAGTAGAATTATGAAATTATTGTAAATGTAGGTATTTTACAAATATGCTAATCCTTACACTTAGATGCATTAAAAAACATAAAGCGAAATAAATAATTTAAGCTATCGCAAGTGTTTACCAAACAAATTTAATTCCATGGTAGGCCATTAAACTACTTTTTCTACTGCGGTACTAACTTTACTGGGCGCATGTCCCTCGGAGCGCCCGTTATTATATATACAGGTAGGGGCAGTGAATTATGTTTAAGGTTGATTTCAAAAGTACTCGCTTTAGCAAGACAGCCTCTAACAGGAAATATGCTTTTGTTCAGGTAGAGTGATTAATTGACTTGCATTTTTTAAAGTAAAAAATCTACAAAACCACTTGCTTGTTTCTGTCAGTTATTTGAAAGGTATTTATTCCCTGCAAATTGATATGATTTATTTATAAAAGGATTTCCTTTGAAGTATCACGTGCTGAAGTGTTCGCTAAAAACTCTTATAAAATCTGCACAAAAAGGATATCTAATTCGTCAAAATAAATAATTTTGTCAGGGACTTCACTACAGGGCTACACGAAATAACACACTAAAATAAATAATGGGAATTCACTTTGCCAATATTTTTTTTTCTGTTGAACGTGAAACTGTTGTAATGGCCACAAAAACTATTTATTAGTCAATGCGGAATATACACTAACAAACTGTTCAGCAGTCGCTTCAAAATAATGGTGTGTACACCCAACAAGTATATATTAGCAGGGTAAATTCCCACAAAATATATACATATTGCTACCGATTTTTAAGGTATTCATCTCGACAAAACCAAATTTTAACGAACATATTAAAACGCGAAAAAATTCTAATTTTAGGAAAATAATACCGCGACTTGTGTTGGTTTCTACTGCAATGCTTGGCGTAGTTCTTGCAGAACGTTACCGGAATTTTAGTTTAAAAACAACACTTTAGTTAGTTATCCGTTTAATTAAAATACAGATTGCGACTTCAGTGACACAAAATAACGTATGTCATGCCTAAGCACTTGTAAATGGAATATAACAAAGTTCAGTCACTATTAAAGACAAATTTAGTCTCCCAAACTATTTCTTTCTTTGTTAATATGAGTTTTATTACCGGCTTAAAATTCATCATTTAAATGCATCTATTTTTTTTCTTCATAATATAGAGCATTAATCAAATTGTATTTTTAACAACGAATTGGAAACCACCTGGATTTTTTTCTTAGTGGGAAAAAAAAAAAAATAAGAAAAGGCGGTTTTTATTAACAGAAAACTAAGAACACACAGAAGAAAAAAATGAAAACTATGGAGAACGCAAATAATATAGACATAAAATTTTACTGAATTTTTACACTTATTTTGTATTTGGGGGGGATGACAACTGCATACTTGATCAAAATTACTTTTTAATTAAACTAAAAAAGCGTTAGTAATCCATGCTATAATTTTCCTATATATATATATATATATATATATATAGGACACTTTCCACTGATGCATATGTAGCTCTATATATATATATATATATATATATATATATATATATATATATATATATATATATATATATATATAGAGCTACATATGCATCAGTGGAAAGTGTCCGTTAATTAGTTAATTACATGTTTTTTATATTTTATATTTTTTATATTTTTCCAGCACAAAAACTTTTCGAAAGCACGATAATTCTGTTTCTCGGTGCGCTAAATCGTTATTCTCGGTGCGCTGCAGTTTTCCTAAGGATGCATGCTGCTCGTTAGTGATTTGTAGGGCCACCTGTTTTGTAGCGAAAAACTTCCACTAGTTGAACTCCAAAACATGCTAGTTCAGAACCAATATCGTTGTTGGATTATTTCAACTCGCACGCGTCTTAGGTGTCTGCCAGCCAATCAGCGGCGTCCAATGTCGGGGTAACTTTATTCTGATTGACCCAACCAAGTATAAAATATCCTCTCACGCACAGACACGCAATCAATAGCCGAAGGAAATGTGCAAACCTGCACGTAAGGAGTTCAAATCTAGTTTGCGTAAATATTTTTGCGAGAAACATGTGGCCCTAGTGATTTGGTTTTGCTGCGGTACTCAAGCTTCACGTGAGTCAGAAATTCTAGCGATCTCACACCGTAGTTAAAGGCGCCATTCGTGGAACGGAGGCCACGGCAAATTGAACGTGTGTCGTGCTTTGCCGACAGCAGGAAGATTTATTTATCTTAATCTTAATAATATTATATGTGTGAAGGTTTGTATGTTTGTTTGTTATATGTTATTCACGGTAAATCGAGCACTTTCTAAGGCCCTGCAAAATTTTTCTTTCCAGCTTATTTCTACCTTCCCGCCACTTTTCAATATAAATATTGCAGTTTCGCCACTCTCAAAAGTTAATGTCTGAGACTGCAATGAAATATATTTATTTATAGTTGATGCCTGTTTGGGGGCCTTAAAAGCGCTCACTTTACGGTGAATAGCATAACGACTGGACGGATTTCGATTAAATTTGGTACAGGGTTACATTATATTCTGAATTAGCAGAAAGTGCACTTTTCATCCCGGATAAACGAACAGTTTGTTAGGGAATATATAAAATATGTCACCAACCATTTGAGTAGGCGCTGGTTGGTAGCCTTTTTGTTATATTTTGCACGCGGGTAAGGCTGCAGGTAACAGCTATAGAGCGTCTCTCTCTTAGATTGCAGTGTGCGGTGTAATGGACATTTGCTCTCTCTTTCCAATACATGGTTTCTGTCGTTAACTCTGTCCTTGTTCCTGCGTGCACTGTTGCCTGATGTGTTATCTTTATCCAGCCTAAAAAAAATCCATTTTCGTTGCTTGCACGCCATGCAATCACAATGATAGGGTTTCTGACAGGCTTCAGTTTCAAAGGAGCCGCTTAGCTGTGCGTCACAGGATTGGGTTCCTTTACGAGTTGGCAGGGAGGTAAACAGATAAAAATTATCTTAATCAGGCCTTTTCCTTCACCGTCCATTTGTTTCTTAGCTTGCCAGTTACGTCACAAAGGTGAAGCAATCTGGCAACAGTGAGCGCCATAAGCCCTGTACTTCAATATAAGCGTGAGACGGACTATAGTAATATATCATTTCACAGCAAGACTTTATTGGCCTAAGACCAGAAATCGAAATTTGTTCCGTGTTAACAATCTGAAAATATATAATTTAAATTTTAAAGTTGCTTGAAACTTGGCTAAGTGACCTAGAACAGCAGTTATTAGGACAAAATACTTAATTAGAAGTAACTAAAATCTTCCATCCACGCTCTTTTTCCGGAATATCTTGTTATTAAGTATTTTCATCACCACAACAGCGTATTGACTTACTTGTGGTTTCAACATGTCGTAATACAAACGAAATGTGTGTAACTGAATAATTTGTACTAAACGAGTGTTTTATATGGTTAATTTCAAGTGAAAAACTTAAGAACGGGCTGAGAATATGACTGCATTTATGTGGTTTTTGGTCAACTAAGCGTTTTACTAATTTTTTTGATTTTGCACATTTTGGAGCACGTTGTTTTGGTGAACTTATCACTGATAACGAGAATTTTAATTTTTTCTAAAAATGCTGTAAACTGCCTTATATGGTTATAACTATTTAAAACTGGTGAAGTGTGAATGGTATGTACAGTTATAGCCGTGCCCATACAATGAAATATTTGGTGAAATAATATTGTTGCCGATTATATTAACAGTAAAATATCCCCCATAAATATTACAATTCAAAACTCAATAAATTCTACCACATTCAATGTGATGAATGATTGCTCACATAATGTAGGCGTTAATAAATAAGCAATATTTCGGAAATTTAGTCAGTAGTAAATTTCAGACCATGGCATCCCTGAATGTAATTTCACGTTTAAACTTGTCAAGTTTTGCACTATCGTTAAAAACTGTCCCAAACTAACTTTGTGTAATTATTTTGTCCCATGCATATTTTTCTTTTATGTAATATTATTTAATATGGGATTAGATTAAGTGCTATTATTTCCAAATAAATTTTATATGAAAATTTATGTTCTGCGCAAAATATAAACTACAAAGTTATACTACACCAATATAAATTCCATCGGTTTAAAAAAGAATCTTATTTTTATGGGTACACAAACACAAAGAAATGTTTTCTTATAAGTCTTTGCCTATAGGAAAAAGTTGTGGTAAGCTACTAAGTTGCGTCCCCCCCCCCCCCCTAAAATATTTCCGTAAAAAGGCACGTGGTCAATGAAATTTTATAGCCATTAGCTGGCACAATCAACGTTTTCTATGAACACAGCTGCTCAACCTAACAAGGGCGGTAAATTGATGACATGAACTACCAGAAAGCTATAATTTATATAGCTAATAGGCCTACTTTCTCTGATACCATAATTTTCAGACAATTACACCCAGGTGCTAGTTTACGCGCAGCGCAGCGCAAAGCACACTGTACTTCAGACTCTTCAGTAGATTTTCAAACCTTCGCAAATCACCCAATATAGACCTAATTTCTTTAAGTTCTACTAAACAGTAAAATAATTTACCGAAAATAATTATTTTTGCTCTTCGTACTAACTGAATAGAAGAAGGTGGTTAAATAATCATATTAATCGAAATCTTTCCATTGTAAAGTTTTTCAAGCCACAAAATTCTAATCAGGCTCAATTTAATAGAGCCAAAATATATTTCAGTCAAAATAATATAAACTATCCGAAAAGAAACAAAATTTTGTTACAGTCTATTATATATATATATATATATATATATATATATATATATATATATATATATATATATATATATATATATATATATATATATGTTCTACTCATTGCGGAATGTATTGCTTGGGGTCAAACTAAAGTGCCTGTTTTCGTCAACAACTTTTAAGGAAAATAAATAATTTTCCTAAAAATATAAAAAGATTTGTATTCAACAATGTAAATGACTCCATTTTGCCAAAACCTGGTAAATGGATCAAATTATTAGATAATGGTTTATGTATCTTGCGTTCAAGCGAAAACTTAAAAACTTTACGGTGTATATTTATTCCAGTCATTTTCTGAGAAATATCGTGAACTTGACAATTTTGTTCATATGTAAAGTACTATAATCTGTCAACTGATTTTGTCCAGTATTAATTTATACTGAATACATGTTTTCAAAACGATAGCGCATTTTTATACAAATCTGTTAACGACGGGTGGTTAAAACTTGTTACCGTAAATGGATACATGGCTCTAATCACCAATAAATATTTCATGTAAATTTTGTACAGAACCAAAAATTTAAACTAGTTTTACGTGTAATTTTTGTGTCTACTATATTGTGTGAGATATAGTGGACTGTATGACTTAATGTGTAGATAAACTGCCAGCGCCTATCAATGGTTATAAAAATACAACTTCGGTATGATTTCGAAAACTCAAAAAATAAAGGGGAAAAAAGGAAAATTGCACACATCACCCTTGTGTATAACCAAAATATGAAACTTTTCTGTTATCTAGATGTTTATGAGGGGTTAATATTTCATAAGTTACTGCTAAATGTTTCATTCTGATAGGTAGTTGAATTTATTATCTTTACTTATGAAAGCGTGCATAGTTAAATAATAAATTGAAACCAAACTTCATACAAACGAGTGTGAAAATACTGTATTGCTACAGTTATTAAAAAGTGGATAAATTATTCGAAGCGCCACTATGTATATTATAATAATAAGCTTCGTAAATATTGAAAATTTATCTTTTTTAACTAAATTTATTGGTAGGATATAAATATACATGGTATTTTTGAAGAACAGGCCACAGAATTTAGAGTTGTAATAAAGTCTTGTTATCAAACAATTTTTACAAAGTAGGCTACAAAATTACACCATTTTCAATCTTACATGTAACAATTATTTTAACTCGGTTCAAACAGCACTCAGTCATAACCTTCCACGTTTTAATGTTCTTTCTGTCGAGTTATTAAAACAAAACAGTGTTCTTAATTTATATTGTTTATTTAATTTTGACCACGTCCAGCGTACTTAATACCGTATAACTTTTACCATACTTTAAATAATGTAATATAAATTTTGGGTTTGGGAATCTGGAGTAAGAAAGGGATATATGAACGTGTGACGAATGCTAGCCCTTGAATAGACCCTAGATGTGAGATTAAATATTTTATTAATGTCTTTGGACTGTGTGGATATTTAAGATTTAATATTTTTGCTTAGGACAGCCAGGAATATGATATCGTACGCTGTAGGTCAGTACGCTAGAAATTGTTCGGCATCGTTGAGTAACCACAGCCAGAAACGCGGTAAGGTTCTAACGTGCTCATATTAAATGCGGATGTTCTAGGCAGAAATGTAGAGAGATGTTGCACAAACTCAGTTCCGATGCTCGCTTGGATATGCAGCCCACGAGGAACTAATTCTGTAGGGGTGTATCTTACACTGACTGCGCGCGTAGGTTGTACAGCAGATATATAAGTTACATAAAGCGCAAGTCACGCTTAAAGGGTTGTTCGTAAAACGGGAAAACATCAACGCTGTCGTGTAGCCAAATTCTCTAAATCAATTATCTTACGTAACGTGTTGCAGTCATAGAAAAAAGCGGTAATTGGGGTTACTCAAAAAATAATTATGGTTTTAGTAATAAAAATCAAGCGCACATTTTTTTGGGTGTAGTGTGATCAATTACATACATACATAGCTGCAGAAAGGGACCGGAAAAAGTTCGTTGGCTCACTGTAATGCAGCTAAACTCCACAGACGAAATGGACACTCGAACCTCAGTCGTTTGACAACTAGGTAATATAGTACAGTGAGCGAGTGAGTGAAGATATTTAGGCTGCTCTTAACAGCGAGGTCTTAAGAGCTGACGCGGGTGATTTAAGCGAGTATGGAGTAGCGCCGGAATGAAAGGGCGGGGAAACGGGAGATCCCCGAGAAAACCCGCGGACCAGCGCCATCGTTCGACTCGATTCCCACATGAGAAAATCCAGGTGTGACCCGGCCGGGGATTAAGCCCAGTTCGCATCGGTGGGAGGCGAGCGGGCTAACCACTCAGACATTGCGGCAACCTTATGCAGAGGTGAAACAGGCGCTGACTTGGGGAACTCCAACCGCACACTCCAACATAATGGCATCACTGGCCAGCAGAATGCTAGAACACCGTTCGGCAATCAGAGCCTGGTAACCTGCTCGCTAGCAGGCAGCCTAGGCTATAGCGTGCAGTAGCCGACCAAGCACAACGCCCGTTCCCAGAGCCTCGCACAGCCAATAAGAGAATGGCTACTCTCACATCGAAAGAATCGCAACGCAGTTTCCTCTCTTTACAAGAATGTACGTGGCAGCACAATCTCTACACATGTTCGTGTATTTTACATGTACGTGTGTACGTGTACTTTTACTGTGTCTCCCAAGTATATTTACAAATACAATGCCAGTGTAATTTTACTATACTTGTTATTTTTTTTACTAATCATTATGTTCAATCACAAGTACTCTGTATGTGTCATATTAAATCTTTTGTTACCAATATCAAGCCACAATATGTAAATTTACACAAACTTTGTTAGTGTAATTTTATCATACCTGTCAGTTTCTTTTACTAATCATCACATTAAACTACACGTACTCCGTACATGCTGTTTTACTATACTTGCTACTAATTGTCTACTACACATTGTAAATTAATACAATCATTGTTATGGTGATTTTACTACACCAATCTGTTACTTTTTAATGTTCATCATACCCAATTACATGTGTATTGTAGGTGTAATGCCACCATATCAGTCTCTAATTTTTACTTATTATTATGTTAAATAACATGCACTCCATGATAACGATGCAGCCAGAGCGAATAACCATTTTCATGCTTGGGTCTGGGTTGCTCACGAGGTCCGCCCTACAATTGTGGCGGCTAGGGCCCGCGGTGGTGTTGTGGTTAAAGCTGTTCGCCTCCCACCTAAGCGAACCGGGTTTGATTCCCGGTGGGGTCGCTCTCGGATTTTTGCATGTGAGAATCTTGCCGGGAAATTCCGCTGGTCGGTGGGTTTTCTCGTAAATCTCCCTTTCATTCCGGCGCTGCTTCATACTCACCTCACTTCACCCTCCTTCGGCTCTCGAGACCCCGATGTCAAGAGCCGCCCAAATCTCTCCCCTCCACTACTCTCAATTTCCGATTAAGAATTCCCGAAGGTGTGCATTAGGCAACACATTGTCAGGAGTCCAGTGGCTTTCTTGTCAGATGGATTGTAGAGTCTTTTTTTCCTTTTACCTTTAAAGTGCAGCCTCGGTTTGTTGTACTCCTATGCGTGCTTATTCCTCTTAATTTTGATTGGAAAATTTGTTGGAGTAAATTGCTTTCACATGGCTATGTAACATTTACATATTTTTTATTTTCGAATGAAATGTCTAGTATATAATATTTTCAGTGACAATTTTTTTTATATTTGGAATTAGTAAGACAGGTTTGTAATTTATTTTGTGAGGCAGTTGCTAGTATAAGATTGCTCTAGAATTCCATACCTTTGTCAAGCTTGTAGTTAAATTATTTCCCGATTGGTGCATTGCTTTCAGAGGTTATTTATAGCTGGCTGTATCCGCTCAGGTTGGTTCTATGTGAGGGTGTGCTACGAGGCAGCGTGTCGTTGGTATAGTCCATCGACGGTTACTTAACACTTTGCTGAAGCCCTGCCTAAGTTCTATTTCCAAGGTATTCCTCCACCTCGTTCAGATAAAGCTTAACTAAATATCGAAAATTACACCAAAGGGATTATCCGCTGCATTCGTGTCATTCAGTGTAATAATATTTTGCATAGTAACTATTTATTACTAGGCATTACCAACATACCTATTTTCTCACTGTTTTTATTTAAATTAATTATACACGAAATATTATAATTTATAGAGCGAATACAAGTAGAAAATTCTATTTGACCACAAATTTGGCACTTTTATGACAACACAGATATGCAATAACGGCTTTGTGTGACACATTTAGGAAACAATAAAACACGTCATACGCGGGATGAATTTTTCAAAGGTTTGTTTCAAAAAGTGTGAAGAAACCGCGAACAGACTCTAGTTATACTGTGCAGGACCGTCGTCTGGAGCGCCAGGTATGGACAACGACAGGTACAGATGCTAAAGGCTGTTCAGGGTAAAATGAGCATTTTTAAAAACCCTGCTTAAGATCTACTAGTATACGCGTTGTGTATTCTTCCGCCTTATGTAAAATTACCTTATCACATTATTGATGCGTCGGTCAAATTAAACTGTAAAATTATTAGAAAAGCAAATATTTAACAGATTTGCTCATTTTTACACTTCGGTGTACTAAAAAACAAAAAAGGGAAACAAATAATTTAAGTTATCACAAATGGTTACCTAACACTTTTTATTCGACGTCAATCTTTTCCGCCATTGTTACCAAGTTTACTGGGTGCATATCACTCAGTGCGCGTCCGTTAAAATATATGCAGGCAGAGCCAATGACTTTTTTCTAAGGTTGATTTCAAAAGGGCTCACTTTATCGTGAACAGCCTTTAGTAATATGAACACGTCATTGAAGTTTCGTAACTTCATTTGGGGAAATGGTCATCGCAATGCTCTGTTTCAATTAGACAGCCGGGTTCCCCATGTCCGTCCACATTTGTGTGTCGACCGTTAAATAGTGGCCGAAGAGGGCCTTGCAGCGACGCAACACAGTTAAAATAACAATAAAAATAAGTTATCAATATAACTAATGAACCTACTTTCCTGTTCATGGATGCCAATAGTTTTGATGAGATTATTAGAGACCCAGGAAATTGCCGAGTTATCTGACGCGTAGGCTAGTCTTCACAACCTTGTATACTCTAATAGAGATATCAACTATTTATAGGTTGATCGATGTGGTAGTAAAAAGCGGTGGTTGGGCGCACAATTTATTGCACGTTTATTATTGGCTCATTTATCTCCAGGAGGTGTCAAACAACACGTCGACCATGAACGTACATGTGTGTGAATTCCAACTTATCTAGAAATGAACCCGCGAATTTCTCGGGTCTCTGTTAGTAAGTTATATGGTAGGTGTGTCTCGACGTATTGTTAATCGTTAGAGATGCGACCATAAAAGAAATGCAGTACTAGCAATACAATCGCAAATACACATGTGCCTTACCTAGGAATCTAAAACATAATACCTCGTATAGTAAACTGGCAGCAACCGACTACATCATGGAGGTTTGATTCGGAGGATCAACTTCGATAAAGGCTGTTCACGATAAAGTCAGCACTTTTGAAATCAACTTTAGAAAAAGTCACTGCCCCTACTTGCATATGTTTTAACGGGCGCACTGAGTGGCATGCGCCCAGTAAAGTTGGTAAAGATGGACGGGAAGTACTTCCGTATCTTTTTGTATCTTAACATCGAATAAAAAGTGTTAGACTTCCATTGTTGATAACTTAAATTATTAATTTCTCTTTCTGTGTTTTTTAATGCATCGAAGTGTACAAATGTGCAGATTAGTTAAATATTTAATTTCTAATCATTTCACAGTTTCACTTGACCGACGCATGAGTAAAGTGATGAGGTCCATGACAATGTTAAACTTATATATGGTGGAAGAATACACAACGTGCATACACGTAGATCTTAAGCATTTTATCGTGGCTACACTATAGTTATCAGTCTTCAGTCTTAAAACAACTGTGTAAGTTACTTAAATCGCGTAAGTTTTAATGGCCTACCGTAACACTTCTTGTGTGCAGAATTTGGTAGAAATACTTTGACCTGTTCCCGAGATAGCACATACAGGCCTTAGTTTCTCATTTGGCGCTATCGTACAAAACATCCTAAACACACTACGTATATCTGATGCTTCAAGTAGATACTGAAGGACGTCGAATTTTTTAATAGATATGGTAATATTTTCTAAATTATTTATATTACAGCCATACTGTAAATAAAGCCAGACACACTTGAAACATGGCCTACTATAGCATTGCTAGTGTGAAAAGTTCAGCAGGAATCGGTTTGATCGGTCCAGGACATATGACAAAAAAGGTCAATTTTCTCATATGGTGGTATCTTCATTACTGGAGAACAGAACGGAGATTTATTGACACATTGTATGTTTGTTATAGATACTGTTACATATTAAGTCGGTTATAATTGTTTGGGACGTGGGGCACACTGATATAAAATAATTACATTTCTGTGATTTTTAATAAATGTTACTACCTCCTTAAGTTATTGCCTGAATTTGGTGGTTATCAGTTAACAGTTTCCCGGGATAGGACACGGAAAACTTAATTATTCTTGTTGTGTCATCTTCCAAAATAGCGAAAAAATGAGTTTATGTATTCGCTTATTTGATGTTTACCTATATACTGTCAGCATAGATATAGCATGTTATGCTGAAATGTTTATATGAGCACTATTTTGAAAATAAGCGGTCGACCCTCATAGAACATAGCCTACCAATTTATATACTTGTTTGTCAAATTTGGGGGGAATTGGGTGATTGTTTCTCGAGATATGACAAACTTGACTAATCCATGTGGCAAAATGGCAAATTAATGATATCGCTTTCTAAATACAGTACTTACATAATACACTGTCAATGGTCGAAATTTGGTTTTAATCTCATAATTGGTTCCTGAGATATAATATAGCGGCCAACATTAAAAAAATAAGTAACCAGAAAGATCGATAACTTTAAAAGTCTGACGTCCTTATTAAATACTGTATTATGTATACCTAGTTTGGTTAAATTTGGTTGTCTGATTTAAAAGTTATTGGTGGCGGGAGGGGGGGGGGTGACAAATTCTGTATAGACAATCGGGTGACTGCATAAGCCTGCCTTTCCTTCGGAAAGCAGGTTAGAAATTACAACGTACGTAATGATTATTCGAGTTCTGATAAAAGGCTTAATAAAACACGTGGACTCTTAGATATAGGCCTACAGAAAAAAAGTGGCAGTTTGAAAATATTTTATTGTAACTCACCCAGGCAAAAATTGACTATGGTGGACACCATTTAACTGTTTGGCTGTGCTTGTTCTGTAATCTCTAACAATGATAACATTGGTTGCTACAAAATAATTGTGTGTTTGCTTAGAAACAAAATGAAAAAAATAGTCCCATCGCAAAGTCCTAACTGTAACGGTAGTTGCTTAAAACGGCTTTGCTAATCACTTGGGAACATAACAACCTCCATTGGAATCTTGATATTTTAACTTACCATCTTCCAAATGTTAGACAGGTGTGCTTTCACGTCACAGAACACGCTCACAAAATTTTTAATCCCAATCACTGAAGTCTAAATCTAACCGTCATTTGTATGTATGGATAAAATTTATTCTACTCATACTGGTGTGGTCAGTGCTGATAGTTAGGCAACTGAAAATTCTTGCCGGTATTGTTTGCACACAGGATTTTCTTCATTTTGTGTGTACAGAAATGAAGTAATTGCGACTTTCCAAAACTAAATGTAATTCTGCGTAGAATATTTCAATTTCTATTGTGTTCGTACTTACGTAAAAAAAAATGTTTCCCACACTAGCGGGGAAATTTAACGAAATATGTCCACATAATTATTCGGTGGTAAAACATGGCTTTGGTAAAATGTTGAAAAACATAATTATTTCATGTAAATGTGACAACAGAATTTAATGTAATCTGTTCGACAACAGCTGTCTCCACATCTCCCTTATATTCGTACGATTTTTTTTTTATTACTAAAATAGACGTGTTCACGAAAGTGTAATGCCAAACATGCACAACTGTAGTTTTACCGTTTGGGCGTTTGAAACGCCATTGTAGGGCGGGAATAATAACTACAGAATAAAGTTAAAAGTTAATGCTGTGGCATGAGCACGTATGTGCCATTATTCGCTCGAGATACAAGCATTTAGGCCGACCTCCCGTGGCGTAGTTGGTTGGTGCGCCGCTGGTCTGGGTTGCGGGAGGCTCTGGGTTTGAATCCGAGGCAAGGAAGGAATTTTAATTTAAGCAAGGTCATAAGTTAGTTTGTAAGCCGCCCCTTGATAAGCCTTCAGGCGCAACACAAGCCCAATACAATACAACTTTTCACACACGAATTAATATTATAATTTCTCCAATTAGCACTAGCTTAAAAGCGGCCTCTTTTGGAACAGCAGTGCACCTTGCGGCTGAGATTAGTCCTATGCCGCAGCGGGTGAGGATGCATGAGAATTTTCTCTATATGCCGAACTGAGAGAATTATGCACTTACAAGTGCCAAATAAATGTAGATACTTGAAGATTATTTTTGTTTCCGTTGAACAGTATCTTGTTCAAAAGACTACACTGTTATCCCAAATATCTGTATTAGTTCCTTGAACCAAATAAAACATAAATAGCAATAATTTCTGTCTTGATAAGAACTTCTATCTGGCTGTTCCGACACCATCTACATATATTTAGTAGGCCTGCACAATACAATTTCTCAAGTACGTTTATAGTAATATAGATAAATATTGAAAATTCACTTGATTATTCACTTATTATATCCCACGACTTTCGATTGTAGTAAGCATTTTCACAATTAAAAGTATCAAACACGGGTTTAGGTTTTATTCATGTCGTCATTTGATTTAAGACATGCAAAAGATAGGAAATCTGGCGCTCTATTACGCAATCGCGCAACACGATTATATATTTAATACCAAACTTCACTTATGTAACAACTCCCGATAATACTCATCTTCTATGTTATTTCACTTCTATGCATATGTTTAGTGTACAGTGAAGCCAGGAGACGTTCAACTATCAGTTTGGTTGCCCTGTACTTCATAAAGTGTGATAGGGATGAAAAAATATTTTGTGCGGAGTGAATAAACATGTGGTTAGCTGGAACATCCGAATTTTCTCGTGAACAAAACCAGTTGCGTTATTCAGTATTGGTAGGTATTCCTTTCGTTGCCTGTAGAGTAATTGGGTTTTCCCTTGGCTCGAATATACAGCTCGAGAGTTTTATTTATAATTTATGTGTCAGAAAGCAGTGGCGTGCGATGAAGTGTTGCAAGGTAAGCTGGTGCTTGCTCAGTGGTGTACACACTTGGCACACGCAGCAGGAACGAGTAAAAAGAGTGGAGCCGAGAGAAACCTAATGTACTGCGGCCACTCACGAGAGAACAGAGAGGCATTCATTACACACGTGCCGTGACGTCGAATGCACCACTACATTTAAGTGGCCGACGTGTAAACTAGCAAACAATTAGGTACAGCGCAGAGCAAAACACAGCTTAGATTGCAACAGTTTATCACACGCAGCTCTCAGAAAGTCTATATAGCTGTGCTGTTATTATATTTAGTAAAACGCAATACTGGCCCAAGCTATCCCAACAAAACAATTACCATGTTGGTACTGGCAGAGACTTCGGCCACAAATATTTCGGGTTCGAATTTCAGTCAGGTAATAGTTATTTTATTTTTAATGCGTTCAGTCACCGTGTTCACGATAGTTGACATGTTTTACGTGCAGGATATTTACGGTTATAGGCTGTTCACGGTAAAATGAGCACTTTTGAAAGCCCTGCTAAGATTTACTTGTATTCTCGTTGTGTACTCTTCCACCTTATGTAAAATTAACATCGCCATGGGTCCCGTCACTTTATTCATACGTCGGTCTAGCGAAACTATGAATTTTTTAGAAAAGTAAATACTTTAGGAATCTGCTCATTTTTACACTTCGATTAATTAATAAAAAAAAAAGCGAAAGAAATTATTTAAGTTATCTCAAATTGTCACCTAACACTTTTATTCGACGTTACGATATGGAACAACTTTCCATACAGCGTTACCAACTTTACTGGGCGAATGTTACTATGCATTAAAATATATGCATGCAGGGGCAATGACATGTTTCTAAGGTTCATTTCTAAAGTGCTCACTTTATCGTGAACAGCCTTTAGCACTGTACACAGCAAGTAATAATTGGCCAGTGCCTTGAGAGTCTCCTAGAAGGATAATCTTATTTGTTAACATTACCACACCTCTCATTTATGAATGGCTGATGGTAATGTCTTTGAGCTCACAACACGTTTTTCACTGTACACTGTTAAAATTTTTCTTATTTATACTGAGAATGTGTTTGGCATTTTACAAATGCTTGTAACAGTACAAATATTTCTCTTATAAAACTAATCGTTTGTAAAACTACAGGGGCCATGTTTGAAGGAGAACTCAAGAAATGTTTGTACTATACTGATCCGTATCCACGAGCTTCAGCAAAATGGCGGACACTAACCAACAACGTAAAATCGTATATAGCTGTTTGTGTAAAAACTATGTGTGATGTAAAATGTATTTGAGTGCAAAAAGAAATGTATTGCAAGTTAGAATAACGATAAACTGTTAAAGAACTCCAATAATAATAATAATAATAATAATAATAAAACGACAATATCAATCAAACGTGACCGTATTACTCATTAACTTCTAATGTTTCCTAGCTACACAGAACTCTTAAAATGTAATACACTACCGGTAAATTTATTCTTCTTAATCAAATAACTTCCTTAACATTTTGTAAGTACTTGAAGTTATATTTAACACAAAAATAAGTGCTAAGCACGTAAACAAAGTTGGTCTAGTGATTAAGGGTTCAGGCTAATTATTTAATGGTTGTGGGTTATAGTCCCCGGGCTGATATAGTGTAATGTCTTTTTTTCCCCATAAATTATATGAAATATTTTTTTAAAGGTATTTCTTTTATTAATTCATTATATTTGTTTCCTAGAAGAAAAAATAATTTTATGTACAGTTTTCAATACTATATGTTGTAATACAAGGCTATAATTTGTAATACTACAAATACATGATTTGCAGATTTTGCAAAGAAACTGTTTGTAGTTTTACAAAGGAATTTCTTGGCAGCTGGGTTTCCAAGGATTTTTCTTGTAAAAATACAAACTTTTTTTTTAGAGTGAGTATACTAGACACAAGTGCAGTGAACACCAATATATCACTCTATTGTAACACGTATGCTCCCAAAATAACGTGGTACCGAACTGGTTAATGATAAGAATGAAAACTCTACTGTTCGTTTACGTTTATACAAGTGCTCAGTTGCACCAACTAATATTTTATGTTCGAGCCCACCAAATAAAAACAACTTAATATCTTGCTTTCAAAATTAAATATTTTATTCCCCTATACAAACAATTAATTTTGTTGCACCAAACAAACTTTTTTTTATTTGACGAAACCATTTTCCTGTATGCCAAATTCTCCCATGAGAAACGTTGATTTCTTCCCGACCTGAGTGGAAGTATGGCTCGACGTCTTGTCGACAGCGAGGTTACTGTACACGGGACAAGTTGCTCAGAGAAGCAAGGACGGGGAAAGCGTCGGCCATGACGTGTGAAGTCTGTTCAAGATAAAGTGAGCACTTTTGAAAACAACCTTATAAAAATGTCACTACCTATACTTGCACATATTTTAACGCTCGCACTGAGTGATATGAGCCCAGTTAAATTGGTAACGATGAAGGAGATGTAGTTCCATATCTTAACGTCGAATAAAAAGTGTTAGGTAACCATCTGTGATAACTGAAATTATTTCTTGGGCCATCTGTTTTTCGCAAAAAGATTTACGCGGAGGCTAGACTTCAATATCCTATATGTACACTTACAGACTTCCTTTGGCTATTGGCCGTTTGTCTTTTTGTCTTTGTGTGAAGACAGTCTGTTGCATAGTGAGCAAATCTGGATTAAGTTTGCTCGATACTGACTGTCCATGATTCATGGGAAGACAGATAAGACGCGTAGCAATTCTAATGCTCGAATCACGATAGTGAATGTGAACTAAAATGTTTTGGAACATAACTTGTCCTGAAATCTTATCGGGAAAAACAGGTGCCCCTAGTTATTTCTTTCGCTTTCTGTTTTTTTTTTTTATGCATCGTAGTGCAAAAATGAGCAAATTCGTAGTGTATTTATTTTGCTACTAATTTGACAGTTTCACTATGCCGACGCATGAATAAAGTGATGAGGTCCATGGAAATATTAATTTTACATAATGCGGAAGAATACACGACGTGAATACAAGTAGATCTTATGCAGGGCTTTCAAAAGTGCTCAGTTTACTATGAACAGCCTCTAGTAAGGAAGCATCCCTGCATTCGCCTGTTCTCGCCATAGTCTTGAGTATATGGTAGTAACTTTGGGAAGTCATGGAAAACTGAAGTGAAGACAGCTGTCAGCGTGACCGGGAATCAAGAACAGATTCCTCCTGCATCATGCAAGTCCAGTCTTTTCTTCACTAAGCCACCTCGCCGTAAAATTGTTTCGATGCATTTCTGAAATTTTAATGGATGTTTTTAACCTAAACGCAGTATGATAAACTCGCCATACATCAGACTATAGACTGTTCAGGGTAGAGTTAGCACTTTTCAAGGCCTTGCTTAAAAGTTACTTTCAGCTTATTTGTATCATTTCTCAAATTTTATTGTTAGTATAATAATTGTAATTTTTTATTAATAAACATATTTTATAGCTCTCGAAAACTAACGTCTGATGCCACAATAAAGTGTACATTTCTGGTTATTATGCCTACTGGGAGAGACTTAAAAAAGTGCTCACTTTATCCTATATACAAATCTGTGAACTTCACTACGTATTCGACTCTTTCCAAAACAAATGCAGGAAATCTGCTGCGGATAGGGCTAGGAAATTTCGCGAATTCATTTCCGGACAAGATAGACGTCAAAAATGTGTACACTGAAGTCACCTGTTCAATTGGATCACAGTTTATTAGACACGTCCTGGACGACTCTGCACCAATAGCAGACTTGCAAGGAAACAAGTAGCGTGTGCCATACTGCCCGGTGTGAGGTAACTCTGGCTACTCTGTTGGACAGCAGCCAATGAACAAACATCTGAGACTTGATTATACGCAGGATTGTGGAGTCTAGATTTCAGGTTATTCGACTCGCGCAATTTTCCTATATATATAGCTATGGATGAATGTAAGTAAAACAGCCATTCGTGCTTTCTCTGTAGGCTACGTGTATACAGTGACATGGTAAAGTTACTTCTTATACTCTAAATTCAAATCGGTGGTCAAATACAGCTACTCGAATCAGTGAAAATAGCTCCGCTTAGAATTGGTGTAAAACCACTGGTTGTTTCAGTGAAAAAAAATCACTGACTGAATAAGTGCCAGCTTTGCTGATTACATTTGCTAGTCTTATTCCTGTAACCACCTGCATGAAAGAATCACTTACCTCATCTCAGCTGTTACCAGTAAAAAAACTGATAAAAGCAGAGAAGCTGTGACAATTAAATAAAAATTGAAAAGCTATGATTTATGATTTCTCTGGTTTCATAAAATAACTGTAGGACTCCTTGAAAATATAAATACAAATGTTTTGTTATTGTTTAGAAAAGTTTGCGTGAGGGAAGCAGCGTGTGGGAGAGAAAATGTAAATTATTTGTTTCTCCTTTTATCCTATTGTGCTATACTGTACGACTACACTACAACTTATATTTTCAATAAGTCTTTGATATCTTTAAATTCACACGGTTATGGATCTAGAGCCCAGACTTCCAGGTGAATGAATCAGATAAATAATGAACGTGGGAAGCAATTTATGTATATGTACGGCGTCACCCTCGTGAATGGATGGAGGGGAAGGTAGGGGAAATGGCACATGCATAGGTGTCACAGACGTCACTCGAGTCATTCGAACAAACTTAAAAAAAAACTTGAATGTGATATCCATTCAGTAAAACTCAGCTTATCCTAGGGATCCGAAGATTGGTTACTCGTAGGATACAATTACCATCTCAATTATCATTGTGTTTGCCGGAATAGTAGGAAATGCGTACTTGAGCAAGCTTCTCACTGAAACAAATCCAAACAACATTGCCCTGTTTGCTTGATAGAGTATTTCACACTTTAATTTGGAAATATGTGTATCGAATACATAAAACCACTTCTCAATCCACGAATAAGCAACACTGCCAGGAAATATATTCCATGTTTCAATAGAATGCTTAGTTTTATTCAAAGTATGGGCGTATGGATAAAAGACAAAGTTCGTTAGAATAAAATACACAAATAAAATTGAAAAATCCCTTTACTCAGATTAAAAGAAAAATTTAATTAAAATATTATTTATCTGTGAAAATTCAATTTGAAATAAATATATCGGTGTTTAGGTAATGAATCGCTGTCCAGATAGCAGCGGACTGTAATTTGTGAATAGGCCTATATTCCACCTGTCAGACAGATGCAACAACACATCAACTTAGTGTACAAATTCACATGTGGCATGTTGTTCTGGCTCAGCTTAACACTGTCCGAAAATCTAATAGTGTTCAGTTACATTTCTCGGCGATGCTTCAGGGATAGGGTTGCACAAAAATTCAAGACTCTAAATCTTTCTACGACAAAAAAAAAAAAAAAACTAGATTGCTGGGATTCTGCCAATTAAATCAACTGTTTAGTTCATTTAAAGCAGTATTTTTTTATAAAGTTCAGCGAATAACTAGACTGGAAGTTACCCGATTCACAGATGCGTCGGCCGCCGGGGTCGCACACCACACAACGTCTGCGTCGTCAACAATCAGTTTTCACTCAACCATGATTTAGGACCAGGCCTCTTCTTAACTCGCCTGAAAAGGGTCCTACTACTAAAAACACAATCTGCGAAATAAAATTCAACTAATTTTCAGCCGGCACGCATATTTTTTCGCGTGGATTACTTCGGCTACTTTTGAAAGAATGTCCACTCTTTGAATGATGGCGGCAGAGAGAGACAGAGCGATTAGTAATCTTCGTTGCTGATTCAAACTTCGAATAGCGGAAGTTATATAACGTCACAACAGCGACGATATTTAAATAATGACGAAAAATGTTCGTACATAGAAAACATTAAAAATAAAAACTGTACTTTGTAAGATTGGGTTTTAAAAAGCATTATTGAGTGTATATATTAAATAGAACTGCCAGGTACTAGAATATCTCATAGCCAAATACAATTAATAAAGTTTCATAAATAATTATTTGGTGTGTAAGGTAAACAAACTATGCTAGGATCAGGGCTACAAAATTAAGTGTTTTTAAGTTTTAAAACAGAAACGTAAATAATTAAAATAATAACAAAACATAGGTTAAACACAAATATGACACTAACTAAAATGTGAACAAGCCTAAAATCTGTCATTCTATCACACTGGCGAAAAAATTTCCCGAAATATTCTATAACGTGTCTTGCTTACGACGAAAATCTGATCAGTTGAAGATGCCAGGTCCTTAAATGCATTAAATAGTAGAAAAAATTATTATTTTATAAGTTTTCCGATCCATTTTTTTTATTGCAGGCGTTACACGTATTATAATTTCAAGAAAAAAAAATTAATAATTTTACACAATCCCGTGAAAAAATCATAATTTTGCTATATTTGGAACATCCAAATAATTAAAACTAACATGTAGAAATGCTGTAATTTTGATCAAAGACTGCAATAAGCACCCTTAAAACAACAATGTAGCTACAAAGAATTAATGGTGTAAATTATTTTTAAACTGTTGAATATAAATTAATATTTTTAATATTTTTCGTTTGTCACTAGGTACCTTTTAAAATAATTAAATCACTGCTTTTCAGTTTGTCTTATTTCTTTTTGTCTATGGTTTTATTTATTTTGTGTTGAAGCAAGAAGTTATTGGCATAAGTAATGAGCCTTCTTTCATCTACATGAATGCAAAAACTGTCCGCACGCCAGCTCTGAAACGCTGGCAGGAATGCGACCTTGGAACAATAAGCCGGCCACGCTATACGACTGTACTATCGTACAAAGAAAACATTCACTCACCTCAAGGCAGCGGGGTCGCTAGTGGTGAACCCGGATTTTCTTGTTTACTGCTTGAACTGCACGCGTCTGATGCACTGGAGGAATCACTACTGTCAAGACGTACAACGATACTGTCAATTACATCTGACACAACACCGTCCTTTCCCCAGTATTCAGTCTCAAGCTTCTGTACGTGACCACAGTACCTTCCCAGTCGGTCTTGGTTACACTGTCCTACAGATGACTGCGGGAGGTTAGGAGCAAGCTTCTCGGTAACCCACTTTACGAAATTAATATTGTTCATTTGGCCGTGACAGTCGCCACTGGCATTGCCGACTTTATAGACAAGGAGAGCACTTTCGATAAATCCGTTAATACCCCCAGCGTGTACTACAATTAATCATTTACCCGAATTCACATTAGCTTGTATGCCAAACACTTCTTCATGTTGCCAACATTTACCAAACGTTAAAATACCGTCTATCCATGCCACGTCTATGTAGGTAATTTGTTTCCCACCTTGTATGTGCTGTTTCAACTAGATAGTCGAAGATACGATGTGAGGTCTCTCAATTAGTATCTTCCTGTTACTTTGCGATTCTTCCCACCGAAAACCTAGTTGTTTTACCACCTTACGCAACGAAGTATGCGACCACGGAAAGTATATTTTCTCCTTTATCACGGGCAGTAATTTTGCAATGGTAGGAACACGTTTTTCCTGAATTAAAAAAATCCTGAATCGCCCTCCGAATTACACATAGATCAAAATAGATCAAAGCAATCAATATTCACGACAGTATGTCCAGACCTAGTTTTCCGTCGTTTACCTGGCGTGTGCAAACTACCGCCTCCACACTGTTATCTAGTTCTTTATATTCCTTTCGTATCTTTTTAATTAACGTCTGGGACACTCCAGCGTAGTCTGCAGCTCTTGCTGTCGCCTGGTTTACTGTCAAAGCATGACGTTTTTGTTTCGCCTCTTCATCACACTTTGCAATTATATTACTTAGGATTCTCCGGCCCTCAGAATGCACGACGGTGTTTTTCTTCCGGACAGGACAGACATAACACTCGCAGCGGCGATGTTCACGACACTACGGAGCTAAATGTGTTACTACGGATAGTACATGCGTGACCACGCTTCCCACTCCCCGCTGACATACACTGTCAAGCCTTCTTCCCCTTTCCACATACCCCGCGGTTTCAGAGCTGGCGCGAGGACAGTAATTTTGTCGACATTGTTAAAAGGTTAAATGGAAGGTAGGTCTTGACGTCTCGTTTATTGCGATATCATTGGAGATGCCACCAGGAACAAATGCATTACTAGTGAAACTACAAATTCGCAAGTGCCTTAGCCGGGACTCGAACACAGAACGCGTAATACCATAAGCTGATGCGCAATCAACTGCATAGCAAGGGTAGGATTCGGAGCATCACCTTCAGTATCAATCAGTCTAAAGGCTGTTAACGATAGAGTGAGCACTTTTGAAATCAACCTTAGAAAAATGTCACTGTTCCTGCATGCATATATTTTAACAGGCTCACTGAGTGACATGCGCCCAGTTAAGGTGGTAACGATGGATGGAAAGTAGTTCCATATCTTAACGTTGAATAAAAATTGAGGTAACCATTTTTGATATCTTATATTATTTATTTCGCTTTCCGTATTTCTTAATGCATAAAAGTGTAAAAATTAATATATTTGTAAAGTATTTACTTTTTTAATGATTTCAGAGATTCACTTGACCGACGCGTGAATAAAGTAATTAGGCGTGAGAACACATAACGTGCTTACAAGTAGATCTTAAGTAGGGCTTTCAAAAGTTTTTATTTTGCCGTGAACAGCCTATAACTAGTCTAAAGTCATAGTAAACTGGGTTTACCAACTTCAAATATTTACAGCATCATTTTGAAAACAAGTGTATAAGTCTTTTGAAATTGAACCTAAAATATTTATATAGTTGCAGTTTAGTATATAAATGCCTTACCCATAAAATTACGTATATGAACGTGGCCTACAATAGTATTAGTTCTATGTCAAATTTGGTAAGAATCGGCTGTGGAGGTACGTAGATTAACGGAAATATTTATTTTTCGTATTACGCTATCTTCCAAAACGGCCGATTAATAACATTATCACTTCCTATATTCAATGCTTACATCATGCTTGTCAACATACCAAATTTTGTTTAAATCGGCTAAATTGCTCCCGATATATCATTTGAAAACTTTATTTTTCAGTTTACATTAGTTTCCAAAATAACGGACTAATAACATTAGGCCTACTTGTTTCTAAATTAAATGCATTAATTGTCAAAGTAGCAAATTTGGTTTAAATCGGTTAAATTGTTCCTGAGATATAACGGAAAATCTGGAATGCTTCAATTTGCACTATCTTCCAAACTGGAGAACTGATAACATGATTGTTTTCTAAATTAAATGCTAGTATAAAGCATTGTCAAAGTAAAAAATTTGATTTATATTGGTTAATTGGCGCCGATGTATAACAAAATACCCTACACTTTAAAATTTCGTCACCATTTTGAAAATAAGTACTTGGAGTGATTGGAAATTATAAAAAATGCGATGTCGTTACTAAATACTGTACGTGGACCTAGTTTGGTGAAATTGTTGTCGGGTTTAAAAGTTATTTGGGAACATACATTCCAGACAGACATTGGGGTGATTGCATAAGCCTCTATTTCCTTCGTAGAGTAGGAAAAAAACAACAAAACTGCGATTTTGACAAGTGACTGTTCATCAACTATGTAATATAGAATCTTTTTATTTGCTAGAAACGAAATCAAGTGTTATGTTTACAAGATGAACGGTGGATGGGACAGAAATAAAATAAGCCGTAGATCATATTATGTGTGTGTGATAGAAAGAGAGGGAGAGAGCATAGTGCTGGACAAGCTCTCGCCGTTGAGCTGTTCCCTCTCGAACTTTTACTGTTCTTTTTCTCCCTCGCCGTGTGTCTAACCATGGCCAGCGCACCTGTACGCTGGATCATAAAACTATTGAAGTGTCGCTAAAACATCAACTGATGATTGCCAGTATAAGGTTTTTATGAATGCAAATGATCAAACGTACTTCAGACAATTAATTAGCTTAAAATATATGTTACTGAACACGAAACATGAATCAAAGCGAGAAAACCACAAAAAAAATTACAACGCGTTTGGATTGGTTTGGTTCATGCGTTATAAAAACAGCCACCATCATCGCGCTACTTTATTTGTCGACGTGACAACCTCCACGTTGTAGCTTTGTTCTTTTTGTACCCGTCTGGTGGACATGCCCTTGGAGCTTGTATACCGAATCCAGAATAGCCCAGTCGATAGAAATAGATAGATAGATAGATAGATAGATAGATAGATAGAGAGAGAGAAAAAAAACTTCTCGTGAACGAGTGGCTGCTCTAATCTGACTCTTGGATTCTAAAGTCCGAGACATCAACCAATGAATCTGTGAATGTCTTCCGTAGATGATGTCGTAGCATGTGTGGTTCATGTATCTCGTCCCTTGAACGTGAATGGCCACAATATCACATGTTGTTAAAGAACCTACTTTACTTTGGTTAGCTAATTAGGATTAGTAATAAGCTGATAATCAAGAATACAAAATTGATTTTTATTGTATCCCACGGAATACAATAATTTATTTTACTCGCCTAAGGGACGGTGCTATGCTCTATAAATAAGAACAGTGCTATTTCGCGAACAGATTTCGAGACAAGAAACACTTCAAAGCACTGTCAGGTCGTCCAACTTTTTTTGATTGGCTGAAACATCTTCTCGTCCATGTTAACTGATTGCGCACAAATCACGAAGGTTCAGTGTCGGAGTTATGTAATCCTGAATGGATCTGTCAAATGCGGAAACAGCACGAGTAATCAATGGTGGTATAACAACAGCTGAGGTGTATATACAGTATTGAAGTCTACTATGTGCTCGGATTCTTTCGCAAAAAATCACCGGCCTTTATCTATAAATAGAGATGATGGTTTATCGCAGGAAAAGTTAACTGTTTTCTAGGATTCAACGTACTGTACACTTGGCCGGCAGTTTTCTTTCCTTATTGACTGTCATGCATGTATGAAGCCACTACCCCATTTCACTGGGCTAATGATAATTCTGAGACTATAAGGCAGGCCGTTCGTGATTAGTCTGCAAACAACTTAGCCAAGTCATAACTTGTTCAACCGATCATGTAAGAATAAAATGATACGAAATGATACCCGTCGGGGAGCTGTCTCGGTCGGGGCAGAATAGCTCACCACCTTCCTAGGAAGCGTGAATGATGCTTTTGAATAAAAATAGAATTTTTGGCTTAAATTACGGGCGCCCAGACGAACAGCCGCCCTCCCACAAAAAAAAAGTTTATCTATATAACTAATATACGGTTTGTTAAATTGCAGTAGTCATGATAGCTTTGAGCACCCTGGATGGCTGTACTGCTAAGTAAGGTTAATGAAATAAATTAAAAAAAAAAGTCTAACCAGTCAGACGAACAGCCACCCTCCCACAAAAAAAAATATTGTTAATCTATATAACTAATATACTGTTTGTTAAATTGTAGCAGTCATGATAGGATTGAACACCCTGGATGGCTGTACTGCTAAGTAACGTTAATGGAATGAAAGAAGGAAAAAAATAGTTTAACCAGTCAGGGTGGATGGCAGGATCAACCGCTCCACACTAATTTGTTTGCAATGATAGAGGGTTAAAAGAGCAAGCGATGTGATAGAATGTGATAGAAGCGCTCGTTAATTCTGGGTTCGTTTAGAAAAAAGTTATATTTTGATTGGACCTGATGAACTTGCACGACTCGGGAGACAATCTGGGGAGTTCTTTAATGCTCCTTGTTTGGAAATGACCAAGTTCTGATCGTTGGCTGGTGAAGAAATAGTAAAACTGAGGCCCCATATCGACATAAGGAAAACAGTAACATTTAAACAAAGTTGATGATGGATTCCATTTGTGTGGAATGACAGAGCAAGGAAAATCCTGCGTTGTTACATACATATGCTACGCCCTATCCCGAGCAACACAAAGGGGCAGACCAAAAGCACGGAACAGAGTAAAACTACAGTAAAACCAAGTTAACTTTTTCAGGCGCAAGTGAACCACGTAAAGAAACGTGAGTCGATGTGAAAGACAGCTATATTAGAAACTACAAAAAATATTTTCCATGAACTTCTATACAGAACTGGGTGGCCAATAAAAGCAGTAATGTAAAATACACACAGTAAATCGTATAATAAATGGTATAACGTAATTGCATTCGACATTACAAAGCTATTCAGTTAAACTTAATACTGAATATATAAATGTGACTGTTCGCATAAAATAATATAAAAAATATTACCAGCCATAGAAACTCGTTATACACTCTGGATAGATATTCTTGCAAAACATAGATACATATGTTACTTTGGCAAACGTAAAAAAATGCAACATCGTAAACCATGAAAATTAGCTTTTCTTACAATTCTGGAAAATCATTATGTTAAGTTATGCAGAACTCCAAAGTATCTCAAAACATAAAAAACTTTAACTATAATAACTGTCTAGAGCCTTTACTTTGCTTACATAAAGCTTAAGTATTACTAAGCCGTGAAACTTTTAACAGTCTGGAAAATTTTGGACTCTAATATTTATCAAGACTGACTACAGTTTATTTTCAATCAGCTTTAGCCTTGCATAAAATTCTTTCATAACTGCGGCTCGCATAAAAATCCACGCAACGTAAAGCCATTTAATATATGCCATTTCTGAAAAGTACAAGCTCTTTAGGCTATTGAATCAAAGCAAATTAAAATTTAAATAGCCTTTTCAAACAAACTCTATCCAGTTTCTGAAAATTACAAAGTCTGAGTTTCTACTAAGGTAGGCCGAACAAATGTGGGCACTGGCCTAATTATGGGCACTGCATGTAATCCCACGTAAATGGCACAGTAACTGATAGAATGCATCACAATGCAGTTCTAGACTTTAAATGGTGTGGGTTGGTATCAATAGTGCCCGACAGGAAGCGCTGAGCACGCAGAGAAAGATACTATTGTATTGAGGTGTGTTGAAAGTCATAGTACTTCTAACTTTTGTGTCGCTGTAATTATTGTAAGGTAGGTACATTGTAATTGTTTAATTTACCTGTATATGTTTATGAGTAGTGGAACTTAATGTATTATAATATGTGTTATTCATGTAGCTGTCTTGGTTTAGTTGTAATTCGCAAGTATTAATGTCGGTGTGAAAGGCCTCAATACAGACATATTGAGTGCCCATATAAGGCACATAGTGCCCATATGAAGTACGCAGTGCCCATAAAAGGGAAAAAATGTCCAAACTCATGCATATTAAATATTTTCATCCAAGCCACTTCGTTGTTTAAGTTAAAAACCCTCACAAAAATAACAATACTACCTCGAAAAGTTAGCATTAATACGCGTGGAAACTATGTAACATTAATTTGCGCAGTTAAAGAGAGTGGGAAAGAAGTTATTTATTTATATTCACTTTAATTAACCCTGCCTTAAGTTATAAATTATTTCCTTATTAATTTACATCATGTTACACAATGTCTGTAAGAAGTGTTCCTTATCAAATCATGTGATTAATTTAAAGAAAGCAATCTGTACTGCATTACTAATAGAATTTTATTTGTTTGTTCTTTTTAGAATATGCCCCCAAAGAGAGGAGTATAGTCAGACGAACACCTAAAGGCATCTTTGGAAGCAGTGGAACCAGGGATGAAGATCAAGTGGGCTGCAATAAACTTTGCTATTCCACACAGTACTCTGCAAAGACGTATTCAGAGTGGTGAGTACGAAGAAAATTGAGGTCGCAAATTTCTCCTAAATCCAGAAAATGAAAGTGAATTGTGCTCGAGAATATTTCGCTTAGAATATGTAGGGAAGCCACTAACTTCTAAAGTTTTGAGACATTCTGTGTATAAATTTTGCAAACAAAACAACATTTATGTGCCAAGAGACAATGGCATAAACAGTATGTATGCTTGGTAGAAAATTGTTGACACTCTTTCTAGGTCGCCATCCAAATGTTGCTCAGCAATGCTGTCAAATTATCAACCCAGGGTGAGCAGCAAAGCTCAGTAAGTATATCGTGAACGATTACTTTCAAACTCTTCCCTCGATTTTGAACGCATTAGACCTCATGGACAAACCGGAACGAATTTTCAATATGGATGAGAAATGACTACAATTGAATCTGCACGTCACCAAATGACTTAAGAAAGGGAAGAACTAAAAGAGTGCCAAATATTGCACCCAAAAACTTCCTGAGAGTCTAACTCTTGTTGCTTGTGCAAATGCTTTGGGGCAAGAAATTCCATCTGTTGTATTGTTTAAGGGAAAGAGATGCAAATCTGAGTAGGTCGATAAGTTACCTCAAAGTAGGAAAGTTTTCATGACAGCAAAAGGAAACATGACATGCAGTACATTTGTGAAATGGCTTGAATATTTCTGAAGATATAGCCAGCAGGAAAAATCTTGTTGATATTCGATGGAGCAACATCACACCTTGATGCTACACACTTTCACGCTAACATTGCTGGAGCTGCTGATGAACATGATAGCACTATATTGTGTCTTCCAAGCACCTAAACACATGAACTCCAGCCGATGAACAAAGCTGTCTTCAGATCCTTCAAGAACCACTGGGACAAAGAACTTCAATTGTCTTGGGAGAAAACTTCACGCATGAATTTGAACAGATCTAGTTTTGGTACTTCTTTTCACGTGTTTGGCCTAAAGATCTTTCGCAATTAAACATTATTTCAGACTTCCATGCAACAGGAATTTTCTACTCAAGCACCAAATGAACTTCGAGCTCATCCTTCATCCATAGTAACATCCAAAAATGTGTCAAATGCGACAGTACCCATGTAGCAAGCCACAGTCGGCCGACTTTGGTTTTACTGTTGGTCCTGCTGGATGACTGCTGGCACTGAATACTTATGGGTTTACATTAATGGCCCTATTATGGCTTACTGCTGCTGGTAACAGGACACTTGGCATGACATTTATGGCCCACTGATGGAATGTTGATGGAAATGAAACTGATGTTTGAGAGTAGGTGACCTATTAATGACCCATAAATGGCTTGCCAAATGTATTCCAGCACTGGCAGCACTTAACTTATCCATCTTGGGCCTTTGATGGCACTTTACTATAGTTTTTTGCGCACTTAAAAGACAGTCAGCCGACTGTGGTTTTACTGAAGGCATTGCTGGATTACTGCTGGACCAGAAAACTTATGGGTCTACACAACTGGCTCTGCTATGGTTAACTGCTGGCACTTAGCATACCATTTAGGGCCCATGATGGAATGTTGATGGAAGTGAAACTGATGGTTGAGAGTAGGCAACCTATTAATGGCCCATAAATGGCTTACCAACTGTATTCCAGCAATGGCCGCACATAACCTACACTTATTGTTGGGAAAAGTATGGGTAGCTGTCTATCTATAGGCCATTTCATGGCTGTGAAGTAGTTCATCGATGGACCATTGCTGGCGCAATTTGGCTTACTATGGGAATTTTCGTGGCTCCCACTTTTCGCAGATAGCTTCTTCATATATATATATATATATATATATATATATATATATATATATATATATGTGTGTGTGTGTGTGTGTGTGTGTGTGTGTGTGTGTGTAATACAATTATAGATTGTTTGTAAATATATAGTGGAAATATCTATGGCACAATGCTGTAAATACAGTGACTGGTATTGAATAATTTGACATATGTATAGTTTTCCATGCATGACTGCATGTATGTAATTAAAATGAGAAGTTTATATATATGTAACCAACTTTATAAAATTAACATTGTAGGGCTTTTGTTGTTTCACATCACTAAAATATTCATAACTGGCGACATAATTTAAAAACAGATAAATAGCATCTAGGTGACATACATAATGTGAACAAATACGTTAGAGGCAAGATTTCGGGTTAATATCGCGATTTATGTAGAAAAATTTATCTCAAAGACAGTTTTTTATCTGCATCTTTTTACAAACTGATTAGTTCGCATGGTAAATTTTAATACTGTGGAATAACTGGTGTAATTTATATTATATTAGTGTTTGTTAATAATTCAATTAGAATTCACATTGTTAGTATGTTGGGCTG